>OZ020191.1:126272646-126872646 GCA_963971165.1 Philopedon plagiatum | reverse complement strand
GAAAACAACCCACGGCATGATGAGGTAATTCCCCCAAACTACCTACCAAGACAATACTTACTAAAAATAATACCCACAGCTTAGCGGATTACTACACCCACCAACTCAGGTAACCGCCAACCCAAAATATTACAATAACCAAAATAATTCAAAATAATAAGTAACTTTGGTCCCCAGCGATCCCTCCAGGAGTATCCGGGGCGGAATAAAACTTCAGGGTGCGAAAAGCACATCCTGGTAACATTAACCCAAAGATGATAAGGGGCTAGCATTGCGTAACACTCGAAGAAAGCGTGAGGTACCTCGTGTACTAGCCTCACTCTAGAGCGTCCCAAAACAGATAACCAACTGTCACGCGTCGAGTCAACCAAAGGGTGGAAAAACTAAAAAGAAAAGATAACTAATATACAACCAAGGTAATTTAAGAAGAGAAAGGGATAGCCCATATGTTCCACCGAGCATAAGGAAGTGAATTATAGTATACACCAAACTAAAAGATGCACCGAATGGGTAGTACATCAGTCCCTGTATGACACAAAATAAATTAAGTAGGGTACTCTGAAAGGTGGCACTGCCACCGGCCTGTCGCAACCTAATAGGCCGACTTGAGCTCAGGCCGAACAAAGTAGCTTGGCCCTCCCCTGGCCCGCCGAACAAGTTCGATGGGCAAAATGTTACCCCAGGGGTCAGACTTCCGCCCCCCCTGAACAGCCCTTCCAGTCGGTCTGCTCTCCGAAGGATCAATAGTTCCAACCAAGAACGTCGAAGCGACATTCGGCGGCACCCAACACCGCGCAGCCTAAACAAGGAGATAGGGACAAATAAGTCATAATCGGGAAGGTTCTATTTTGGCTAGTTAAACTATAGCCCAAATATAGAACGCCAAAATAGTGGTCTAGGTACCAAGACCTAGGCCAAAGTCAAATCCAGGATAATGAAAATAGCCAGTCAAATAAGACTATAAGGAAATATCAAGGTAAAATTAAATTAATAATTAAACGCAAGAAAAGATAAGGCAAATCAAGGTAAGGTAAGAAACACCAAGTCAAATACTGAAATAAGACTTGGTAGATATGAAGATAAAATTAACCGGATAATTAAACCCAAAATAAAATAACGTAATAAAGGTAAGGTAAGGTAAGATAATCAAGGTAAGGTAAGGTAATCAAGGTAACGCAAGGTAAGATAAGAAAGTCACAATAAGGGCACTAAATCAAATCGAGCTGGGATAACGAAATCACTCAGCAAGATACGGATTAGTGTCATAAGTCAAATCAAGTCAAGGTAAATTAAATTATCCAAAACAAATTGTCAAGTACAATTGCAATCAGTGTATTACGAAATTCAAAATAGGTAAATTTAAGGTAAATTCAAATAAGGTAATTTTAAGGTAAGTTCAGATAAGGGAAAATTAAGGTAAGTTCAGATAAGGTAAATTTATAGTTACTAAAAGATATTAATGAATTAATGACTCAAATAAAAATATGCTAAATTTCAGGTAGTTGAGCTAACAAATTAAATAAATCATCGCCTTAAGAGAAAAACAAACTAATGACCATGTGTCACGTCTACTCCCAATCCCGTCTCGCGCCAAGATGGGTGTCTGCAAGACACCGCCAAAAAAACTCTAAGTTAACGTTACTAAAGCCACAAAAGTTAAGGAAATTTATATAAGGTAAAGATAGATGATACCATAAGAAAAGACGTAAAGCGATGATAGCAAGTAAAAGTAGTAAAAATGCTGAAGGCAGACTTACTACGCGCAATAGCAGCAAGTTGACTGAAGGCCCAGCTTGCCACGGCTTTCGGAGGGCTCCTACATCCACTAGTTCACCAGTGCAGCACAATTCTAAGCGATAGTGTTCAAATCCATCAAGTCTCGCGCCCAGATGGATCCAAACACCACTGCGCCCGCCACTGCAGGGCATAAAAAAAAAGGTATTAAAGGAAAACGGAATAAGGTAACATTAAAGAAAAATATTCAAAGGTAAAACTAATCATTATCTGAACTCTCATTTGTGGTCGATGGATTATACAGTTTGAGATCTTTTACGTGCCAAACACCTTTACTTTGTCCTGCTCGATCTTGAAGTTCGTAGGTGCAGGACCCTGTTTTCTTCTTAATAATGAACGGGCCCACATAAGCCGGAGCCAGTTTGGCACTATAATAGTTCGCGGCATCGGAAAGACTTTTGTTTTTACGCCAAACCTCTTGTCCAGGTGCATACTCAACGGGTCGTCTACGTAAGTTGTATCTACGTTGATTTCTAACATGAGATGTTTTAATTTTATCCTGAACTTCGCGATATAATTTCACAAAGGCGGCTTGTCTTTTCCTGACATAATCTTGAAGGTCTGCATTGGTGTTAGCAGTCTCTTCTGCAAAGTCTTGTCCGTACAATTTATGTTCTCTCCCAAAATTAAGAAAATGCGGAGTAAATCCAGTGGTCTCGTGTCTTGATGTTCGCAAAGCACAGCCTATAGAAGCTAGGTTCTCGTCCCAGGTACGGTGGTTATTGTTCTTGATGTAAGATCGCATCATGGTCTTTATGACTCTGTTGACTCGTTCGGTCGGATCGGCTTGTGGATGATAAGATGCTGTGTAGAATAGCTTGGTTTTATAGCGTTGACATAGGTTCTGAAATTCCTTGGACTTCATTTGTACTCCATTATCACACATTAGGAACTGTGGTGATCCAAACATTAGGAAAATACCTTCTTCAACCTGTTTGGTGAGGGATTTAGCTGTCGCTGAACGAGAAGAAAATAAAACGGAGAATTTGGTGAAATAATCGGTAACCACAAGAACATAAGTGTTACCTGACCTCGAACGAGGAAACGGTCCAATATAATCCAGGCTGATACACTGCCAAGGTTGATTTATTGTAGGACGATCACCCATTAATCTTCCAGGAGGTTTTTGTTCTACTTTGTGCTGGGCACAAACTCGACAAGCTTTCACGTAACTAGTGACGTCACTCCTCATCTTAGGCCAGTAATAGCGTTGGCATACTTTCCAGTAGGTCTTGAATACGCCTACGTGACCTGAAGCAGGTATATCATGGCAACGAGCGAGTATCTTGCGCCTTTTATCCTTAGGAACGACAATTTTCCAAGAACTGGATGGAGTACCAAGGTCCAGATGATTAGTTCTTGCATATTTGTACAACATGTTGTTTTCTACACGCCAAGCAGGAAATTTGTCTGGTTGTTGTTCAAGCCTTACAAACATATTTTTATACCATCCATCAGTGGTGGAAGACATCGGAACATCACTATCATCGGTGTCAATAGCTTCTGCGGAGACAGGAACGGATCTGGACAGAAAATCGGCAACAATGTGCTCTTTACCAGGGCGATGGATTAAGGTAAAATCATAGGGTTGCAGACGAAGCGCCCATCGCGCTAAACGACCTTGAGGGTCTTTTAGTCTGTGCAGCCATAGTAACGAATGGTGGTCAGTTACTACCGTGAAGTGTACCCCTTCCAAATAATGTCTCAACTTCTCCACACTCCAAATCACTGCCAAACACTCTTTTTCGGTGACTGTATATTTCATTTCTTGTTTAGTCAGTGAACGTGATAGGAAGCATATTACTTTCTCACCATCATCAAAAGTCTGTGTTAAAACTGCACCAAGGCCATATGCGCTTGCATCGGTTTGCAGGACAAAAGGACGGTTAAAATCAGGACAGGTAAGTATCGGTGCTGTAACCAAAGCTTCCTTGATCGCTTTAAAGGCTCTATCACAGTCGGTTGTCCATGACCATCTGACATTTTTCTTAGTCAAGTTAGTTAGCGGAGCTATGGTGGATGAAAAATTCGGAATAAAGCGACGGTACCAAGATGCTGTACCAATAAATCGGCGAATTTCTGTGACATTCTTCGGTGGTATAATATTTACAATTGCCTCAACTTTTAATGGATCTGGTCGGAGTCCCTTACGGTCCACAACATATCCTAAGTACTTCAATTCTGGCAGGCAAAACTGACATTTTTCTAGTGAAACTATGAGTCCCGCTTCATGTAGTCGGTCGAAAACTAAGCCCAACAGACGTAGGTGTTCATCAAAGTCCTGAGATATGAGAATTATATCATCCAGATATACCATGACCGCTGGTTGAAGGTCTGCTCCAAGGACGGTATCTACTATGCGCTGCCAGGTTGCTGGTGAATTGGTTAAACCAAAAGGCATGCGACGGAACTGAAATATTCCTCTTCCAGGGACGGTAAATGCAGTATATTCACGCGAAGATTCACTTAAGGGAACTGTCCAAAATGCGGATTTGATATCGATGGAACTGAGGTAAGTTGCATCTCTCAGGCGGTCCAAAAGGGCAGAAATGTAGGGCAAGGGATATGCGTCTTTCTTGCTCAAACTGTTCAAAATTCTGTAATCTACACAAAATCTGTAGGAATCATCCTTCTTGCGCACTAAACATATCGGACTGGACCAAGCACTCTTCGAAGGTTCGATGACTCCATCTTCCAACATTTGTTTAAGTTCTTCATCGATAATTTTCTGCTTAAATGGAGACACAGGGTAATATCTTTGTTTGACAGGTTTCGTACCTGGCTCCACTTCAATAACATGTTCAGCCACCTTACAACATCCCAGGCCTGTACCCATTAAAGCAAGTTTTTCTTTGACTAAGTTATCAAGAGTCATTCGCTGAGCAAGGGTACTCTCATCCCGTATGCTAAGTACTTGAGTAGAATTCGTTTCATCTGCGAAATGCCAAACATCCTGATTCAAATCTGGTACGATTCCCATGCTCTTCCAGAAATCGACTCCCAAAATTAAGGTATGAGCCAGTGCAGGCAGGACTAACACATCTATCATGCGGGTTTTTCCCATTAAACTAAACGGTACTTGCATGTAACCACTAGCAGAACAGCTCTCTCCATTAGCAACTGTACATCTTGTTTCTTTACCTAAAAGTTGCAGTCCCAAACTCCGTAGCAACTCATATCCAGGAAGGCCAACAAGTGTTCGAGTGGCACCAGAATCCAGCAAACCTCGTATAGGTGTGCCTATGACAGAAACTTCCAAATATGGACGTTGATCTCCTCGTGCATGACTAATGATGAAATCTAGAAAAATTTTGGATGAAAAATCGAAATCATTGGTCGTTACACGCTTGGTATTGGGAGAAATCGTACGACCTATTGATTCCCCCGGGAAGCGTTTCCCGAATTAGCACATTTTGGGCAAGATCTTACAGTGACATTAGGTGTTCCACAACGATAACAGTGTGTTTTTCTAGGGCTTTGACAATCTCGATTAAAATGTTGTGCACGGTATTTCTTGGCTTCTAAAACCAGGCACTGCTCCTCTAATTCTTCCAATGAGTTCACTATGGGTAAATGAGTGGTGTAAAATGGAGCTAAATTCCTAGTTATCATGTCCAACTTTGCATCCTCACTGAGGGAACCATAACGCCGAAACAGAGCCTGCATGCTTGAAAGATAGTCCACTATGCTTTCTGATGGATCTTGAGTCCTCTCGAGCATTTCTTTAAAGAGTCGAGCACGATAATCTGGTGGTTCAAAGTGTCTGCAAAGCAGTTCAGCAAGTTCTCTCCAGCTGTTAAACCGGGAACGGTTCGCTCTAAACCAATTCACTGCCTTGCCTTCAAATAAATCTATGGCAGACTCAAACAGTTCTCCTTCTGATACGTTACGAGCCAATCTCAGCTCTGCTACTCTCTCCAAGAATCTATGGACTGACATACTCTTGGGGTCTCCTGTAAATTTAAGGCCCCATTTTTCTATACGTAGTGCCTTGAAGTTTGACACTGGCTGTCTATTCGGGGTTGAACCATGCTGAGTCGGTCGAGGCACTTCCTCTTCTGACGAATCATCAGAATCAGAACCTCCCGAACGTGCTGCATCCAATAATACACTCAAGTTGGGATCTCGTCTGGATACTTGCTCTAGCTCGTCAAGAGCAGCTAAAGTTTCTGCAATTAATATTGCTCGTGTGTCAGCGTCCTCTGACGACAGTTGGTTAACTGGTACCCGATCAATTCGGTTGAGAAGATGGACCAAGTGTGTCTGTAGACGTTCAATTTGGTCTTGGCTTTTTCTCCAGAGACGGACTTAATCGCCAATCTAGTCGCCACATAAGCTTTTTCTTCAGCAAAATCCAGATCGTAGGGAGGGTGACTAATTGACTTACTAACTTTCTCCATCTGCAACAATGGGCGTAAAGATGCACGAAGGCTTTCGACAGTTTTCGTTTCATCAGCTGGAATGCCACGAACTTGCAACTCATAAATGAGCATGTCCTTTCTAAGGTAATGCACTCTCATACTGTAATCCATCGTAACTTATTACGAGTCAAATAATAAACAAGCAAAAATAAATTTACAGAAAAATCAATAAAATATTAACACTGATAGCACTTGACACTGTAAACTGCAAATAATTTGCACAACTAAATTTTCAGATAATTTTCACTAATTAAACTTCACCAAAAAGGTTTAAAAAAAAAAATAAACCGGTTAGGACAGCGATGTCCTAACAGAAAGAATAACGAAAACCCGTCAGAACAGCGAAGTTCTGATGGCTACAACAAAACAATAGGTAGGCCGCAAAAAAAAAATATTGCATTATCAGCAAAAAAAACTCATCAGAGGTAAGACAACATATCAGAAGCGCAAATATCGATATATGAAAATTTAAAAAAAAATTTTGATAATGTTAGTACCAAAGTGCTCTATCTGATCTCACCAAACGCAGTTTCTTTTTGTTTGAAGGCCCCACGTTGGGCGCCAAAATTTGCCACGCTCTTTTCCGCACAGAAGAAGAATTTTACTTCTACTTACCCTTCATAAATAAAAATTCAAAGTTCGGTAAAAATTAAAAAAAAAAATATTGAGAATTTACAAAATTAACTCACGTAAAGAGTTGAGTTGAAGGCGAGAGGCTTGCGCATGCGTGCCAAAAAAATTGCCCTAGCTCCAATGCCGGAGAGAGGGGGGGTTTGGGGCGCCACTGTTTTTAATGCCGAGTGAAAAACAGAAACCCTCCTAGATAGTAGTGGGATCTCGCTTTCAGCTCACTCACTCACATATAGTTACCATATTATCCAAAAAAAAAAAATCCAAGAAACTGCGCTGTCTGGTGAGGCAAATAAATCACTACCTTAAAAAAAAAATTTACAAATTTATTTACCCCTTAAAGGGAAATAGCTGGTCGCGTGACCACAATTACAATTGCAATTTATCTACAAAAAAAAAAAGGTCATTTTTAAATTTATTTAACTCGACGAAATCAAACCCTGAGGGGGAAATTAAAGAAGAAATGTAGAGATTCGAATCGATTCGACCTTAGACGCTAATGATCGTTATTATAAATATAGACGTTATTTATATATATAGTACGGTTATCAAACCAAATTTAATAGTAATAAAAAGTTGCCTGAAAGGGGTGTCACCCCTGATGAAGGTATCTGGGCTCAAGGCTGGAGTGGCCTAGGCCGCTTTGCTGACTCCCAGCACAAAGACAGCTTGCTCCCAGCAAAGGTGATAGCCTGCTCCGAGCAAAAGTTAATGGCTGATGTGCCTCCCAGCAAAATATTGGGTATTCCCCAGCAAAAAGAGGATCGGTGTTCCCCAGTAAAAAAGACGTGGTAGGGTTGTCTCCCAGTAAAAAGACCCTGATAAAAGAAAATGTATGCGTCAAGGCAAGGTAAAATTCAGGTACTATGCAAATATAATTTCGACGAAATATTAAATTTATATCACAAAAAAAAAACTTTAAGTGGCTGAAGGCCTTAAACAATTATTCATTGGTATCAAGAAAGTAAAACCGAAGGAAATATTTTGAATTAAATAGAGACATCAAGTCAAAAAAAAAAAATAAACAGGCAATATCGAAGCCAATTAATTAACAAATCAAAGTTAAGATAAAATTTACATGGGCGTAGCCATTGTGCGCTACTGTGCACAGAAAAATATGCATTATAAACTAATTATATTTACATAAGTAATGCAGATACAAAAATATTAAACAATTAAATTATACACTGGTAACAAAATATCCAAAATAGTTAGGTAATCGCTCAAATTACACCAAAGAAAAGTTATAGCCGCACATTACAATGTTATAAAATTTGGAACGTTAAATACAATCAAAAAGAAAAATTCAGTATCACTATTACTAAGCGTATGCTTCAAAATATAGTAAATGTAGCTTAATATATACGAATATAAATTAACAATACAGTTTCTGTAAGCGTAACCCAAGAATCAACAAATGCCACCGTGAGTAGTTAACGATACTATCCTTCACCCACCCTGAAATTTTGCAACCAAATATCATAACTAGGAATCAGCCTTGTCAATGTCATACCCAATATTAATTAAAAGCTAGTTAACACCAAAAAAAAAATCTGAGAAATGTGAAAATTACTACTACTGACTGTCAGAAATTTGTAACATTTGCTCAAATTACTAAAGTACAGATCCACTGACAGCCAAAATATAAAACATTTAAATTGCCGGTCTCTAACGCTATCAGCTGATATTCCAAAACACAAAATATTAATTTGAACAACCAGGCTATTATTGATTTTTAACTTATATTGATTATTAACATAATTAGTTGATAAAAAAAAATCATTAACTTCAAATTCACGGATATACACCAATAACCAGCTCACGATGGTTTTGCTTGCAAAATAACCAAATAAAATTTAACCTTGGGTCAACCTGTACCGTGTCTTAACCAACATTATCAAAGGAATGCAGGATAGCTGACAAAAAAAACCGTATTAAAAAAAAAACTCGCAAGAATTTGGCCTACGTGAAGGGCAAATATCAACCCCTTTAATTCTTAATAAAAAAAAGCCCATCTGTACATAATTTACAGAATTTACTTACCACGAATTGTAGCGATCTACTTGTATTTAGAAAATTTTTAATTACAGAACAACTAATTAAAAACGTGGACGTCAAAAAAAAATAGAATCACAAAGGAAATCAACAAAAATTAATTAAAATAGCAGTTTAATCGCGGAATTCGGTGTTTTTAAGGGTTTAATAGTGGCAAAAGGACATACCTGTCGATGTTGTGTCGGGTCTAAATTAACATGGCCGCTGTCGTCCTAAGAACCGACGAAAACGTCGTATTTCTTCTGCAAACAAACTCAAAACGGTCTCCCTCGACCACAAGGTAACGCCAATATGGCAAATAACAAATCAAAGCAGAAGAAATTGGTGGTATTGGTGGCATTCACAGATCCAACTTTTGGGTGCCTTTCAAAAGACTTTTAGAATGACGATACTGTCGACGACGCGATCAGTTTGTGAAAAGAAGCTCAGCTCCGGTGCCACACCCAATCCTTGCCAAAAATTCCAATATCAATTCTTCCTTGCAAAGTGACGTCACAAAGGGTTGTTTGTAAGTACACTTTGGTACTCAATTAGGTACATTTTCGAAGGCTTTGGTTTGATGATATTCCCTTCAACGCATCGGCACAATGTTCTGCCAGTAAAATTAACTTAACCAATGAACAACGGCAATATACCAACAATCAAATACATTTTTCCGTATCCATAAACAGACAAGTCATTATTATTTAGTACAACTGCATCCAACTTGGTACAATTTTACTGGCACTAAAGGTAGGGGCACAGAATACATTAGAAACCTTTAAGGCTGAACCAGGAAGTACCACTTGTGCTCCCTAGGTGGCGCAGGCACAACCTAAAATTAATTGTGGAAAAGGGGCCATCATCCCTTACCCATTTTAACCAAAAATTAGGAAATACGACCAAAAAATAAACAGCTTCTAGGCTCGTCCAAATTACTAGTGAAGTAAAACAAAATGGGCAACTAACACAGTTGGGGTTCAACAATCCAGTACCTCGTCTGACCTCTATCGTCCAAGTTATAAAGCTGTACGAAACTAAATCCCATGACCACCTCGATCACAGATAGGAACCGATACCGACCACACGGCGTAAAATCAAGAGTACTAGAACTTGAAATAACAGATTCCAACGTTACATGGCTTAGATGGTCTTCTCAAAAAGTCACAGAGGGCGGCTCAGGACAGAAAACCAGGATCTACCACAGGTTCGACCAAAGAAATTATAGCTGTTCAAATGTCAAAAATAACGTGTTACTGTGGATTTATAAACTCAGTTGAGGTTCAGTTGAGTTTCAGTTGAAGTTGAGGTTCAAGATAAATAAACGCAAACGCGTACTGGCGTTTATAAACAAAGTTCAGTTCAGTTCAGAAGTTTCCATTACGCTGGCGTAAAGTTCGAGATAACCAAATTTTATGTTCGCAGTTGGTGCAGTTGGGCTCCCACCAATCAAAACGCAGAATTAATATTCGTAATGGCGAAGCCACCCGACTTCTGCCGATCATTTTGTAAACAAAACAACATACCCTTTTATTTTCTTTGCAAAACAATTGTTTGGCCGTTTGGATTGTCTGTGTGTTTCCATATTTTTTTCCAAATATCGCGATTGTGGATTGTGTGCTTTTTATTTTTATTAAATCTGTTTATGATGTCAGTTGTCATTAATGTCACTTTACCCCGGACCAATGAAATGAAAGCGGCGAACTGAGTTTATAAATGACCCAAAAAGCTCAACTGCGAACTTCAACTGCACGAACTGCGAACCTCAACCTCAACTGAACCTCAACTGAGTTTATAAATCCACCTTTATTTCGTCATGTAAACAAATTCTAATTTATATTAATAGCCAAATATAGTTTTTAGGGCCAAATTCAGACATATTTCCTTAGGGATTAACTATACAGAAAGAGGGAAAACAAGGCTGGATCCAAGACAGACTAGTGACGGAAAATTTGTAAAAATTAAATTCAAGGTTAGGAAAAATTTTGACTAAATGGAAAAACAAACCAAAATAAAACGTTCAAGAAATGAGTGAATATATTCAAAAAGGTAGGCCTAAATCCTAAAAATCAACCAATTGTTGCAACTGCTATAATAATAATACTTTAATTTCGTATGACCAAAACAAACCGTAATAAGGCTTTACATGTTAAATTTTTATCCCCATGTTAGGCCCTCTTCTATGAAAGAAGTATAGATATAAGACTTGACATCAGAGGAATAAAATTATGTTAATTTACCAAATATGCCACAAAAATTCTCAAAAAAAAAAAACATATATATATATATATATATATATATATATATATATATATATATATATATATATATATATATATATATATATATACATTTGTAAGTATTGGTTATATCTTTAGTATTTACTTTTACAATATGAAAAAGGCTTGGCAAATACTTGCAGAAAAATATCTCCATATGTCATTCTATGGCTGTATTTCGCATTCACTCAACCTCTTAATTGAAGATATTATAAAGTTGAAGACCATTCTCTCCTTGAAAAACGAAGCAGCCAGAATTGTAACACATATCAAATTTAGTCAGATTCTAACAGCTCACTTTACCCAGATCAAGAAAGAGAAAAATATTAACGTAGCCCTTAAGTTGCCCGTTTCAACCAGATGGGCATCAATCGTACGCTGTTTCAACAGTTTGATTAGTAACAAGTTTTGTCTGCAAACTTTGGCAGTTAATGAGGCAGTTGTCAAATACCTTCAAAAGGATATCAAAACAATGCTGTTGGATGATGATGTTTTTTGGGCGAGGGTCGAAAACACCAGAGATCTGCTAGAACCCATTGGAAAATGGATAACCAAAATTGAAGGAGACAAACCAAGTGCTTCTTTAGTTCCCGAAATATTTGCAAAGTTAAAGCCCATTTTTGAGGAAAAAGTGCCTAAATGCCCTGCCAGCAAAGCAGAAGAAAAAAAAATTATGGACATACTTGCTGATCGCCAGAACTTCTGTTTACATAAGTTCCATCTAGCGGCAAATATTCTGGATCCACGTTATCAAGGACACAAATTGTCAACCGAGGAACATGTTGATGGGCTAGAGTTCATCAATAAGATTTCAGAGCATATGAAAGATGTGGATGCCGAACAAGTAATAGCTGACTTTGCTAAATATAAAGCAAAGGATGAACTGTGGGCTAAAGAATTTGTCTGGACGTGTGCTCACAAAGTGGATCCTGTAGTGTGGCGGAAGGGCATATGCTCTACATCTCCTCTATCTAAAGTTGCTTCTGCTATTTTATCAATGGCAACAACATCCGCAGCTACTGAGAGAAGTTTTAGTACATATAGTAGAATTCATAGGAAAAGTAGAAATCGATTAACAACGGAGGGAGCGGGAAAAATTGTTTACATCAGCCACAATTTGAAGCTGCTTACAACAAACCATAACACAAAGACCACGACTGCTGGTGAAGATGGTCCCCAAGTCCTTTCAACCAGCAGCACTGCCAACACTGATCAAGTACCCTTTGAGTCTGGTTTAGGTTTATCCGCCTCTGCCAGCAGTGCCAGTATGGTCACGAAGAGGTTGACAAGGTCAAAATGTGGGATTCCTACTCCTGCCAAACAATCTAAAAAATCTTTAGCAGAGAGTCAAGAACTAGAATCGACAAATGATGAGTATGGGCCAGGGTCAGATTCAGATGAACAATCTACGGAGTCTGATGATTCTATCGCTATTTATGAAGATTCTTCATTTAGCAGTGATGATGGTGATTCATCTTAGGTTAGGATGCTTTGGTCGTACTCTTAGGTTATATTTTATTGTTTGTTGTTTTGTTTTATTGCTTAATTTCGTTTATAAATTATATAAATAATATGATAGATAATAAAAGGTTGGGTCAGTATTTTATTTACATAATTTCCACGCAAGAACACATCACAATGCAAGATGCAACCTTAAAGTTACCGTAAAGCTCAACTTTTCCGAACTTTTCTTGAAAAGTTGATCGAACTTTTCATCAATTCCAACTTTTCCGGAAAAGTTGCAACCCTAACCTCAAACTAAAGCACTTCACACAAAACGTAGCGAGCGCAACACACGAATACACAATGCCAATGCAAGTCAAACATATGAGACAAAAGTGACTTGTCCGGAATAAATGCAGTTTATTTGTGGTGCAACTACAACTTAATGCGAGCGATAAGGAGAAAAATATTTTCGATTATTTTAAACTAGATTGTTCTTGTTAAAATATTTTATTTCGGATTTTTTAACAACTTTTTTTTTTGGATTTATTAATTGCTAGAATAGATAAAATGACTTCTGTGCAACATTTTCCACGTGGCATCCATATTGGCCAACTTAATTTAATTTAGACATGATTTTTCGGCTTTCAAATTTTTAGTAATAATATTATAAGTATATTAAGTATAGATTCATATCCTGCAAGCAATTTTTAGTCAATTATTAAAAGTTTCAACGTGTTTAATGATTTCATTAAAAAAATTATATTAAAATATCCATGGATGGTGACATTTGTTCTGTCACTAGGACCTCAATATTCTTTTGTCACGTTATTTTTCCTAAAATAAATCATAAAATATTTTGAAACTTTTATTACCTAATACGTAAAAAATACCTATGGAACATGAATCTACAGTTAATATTGTCTCAATATTTACAAAAAAATAAAAGCAAAAGCTTGTACTAAAATGAAATTAAGTTTACCAACATGGACACCACGTGGAAAATGCCGCCGTATAACTTGTTGTGCTGTTGTGAAACAAATTTGGTTTTATTATTATGCAAAATGTAAACTGAAATTTGCGAAAAAACTCGAAAATAAATTCACGATTCCAAACTCACTTATTTTATTTTGCTGCTTGTCAATTTGAACTATTGATTGCCAAATAAGGCTGGTCTTAGCAATAATTAATTTGATCACATATACAGAGTACCGCAGTAATTGACAGGCAAAAATCCAAAAAAATTACATTTTTATTAAGTTTATTGGTAACGTTACCTGCTAATAGTTGAATTATTTTCTTACGCAATATATTTTTACAGTAGACAGCTGTTTGGATAATATTTCAAACACTTTACTGGGTTGCGTGATGAAGACCTGCTCTAAGATCCTAAAAACTTGAAAAATAGCAGCCTTTTACATCACAAACTATTCTTTTTAGCTATTAAGTTTAACTGATTGAACTCGCGTAGATAAACCTGTTTTAACATTAAAATCGAAATCCATTACAAAAAATGTGGCCAAGCGCGAGTCAGTTCGCCATATTCAAACTTTGTATTTAATACTTTAAAGCCCTGTTTAACGATAAAAAGTGTGTCCCAATAAATATTTCAGCATTTACTTTTTAAACAAGCACACGCGAGAAACCCCCACAATTTAAAAAAAAGTTACATGCTTGTTTATTTCATTAAAAATTAGAGACGGCAGTTATCTTTTAAAAATATTATTCTCCAAATGTCGCCCTCGGCTCTTTCCACACATGACCATTCTTTGCGTAAAACTGTCAATAACATTTGGGCACAATTGCGATTCAATTTCACCAATAAATTAACGAATGTTCTGCTTCAGGTCATTAATCTTCTGCGGGTTGTGAGAATAGACTTTGTCGTTGAGGAAGCCCCACAAGACAAAATCGGGGGAAGTTAGATCGCATGAGCTTGCTGAATATTATAACGCGCCCAGGAAAAAGTGACCGTAACATATCCAAAGTTTCCCTTTTAGGATAGTTGTCTCTAGGCCTAACTAAAACAGTCTATAACATTTCTGTCTGTTTTGGTAATATGATATTAAGATAGGTCAATTTTATAATACTATCATATATTTTTAAGAAATGGTATATTAGTGAACTCACAAAGCGAAAAAAATATATATACGCCTCTTTGTATTTTGTATCCTAACATGGAGCAACGACATACGTCTCAGCAAAAAAATTAAAATAATAATGACTGAAGTCTACTTACTTGTCAGGGGTACATGTAAATATGTAATATATTACATACATATCAAAATAATAGTTGAAAATTTAGATAATATTGTTTATTTGTTAAAAACTACATCTAGTCATGTATATTGATAATAAAACAACAAACATTTGGTATATTAATGGTTTAGATTAAAATAACAATCTTTGTAAACCTCTTGTCGAACAACCGGATTTTTTCCTTCGAGATTCGTATTTCTTCTCAGGAATTTTCTGTTCGCTAATATTTGAACTCTTAAGGTCGATATTTCCTGCATTAACGTTTATGGACAGGGAAATATGTCTAAAGGAATCATGAGGATGGCTTATTTTAAACAAAATGGTATTCAGGGTTCGTTTATCCACTTTCACCTCTCGAACTTCTGACTACTTAAATTCTTGTTTGGTCGGTTGTCCTTTATTATTGATAACACTCTGAGATCTTGGGACAGTCTTAAAATCCCAGAAATCTTTATATTGCATCTCTCTTACTATATAATAGGGATGTTGATTTCTAAGCACTTTGAAAATGGGTATAAGCTGGCTAGGAAGGAAAATTTCTCCGGCTTTTTTACACAAGCCAAAATGTACCGTTGGCCGAATCACCTTCACTTCGCCCATAATTTCTGTCAAAGAACTAATGACTTATAACTTCAATATTTACACTTCTTGACAGGAAATAAAGAAACATTGAAGGCGTAACTGAATTTTTGTTTTGGCCATAGCAGCCGTCAGAAAAAAAATCGACAGTCTTTACACCTTCTTTATAATACCTAACAATCAAACATATCAAAAATTCAAATATACATATTGAAATCTCAAACGACCCTCTCTTACTTTGGCCCTCGTCCCATGTAAAGTAGAAACAATCTCTGTTGGCTTTATTATATATTGTAAAATTATACATGCTTAATCGTTGTTCGAAGAAAAGGGCGCTTCCTTTACTAATGGGTAGATGAATGACCTGTTGTAAATCGAATACGGCACATAATCTTTTTAGATCAGATGGCCATATCTTTCATGTTTCGTTTTATTTCGCGAACTTTCTTTTTGTTTGCAATATGCACTTCATATTCTTTTTTCATTTTTCATCAGTTATACCATCGGCAGTTTCATGTACCCTTACGCATGGGTAATTCACAATTTGTTTTATTGATCACATCTTGCGTTTTACTCTTTTGGATAACATGATTAATTAAGGCGTTCTGTGAAACATCTGTTATAACATCTTTAGAGACCTTTTGTTCATATGAATTTTCTGTATTATGACTTGAAATATTTCTAAATGTATGTGACAGGCAGTTTGGTATATCTTACATAAAATGATTGTAGCACAAAAGTGCGCTATATTTATGACAGCTGCTAAATATCTCATCCAAACAACCGTTTTTTTCACATTCATTTTTAGTTATTTGTCTACAAGTTTTACTTTTCTTGTTAGTTGTTACAGTTAGCATAGACTAAATAATACCTAGACGAACACTGCCGTGCGGGGTCTCCCTCGAGACATTTCGCGGAGACTGGTTTATGGTATAAAAGTTTGTCTACCATTATATAAATATGTATATTATGTATCTACTTGTGGACAAACAAACTTTTAAACCATAAACCAGTTTGTCTGCCATTATATAAATATGTATATTATGTATCTACTTGGCGGACAAACAAACTTTTAAACCATAAACCAGTAAACCCACCAAATGTCTCAAGGGAGACCGGCTTTTCAGTGAATTCGAGAGTCTGTATTCTTTATCTTGGATGAATTAAGAATGGATACGGGATGATTTAACATTCTTTGAAGCCAAAACAAACCATCCTAAGCGACACTGTAACACAATTTGTAAACATTGGCCACATGTTATTTTACCTTGTATTGTTGTACCAAAAAATACGTTAGAAGCATCACAAGATTTACAAAAATAATAAATGGCCTAAAATATTTTATTTTTCTGCTAAATAATAATAAATTTGAGTTAAAAAGGTTTTAACTACATTATTTCTAAAGTTTATTTAAAGTCGCTCCGAGTCATTTATAAATCTATTAATCGCACTTTTTCTTGTCTAGTCCATTAGACAAAGACATACGTTTAACCGAATGTTCAGACGTATTTCCTAAGCACGACCGCTCAGCCGTTCAGAGGACAACAGAGACAGCAACACTCCTGAGCTCCAACACGCCAAAGCTATTTTATCTCTTTCTACTACCATTCTTGATTCAATTACGTATCTCCTTAAAGTTCGTAAACTGGACCTCTGGGTACGATGTTTTCATAACAAACAACAAATAAACAGGTTACACGTTCGATACGCTCACAGTATACGGAAAACCGAATCCTTTCTAATTCATCCAAGTTCTTTATAGTCTCTGCAGTTAATTAAACAGGCATATGTCATACAGGCCTGTTTAAAGTCGCGTACTTATAATGCCACAAACAGGCGTATATCATACACGCCCGCTTGTAGTGTTCACATTGGCATTTTTTTGCTCATACGCCTAACCTAATTTTTGGTAGGTATATCTATTGGTGTCAGACATGTACGTCACTTTGTGTGCTAATAAATTACGTATGATAGGTATATCTACACTCATAAAACGATTTTTGAAAAAATGCGATATACGCCACTTCGTGAAAACAGGGACGGTATTGTTGTTAAGGTACATACATATTATCTAATTAGGGCCATAATACAAAATATAAAATTTTTAGTTTTGTGCTGGGTCTTCGAATTTTTTTCATAGGTCTACAGAAATCCCCTTTTTGCGCCCCCGTCACACTCATCACATTTACACCTTTCCAAGATTTCTGATCTGCAATGTCAAGTGCCATTTTTGTACCGTCACTGCTAATAAAGTAAAAGGGACAGGACTGAGTCTTTTGTTTATAAGTATTTTCTAGGGTTTTTGATGCAGTTTTGCGGATGTAAAAGTGATACCCCTATAAGGTTTTGTCCTGAGAAAAATAAGAAAAAAAATTGAATTTTAATTTCCTTTCTTTTTGACAAACTTTTGTTCATTTATGAAAATAATTGGTTGACGAAGACGTTTAAATCTTCAATCAAAAAGACATTAAGTAGTTCTGCAAAACTATTATTTTTTTTGACATTTACCGCATAGGTTACGAGCTATTGATGAACCAACAGATTTATCTATGGAAAATCTTGTTTACTTTGCAGCCTCTTTGACTAAGCACTTATTTTTGGGACAACGCGTTATGCTAAATTAGTTAACCCAAGTTTGTTCATGGGATCGAATAAAATTATCAGTTATCTAGGTATTATTTATATTTATAAAATAAAGAAAATATTATCTACATATAAGATATTTTTATGCTAAAAAGTGACACCCTTTGTCGAAATAAATGACTTCTGCCGCCTTCTTAATGTTGCCATTACTCTCGGTTGATTTTTGACTAAACTTCACAAATTAATGTTAACTACTCAAAATATTGAAGTTCTTTTGTTTTTAAATAAAATAATGTCTTTAAATGCGTCTCTAAAATCCTTGTTAAATGTTATGTAAATTATAGGGTGAAGGGTAGGACTTAAGAAATCTAAAATGGTAAATATGATTACAATAACTCTAGAGATTTGAGTTACTGAAAAGAAATAGATATATAAGTTAAAAGATGCAACGGGAAAAGCGCAGATCATTGCTGTCAAAGACATCAACCACATAACTCTTAAATGTTTCTTCTCAGATTCTAGATTTTGGAGAGCTCTCTTCTTGTTGGCTTCATCGTTAGTCCTGAAACATAGAGAAGTTAAGAATCAATAGTGTAATATAGCAAAATATAGCAGGATAATGTTGAAAACTAACATAAAACGAAATGCTCAAAGATTTTAAGCGTCGTGTACTGTACTTCGGTCCCAAAATAATCTCCAAAGTATGCGAGCGAAATGCGATTTTAATAGAGGCCTATTTCTAGAGGAAAATTTTCAATGCGGTGTTCTATTCTCATTTGCCCCTTCCCCTTAAGTTTTAGAACTCTTGTTTCTTAAAATTAAATTACTTGTTCCCAGTTACCCTGGAAAATATATGTATATACCCTGGGGCATATCATTTTTCGACTGTTTGTAGGATAAAGAAGGAGAGAGGAAATGTTAAGCATCTGACTTCGCGCGCCCTCGCTATGGCTTTCCGAGCCGTCTGTAATGCACGGAGCAAACCTGTGGAAAGACTGGTCCGAACGAAATGACACCATTTTGGTACACATTTGACACTGACGCACCATTTTTTAAAATTAATGGATAAAGTCATTTTAATAGAAATCAAAATCACTTACAATTTCACTACAACACTTATATTTAGACCTGTCAAAAATGTTACACAACAAATACTACATCTTGACAACTGTTTAGGTCATAAATGAACGGGACTACGGCACGTGTTAGAGAGAAAAAGCGACGTTGCTACTCTCGCTCTAAATATCGTCATAATGCAACAGAAATAAATTGTTAGAAAATTTCACAAAAAATAATGGTATCTATATCGGTATATTTTATTAATGCTCAGTCATATACCTTAGTCTGTAGTATTTACGATTGCGATATTAACCCACAGTAATTGTGTTATTTTAGTATAGTTTATCAGTCTAAAAATATGCCACATAACTGAAAGCCTGGCAACAGCCATTCCCAAACAGTAGGTGGGGGATCAAATAGTTGGTCAGATTCAAGAGTAACTCTGGACCCTCTGATTGCTCTAAAATGCAAATAATGTCTTCTCCTTGCGTCTAAATATATAGCAATATTTATTTCTTTAGTTACATACCTATTTCCACCTGCAGTGCTAATAGAACTATTTGATATATTTGCCTTCTGCTTTTTTACTAATCTGTATAATACAATCGTAGTCAATAAAAATGAGTAGAGCTCAAGTAGAATATTAGGTCCATTAACAGCTAGTATTATGAAAATTGATTCCCTTGCGGCAGCAGATAGAAACCATAGTGTACAGGTCATGGGTTGATCCAAATTTTTACTTGCAATTGCTAAAGAAAAAATAAAATTATTCATGCCAAGAATAGTGCTTTATGTAAAAATGGGAACATTAGTTGCCAGTTTTATAATCATGAATGTTAGGTCATATATCTTGCACTTGCTAAATTTAACACAAAAGTTACAATATAAATAATTTATACTTCAACCGTAAAAGTTCTGGGACCATTTTACATTACGCTACCGTGCGCTAGGTGGAAAAGCGCAGGGAAGAGTGCAAAATGATTCGGCGTCAAAACCGTCCAATTCACGGCGGTTAAAGGCCCGATGAGATCGGATATCTCGTAGGATAAAGTCGCCGTTTCACACTCCCCAGTCGGTAGATAATAAAAATGCAGCATAGGACAGCGCTCTAGTTGTCGTGTTACTGAGGCCTTGGTTCGGGGCCCACATTAAACTGTAGGTCCCCGCCCGGGGCCAACACTCGCTTGTAATGCAAACGTAATATATATATATATATATATATATATATATATATATATATATATATATATATATATATATATATATATATATATATATATATATACATATATAAGAAAGAAAATCGTGGCTAATCGGACAAAACCAGTAAGTTACGTTCTTGCATTAAAGGACGGGGAGTCCAAGACCTAATGGATAACCCCGGGCCGGTAGACAGTTAGCTTTCACCCTTGTTAGGGATCATCGGACTGACTTAACCCTTTGGCACATTTTCCACACATAGCACCCTCGCATATTATGTCGTTCGCCTTGGATAAAGACGGTACACAATACACGTGAGCGCCATCTATGGGAAGTCACTGAAATACAAGAACGGATCTTACTCTTTTCGAGAAAAAAAATTGAGAATGGGAAAAAACAGAATTCGACTCCAAACAACGCACATTTTTCACGGGGCGGTATATAGACCGACTGAAAGGCGGTCTATAATTATTATTGCAGATCTTCTGACGTCATTATTCACTAAGGACAAATGGCTGTTTTTTAAATTGTAATAAATTATGCAGAAATGTAAACATTTTTGTAGCTAAATTATCCCAGTAATATTCTTCTAAATATTTTTTTTTGGGTTTGTAATGATCTCCTTATGCAATAAACAAAATAATATGTGCAATGTGCATATTCCTTATTGTTAAAATATATCGTAAATGTTAGTGAATATTTAGAAGAATCTAAACAAAAAATAGAGATGTGATAAGGGAAATTAAAATAAATATACCTCAATAAAATATTAATAATTTTATTTAGTCATAATCATGAGATAAATACAACCATTTAAGAATCCTGTAAATACTAACCAAAATTTGTAAGTAAACTTTAACAGATAAGTTATTATAAATTGTAAGCATATTTTGATAATACTTACCCAAAGCCAACAAAAATGGAATAGTGGTTAGAAAAGCAATCACCCATATGGAAACAATTTTAATGGCAAATCTCTTTTTGGTAAAATTCTTTTTCTGGAAAGGATTCCTTATGGCTAAATATCTCTCAATACTAATCCAACAAATATGGACATTTGATGCTCTAGGTAAAAAATCATTAGCAACAGCCAACAGGAAGCATAATGGAAATTCTGAGGGTTGAATCACTAAAAAGGAAGAAACACTTTTAGAGAGGTTTTTACCCAGCAGACCGATGATGTTTTTTTGTAGTTAAATTAAAACTGGTACTGCTGACAAAAACTGATGCGCTTACGACGAGACGATTACGCTGTCTCTAGTAGTTTCCAAGTCTCAAACGCCTCACAAAACTACGCACAGTCTCGCAACGTAGACTTGAAACTCTATCCTGGGAGAGTTTTAGCAAGACGTAGTATTACCTCTTCGCTGCGTCTGTGCTCTTGGTATTTAAATGCAGCAGAAACTTCCAAAGTTAGGCAAAAAGCACACTACACTTTCCGTCATAAGTCCGATTTGACAAATACCGCAAATTCCTACACCACCCGAGTTAACCCGAGCATTAAGTCAAATTTGGCAATTTTGCACACATGCATAGAAATTTAGTACGAACGGGAACGCAAACCGTCTCTTCTTATTTATGGGTTACTCTTTGCTATTATTATTTCTTCTTTCAAACATATTTATTAATAACATATATATACATCTACAATGACAACTTACAAACTATTTACATTAACCTATTAGGTACTTCTTTATTCTTCAATAAACCTTGAAATAAAGACACTATTTATATGGAACTCTTACAGTCCATCATCGGTAATATATTATTGAGAAAAATGCAAAGATTTATATGTCATCGGCAGTGCGATATAGGACCGACAACAACTCGAGTAACAGCACTATTTTTGATTCTGGTCCGAGAGTCCTCCTGCTATTTTTGGGTAGGATTTTTGGGCCCTTACCGTTCATCGGGTTGGTTTATACCCATGGTGGTTAAAGAACATACCGGGCCTTATATTTCACTAGTGAAGGTATAAATCTTGTTTCACAACATATTGGTCACTAAAAGTGATTTGTCGGATTTTCATTGTATTTGATTTTATGTTATATTAAGTGAGAAATATTTACTTGATGATATCGGTCAAGGATACTAGTTAACTGTTAACTGAAACGTTGTAAATTAACAAAATAGTTTAATACAAAGTTATGAGAGAGATATTATTATGTTGCATTTGGGTAATAAGTCTCAGAAAATGCATAACTTGTAATGTGAGATTTACAGCTAGCTAATATTATTTATTTTTTATACATACTTACCATATTTTCTTAATATGCCTAGGACTTTAACCGAATAAACAAATAGGCAAATTAGCTGATCATTAACAGCCAAACTTAGTAGGAAATAGTTTGCTGCATTTTTTAGCTTTTGATTAAGTAAAATAACTAGACATATAATGAAGTTTCCAACAATTCCAGATACGGTCAAAAAAACGCATATGTTTTCCATGATATTATATGCTGAAACATCATCATTAGTTTTCTGTTCCTGTTTATCTTCTAAATATGTTACATTCAAACTTATCGCTTTTGTTTCATTATTGCCCCTTAAGAATGCATATGATTCGTTCATGGTAGTTTATAAGGATGCGTTGGGTCTTGATCAGCGATTCTGCAATGAAAAAAAATTAACATTAGGGGAGAAGTGTGTACCTCGGGACAGTGCGTACCTAGAGACACTTCCATAGAAGCTAAGGATATTACGGTATTCTGTCGAATTGGCACCAAGCTTCTCCCATTTGATAAAAGATATCGCCACATGAACTTTGAAACGTTTTTATTTGCAGATGGCGGATATACGAGTCAAGTGCGATTTAAACCTGTGTGAAGTAAATTTTAATCCGGTAACATCGTTTAATTTGAGAAATAAAGTAAGTAATTTTATTTAAATTTAAGTTGCTGGGGGTGTTTGTGGAATAATTTTACAAGTCTTTTTATCAATTTAAAAAACATAATGATGTTTTTGTTTTAGTAATTGCGTTATGTTTCTGTAATGACCATTCTGTGTACCTTGGGACATTACCACACGTGTACCTCGGGACACATCCCAAGGTACACAGTACATATTTTTGTTTATTTTTAGAGATGCCACGAAGTAAAAATAAAATCAAAAGACCAAATCCATCGCGTGCGGCTGTCATGGCTGCTGCTGATAAAGTTATAAATCATGGATTTAGCATAAGACAAGCCTCTAAAGAATATAATGTCACCAAATCAACTCTAAGTCGACACTTAAAAAAATTTCGAGATGATGATCATACAGAGTTTTATTATTTATGCACCAAGTAACGCGGTTAAACAAGTTTTCAGCAGTACTCAGGAAAACGAATTAAATTTATATTTAAAGCAATGCGCCAACATGCATTATGGTTTACCTACAGACGAAGTAAGAAAGCTGGCCTATAACTATGCAACAGCAAACGGTATAAAATGTCCTGATTCTTGGAACCGGATGGGTTTGTTCTGGTTAAATTGGAAGGGAAAAAGTCTCGTAAATTTTTCTTTGCAAAAGTAACTGAAATATTGTCAGACACACTAAACGTCCAATATTTAAAAAAAATAGTAGGAGATAAGTTTATTTTGGACGATGAAACTATTTTTGAAATTTCTACGTCAGATGTGGTTATGACTTTACCAGCTTCCCAAATAATAGGAGGAACTGAGAGACGAAGCCGCCAGATGTATTTTACTGTTGATTTTTCTTGTTATAATGTATAATAACATAACGTAGCACGTGTCCCAAGGTACAGTGTACTGGTGTACCTTTGGACACATTTACTTTTTAAGTATTTGACGGTTTTTATACTTTTATATTTACATTAAAGTTTAGGTTTATGAACATAGTCTCAGGGAATACGTTAATGTAACATCTAAGGGAAAAACAAAATTATTTAATAAATTAGTGGTAGAACTAGAGCAGTTTTTAATTTGATGTCCCTAGGTACACACTTCTCCCCTATATTAGATGCATCAGAAGAAACTAAGAAACTATGTTAAATATGCTGATATAGTCCAATGCAGACAACCCCTTTAAAAGAAAATGCAACTAAGTAAGAAATGATCCCGAAATAATGTTATCCGACTTAATTTTGCGAGAATTCGTACCCAGCTCCGGTATGAAAGCTTAAGAGTAGAATTTACAGCTAAACCTAAAAAAGTGTGTTTTTTATCTGGGACTGCCCACGTAGACTTTGACCCAAAGTACTAACGTACCGTGGGATAATGTAATCTACTACCGGATTCAAAGGACTGGGGGTAGGAAGTGGAAGGAGAAACTTCTGCAGGTAATTTATTTCATAATCTGAGTCGAATGGCTCCCCGGTGAATAGAATCAGGAATTTTTAGGGTCAAAGATGAATAGCAGCGGATTCTGTAGCATCGAAGTTTAAAATTACGGGTTTGATTTTCTGAAAATGTTTAAAATAATAAAAAGCTGCTCCTAGTCATGTTTCCCAGCGTCTAACAATCGGCTATGGAGGTTCGGGAATGCCATGACACTGCCGATGAAATTCTCTAATCCGTTTCGGAGATTTGCAGGACACGACTTTTGTCTGTGCTATTAATATATCTACATCTGGATCACAATTTCGAAGTGTTTCTATTCCCAGATATACCACATGCAGTATAGACGTCACATGTAGTAAGTTAGTACAAACATTTGCGAGGAGACGGCGCGCAAGAAGCATGACTGCGGCGTTATCACTAACCAACACAATACTACCTGCCGCGGTGAAAGTTGAAATTTTCGCAAAGGGGATATCAGGTTCGGTAGTGTGTCCGCAGTGCCTTTTTCTAATCTTTTTTCATGCCAACAAATATGGAGATGACGGCCCGAGCGGATTTAAAATGCGTACTATGACATTGGCAACAGAATATTTTTTACAATCTGTTGTCTCGTCCACGGTTAACCACAGTTGTTTATCGTGTAGTGCGGATATAATATTGTTTTCGATTCGCTCGCGCACAACTGGTAAATATCGTCGTACCGTTGTTTGGCTGGGCAATGTTCACGTTGAATTATATTATTTCAAGAACTGCTGAAAGGGTTTCTTGGCCAGTATATGCAAGGGCACATTACAAGCACTTAACATAAAAATTAAATCGAAAATAAAGTCCGCAAAAGGTCTCTGGCCATTTTTTTTTAATTTATTGGTTGTACTGTTTATGTGTTTTCTACTCATAACTCTTTTCCAACATAACAATTATTTATTACACACTAAACACGTTACGTGACAGCCGGTATATTTTAAATCGGGGAATTCCTACAAAAAGCTTCGCACATGGTGAACAAAGAGCCGCTTCCTACCTACTTCCGACATCTGTGCGGCGCGACGAACACTGTGGAATAGACATTTCCCAAAATAGCAAAATTCCAGCGACACGAACTCGGGACTCGACTCTACCTATTTTAACTTCGTCGAAACCATGGATTTATTAGGACTGGATACGGGATGAGTTCACATTCTTTGAAGCCAAAACAAACCATTCTAAACGACACTGTAAACACAATTTGTAAACATTGGCCACATCTTATTTTACCTTGTATTTTTGTACAAAATTACGTTAGAAGCATCACAAGATTTACTAAAAGTAATAAAAGCCCCAAAATATTTTATTTTTCTGCTAAATAGTAATAAATTTAAGTTAAAAAGGTTTTATTATTTATAGGTTATGTTATGTTAGGTTATTTCTAAAGGCGATTATTTAAAGTCGCTCTGAGTCATTTATAAATCTATATAAATCTATACGTCGCACTTTTTCTTTTCTAGTTCATTAGACAAAGACGTACGTGTAACCGAGCGTTCCCAGGCGTTTTCCTAAGCACCCAGCAGACAACAACACTTCTGAGCTCCAACACTCCAATGCTATTTTATCTCTTTCTACTACCATTCTTGATTCAATTACGTAGTAATTCGTAGTCTTGTCTATGTTCGTAGTTCGTAAACTGCTCTCTCAAGAGAATAACAAACAACAAAATATTTATATTATATAAGGCTTCACGTTCGATACACTCACAGTATACGGATATCGAATCCATATTATAATAGATCCATGGTCGAAACTATGGAGATATACAATATAATACCGTAAACAAGTCTTACGTTGTTTGCACCATACAACCTAACACTTACGAACTAGTAGTAGGAAGTCCGTGATGGTATACAAATCTATTTTGTAACATTTTATTGAGTAGCTGTACCGATAAAATTATTTTGTATCGACAATTTCCAATTATAGGGATATCTTGCTATTGTTTCAACCTGGTTCAAATATGCATTGGTGCAAAAGGGCCCGCAACCACCACAAGTAAATAGGACCTGCGAAATGTATGGCCTATTCCTTGTGTTTGTCGTATATCGCCTTATGGCGCGGAGACGGTCTCCCTATCGACGACGCCCCTGCAAAGGAACCCTAAGTGGTGAGCTTTAATTATTATTGTAGACACGAGCCGATTAACCTATCACATTGCGCGCCCCGAAAAAACCACGCCACCTGTTAAAAACGTTGCCTATTTTCCAAAGATTCGCATTATTTTAATCTTAACGAAGTTTCCGCCTGGCGGCTTCCGATGTTAAAATAGAATAATATTAGTGAACCTTTGATATTTTTATTATCTATAATAAATATAATTATGGTTTTTATTATTATTTTGTATATTAAACCATATCGCTCAACATTATTGCGAAACATAATTTTAAGCAACTTATTTGGGCTGATGGCATAACCTTACGAATGCTAAATCTTTGTATCAGTAATGACTTTTTAAATGCTCTTAAACATATAATAAACTATACTATACTTAATAATTCTTTTTCAGATATATGGAAAACCAGCATAGTTATACCTATACCAAAAGTATATAACGCGCAAAATTTAAATGATTTTAGACCTATTTCTTTACTTTCCATCATATCAAAAATACTTGAACGTGTAGTTTTTAATCAGGTTATAGAATATATTAATATAAATAATATTTTGCCTGATAACCAATCTGGATTTAGAAAAGGCTTTAGTACTACCACTTTACTTTGTAAACTTAAAGACGACATATTAGTAAACTGGGATTCAGGTTTTGCTACCAGTATTATATTTCTTGATTTGGAAAAAGCTTTTGATTCTTTAAATCATAATTTACTTTTAGCTAAACTTAAATATATCGGTTTTAGTAGTTCAGCCTGTCAATGGTTTAAAAATTATTTATTTAATCGAAACCAGATTACAAAAATTACTAGTGAACATATAATAGAAAACTCTACTTCATTACCTGTTTACAGAGGGGTTCCTCAGGGATCAGTATTGGGACCATTATTATTTATTCTTTATACATTTGATTTTTACCTAGCTATTAAAAATGGAACACTATTATCTTTTGCTGATGATACTCAAATTTATTATCCAATTCACTATACAAATTTAAAAAATTATGTATCTTTAATAAATAAGGATTTATCTAATATTTCACAAACTATTACACATCATGGCTTAAAAATAAATGAAACTAAGACAAACCTTCTTGTAATTGGTCCTAAAACTTTGGTTACAAAAATTGAAAATAATTCTGATTTCAATATTATTCTCAATAATGATTTTATATTACCAACTATCAAATTAGGAAGGAATCTTGGCGTAATATTTGATCAAAATCTAAACTTTGATGCTCATATAAGAAACATAGTAAAAAAAGGAAATTATAAATTAAGGATCTTGTATCATTTTAAAGAATTTTTAAATATCGAAACAAAACTTAAACTTGTAGATTCGATCATTATAAGTGGATTAGATTATTGTGACGTTATATATCATAAAAATATCAGCTACAATTCTAAACAAAAACTACAAATCCTACACAATAACTGTGTAAGATTTTCAGTAAATCTTAAAAAATATGATCATATTACCTCAACATTCAATCAGTATAAATTAATTAAATTAGAAACTAGACGTGAAATTCATCAAACTTGTTTCATTTACAAAGTCATAAACACTAAAACACCTGATTATCTATTTAAAAAATTAGAATTTCGTAATAATGTTCATTACGTGAATACAAGAAATCAAAACAACTTAACTATACCATCACACAAAACAGAAAAGTATAAAACATCTTTTAAATATAATAGTGCAATCATATATAACAGCATTCCCTTCTATCTAAAATATTTTACTTTTTCAACTTTTAAAACTTATTGTAAAAATTATTTAATCGGGGTGGAGTTGGAAGAATGATTATATATAATCAAAATTCTACCTTTTTGTGCCAACTAGTGTGTTACTATTGTTATTCATTTTTGTAAAATATTTATGCATGATATTATATTGTTACTTTTTACACTGTTTATTGTTTACTGGCACAAATAAATAAATATTATTATTATTATTATTATTATTATTTAATTTAGTTTTGTTTGTAAGTTTGGCAACATACTAATTTCTTGCTGCATTCGTTTGGTGGTCGAGTTTTCGTGTGTTGAACTTTAAGGATCACCTTAAAATAATCCAACCCGGTTACAGCAACTGAATATAGGAGTGCATCATAAAATACACTAAGTTACGCCAGAGAATTTATCAAAATCTTACTCCAATTATAATTCATTCTATATACAGGGTATCCGGGAAAATGTGGGAAATCTCCCGGATATGAAAAAAACACGTGAAAAGAGTACTACAAGTTCATATAAACTTTTTTCGTATAGGCCTCCTCTTCGGAGATATGGGCTCCCAAAGAGCTCCAATGAAATCAAGTTTTTTACACATAATTATTGAACCACCAGGTATATTCCAATTTTATTTTAATATGATGTATACCAGGTTAGACCCTTCAAATTACTATCCAAGAAAGTATTGTGAAGTACTCACAGCTGCAGGGACGGACTAGCTCTGACACTCATGACCCCATTTTTTTTACGCCCTGTATGATAAGAACTTTGGACCACGTTTTTTACATACCTTTAACTATTGACTAAAAATTAAGTACTCTTCATTCATGTCGTTAATCCTAACCGTTTTCGAAAAAACGTCATATTATTTACATCATGTATTTGGCGTATTTCGATAACAGATACGTCTAATTCTGTGAATTGCAATTCGACCTAGGTTCGCAAAAAATGTGCGTTTTATTATATCGGCCCCAAAAACAAAGTATTGTTGTTGCAAACGTTACTAGGTACGAAAGAAATAAATATCCTGCATTTTAGAACTTGTCAACTTTCACATCGCTGATTTCGTGGTGAAATTAATTGTGAAATAATTCGAAATAACACGTTTATTGAGTATGCAGATATGCATGTGATGTATGGTCTTGCATCTTGCAATGCTTTGGAAGCCAGAAGATTCTCTTCACGGACGAAGCATGAATTTACACAACTCACATGTATGGGCTGATGAAAATCCTCATGCAACTATTGTTTCGCATCGTCAACATCGGTTCCAATCAATTAATGTCTGGGCAGGAATCATTGGCAATTTTTTGATTGGACCATTCGTATTGCCGGTACGACTGAAAGGACAACTTTATTTGGAATTCCTCTAGAACGCTTTTTATGATTTAGTAGAGCACTTACTACTTCAATTCTGCCGAAACGTGTACTACATGCACGAAGGAACACCACCTCATTTCAGCGTTGCTGTGCAGGAGCACCTGAATAACGTCTATCCAAACCGTTGGATAGGTAGGGGAGGACCTATTGCCAGGCCTCCTCGATCTCCCGACCTAACGCCGTTGGATTTTTACCTGTGGGGACACCTCAAAACCTTGGTGTATTCTACTCCCGTCGATAGTAGGGAGGAACTTCTACGGAGAATCACGTTTCATTGTGATCAAATAAGGAACAATGCTGGGTTATTGTGCCGGGTTCAGCAATCCTCAGTTCGTCGTGCCCGCGAGTGTATAAGACTTCACGGGGCCCATGTTGAACCCTCTTACGAAGTTTTTAACTAAGCAGTTAAATTTTAACGTTTTATTGAAACTATGTTGGCGACAGGGAAAAATTACTCTTTTTCATATTCAACCCGACAGAAGTTAGGGGACTAACAGTGTAAATAAAATGACGTTTTTTTCGAAAACGGTTAGGATTAACGACATGAATGAAGAGTACTTAATTTTTAGTCAATAGTTAAAGGTATGTAAAAAACGTGGTCCAAAGTTCTTATCATACAGGGCGTAAAAAAATGGGGTCATGAGTGTCAGAGCTAGTCCGTCCCTGCAGCTGTGAGTACTTCACAATACTTTCTTGGATAGTAATTTGAAGGGTCTAACCTGGTATACATCATATTAAAAAAAAATTGGAATATACCTGGTGGTTCAATAATTATGTGTAAAAAACTTGATTTCATTGGAGCTCTTTGGGAGCCCATATCTCCGAAGAGGAGGCCGATACGAAAAAAGTTTATATGAACTTGTAGTACTCTTTTCACGTGTTTTTTTCATATCCAGGAGATTTCCCACATTTTCCCGGACACCCTGTATACAGTTTTTCACATATTTGGTAAAATTGGTATTTTTATCTACCATTTGTTATAAGATAAGCATTATATAATATATTACAAAATATGACTAAAAAATTCTTTATTTTATTTTTGAAAACCCATCTAATAAGAAAAAAAGCATTAGTTTTCATACTTTTCTTGAACTTTGATTTGGGGACTAGTCGTTTTTCCTTTACAATCTAATTGAAACTATTGGTGACAGGACGTTAAAAATGTCTTATTAATACTTTAACCCAACCTATATGTTACTTCACTATTAATCGTAAACTATAGTAAAATTGAACAATAAAAATAAGGTTGTGGCATTAAAAGAACAATATAATTATAACAAAAAATTACTGTTACAGTTAACACACTTGTAAAATTTAAAGTCATAATTAAGTGTTGGGAAATCGACAAACAGTCTTGCTAAAAGATACTCAGTGATTTTCGACACTATTAATAAAAACATGTGTTGAGCTTAGCCAAAAAACTTTATTATATACATTAGCATTAACCAAATTTTTGTTGGAAAGCGTACCTAAATTTCTTGCTTCATACCGTTCTATGTATACGTGTATCTTTATGTACTTGCTTAAACAATAATATGATACTTAGAATTAGAATTAATTAATTATTAATATTATTAACAAATTTTACGTACTTACGTACGTTTGTTAAAGATGATAGTTAACTAATAATGGCCAAACCCATATTATGATGAAAAATGCCTGTCTAAACCCAAAAACCTGCAAAACAGGATTTTGGATAAAATATGGTGAATGACGCTTCAGTTGCTACGAAGAGATGAATTTGTGCGTAATTGATCATAAACTGACAATGTTATAGTATTTTCTCTACTCATATATACATACATATAAATTTAAGCAATCCTGAGTTTAAAATACTTAAAAGCATTAGAAAGTGTTTTCAATGACTGCTATGAAAAATCCTAAAAAGATCATAGCCAATTACTTCTGAATTTTATTGATTCCGCACAATGTATAAAGTATCTAGTAAATTTGGTTGTATTAGAATATTTTGAAACATGACTTTGACCTTCTACACATGTTGCTATTAATTTTTCTCAAGAGTTATCGCACTGCTGCCGGATTTATACAGTTAACTTGTTTTAATTCAACATAGATTTATAAGGTTGTCAGGGGAGATTTTTAAAATTTCCCCAAACTTGCCCCTGAAAAACAGACATGTGGCCTGCAACTAAAAAAAAAGAAAACAATATCAGCTCTTTATAGTAACAACAATGTTTTACACGATCTTTCTGTATTTATTGAAAAAATGTCGAAAAAACATTAAAGTTTATAACCAAATATCGAAACCTTAAATACTACTACAAAATTGGCTTCTACGGTTTGAGACCTTGTACTTGCTTAATTTAAATCTTCGAGTTGGTCAGTTAAGTTTTGACAAGTTTTGGTAATAATAATTAATAATAATAATTATAATAACAAAGAATTTATTCGTGACCTATATCATACGAAAATGAATAACTAATAAAACAAATTATATAAATATCACATTAGAATAACTTAAACTACTACTGACAGTAACACATATATGCCATAGTTATATTATTAAAAACTTATTAGTTGTTAAATGATTTCTGCGATTTGCTCGTTTTAAAATAATTATTGTCTTTAACTTATTGTAGTGTTTTCTTTATCAATTTGCGAAAAAACTCAAAAATGTATTTATACTAGAAGACTTATCGTCATATTCTAACACTGATCAACTTAAAACCTTGATGGATGACTAAATTGGATCAATCTTAGCGATAATGAATCTGCGTTTAAAATGTTACATAAGTATTTAACAATTACTTGCCAAACGACTCCTATCGAATATTTTTACTACTTAACAGCTGTTACTTAGCGAATTACACAACACAACAAGACCAATATATTTCATTTCCTTTTCTAAGATACCATCCAGTGATAATTTTAATGTGGTATACCCTGTATTTAGTTTAATAATTATACATATAAATAAAATGATACATCTGGACTTTATTAAGTTTACAATCGCAAAAAAAATATTGCAGGGAAGAATTTATGCATTAAAGCAAATCATTTCGTAAACATACATAGGATGGATGCCTAGAAAGAGTTGCAGCGAAAGAACAAAACATACAGGAACCCATTTATATTTGCTAGTAGGTCAAATTAATGGTATTTTAAAACAGAAAAGCGAAGAAAATTTTATTAGGGAGAAGTATTAAAAAGATAAAAAAATAAAGAAACAATTTACTTCTATGATAATATGAACTGTTTAGTATCTGATAGAGAAATTAAAAAACATAGTTAACGATTTATCTTTTCTTAGGTGCAATAATTGTTCGAACTTGCACAATAAAATTTACTTACGTGGAAAGCAATTTAAGCAATGGTACAAAAAATAATATTATTTTTTTTCTCTAATATAGATATAGGAGCAACGTTACCTGTTAAAAGTATAATTATCTCCGTAAGCAATATATTTTCACACTAGACACCTGATTATATATTTCGACAATTTACTGGGTTTTACGATGAATACTTGCTTGAGACTTGAGAAAGCTTGCATATCGAAAATTATTATTTTTGGCTATTGACCTTACCTGATTGAATCCACGAAGGTAAACATGTTTTGAAATTAAAATCAAAATGAAATAAAAAACGAAGGAGCCGGGTCAAGCTCAATTTATATTTTAGCATTGCGTACTTAATTCCCTAAAGCCCAGTTTGACAATACGTATTTGTTAACTAATAATTTAAGTTTAACCAGAAATCGCAGTTTCACAAAGCATTATTTAAGTTACCCTAAGCAAGGCCATTTTAAGCAAGGGGCTTACAGCCGCCCACAGAAAAAGCTCAAGGAGGTCCAGTCAATTCATTTATGTTTGGCTGCACAAAACAATTTTACTAAGAAATAGCTAATTAGATACTTGACATGTGACAACACTTATTATTATCTAAGTACACTCCAACAGTCAGTTCAATTTATTACATGTAAACATAAACTAGAAAATTTAGGATGGGGCCAACTGACCTTCCGTTCCCCTGGTGCGCGCGCCTCAGGGACTTGTTAAATAAGAGCGCTCAACCATTTGCAAAAGAAACGTCAACAGTTTAGTTCAGGGAGGATTTGCAAAGACAATATTAATTTTCTTTTACTTCATTCCCCCTTCTCTAAACATAGTGCTTTCGGTATGCCCCGTACTAGTGGTCAGGGGACGCTTTACGGTTCTCGAAAAGATCCAAGATATTTACTATATTCTATCCAATTTAATTGAGAATGACAGAAACAACAATTGAATAAGAATTCACCCTGTTGGTCAGTTCCATGGACAATTTATACCCGAACATATTTTAGCAATCACAATATTCATCTTTTCTTTCCTGATAATCACGGATGAATCAGATTTCTTTCTATCCGTGTTGGGGACAGTGCATTAGAAAAGACAAATAAAAAAGATTATGTTCAAATTATTATCGTACCTTTTTCACTTATAATATAGATATATAGTAGTATTGCTGGTTAAATACTTTGAAAGATTAGTCATTGCAAAATTCCTTTCTTTCCTGATAATATTTCCAACGAAATCCGATTTCTTTCTATCCTTGTTAGCAAAAGGAGCATAAGTAAAAGACAAATAAAAACGATGTTCTTGACAATAAAAAAGAATAATCAAACATTTTATCACAGCTGCTTTTGTTTGTACAAGGTTGTCTACTTTGAAATTTTTATCCGAATTGTCGAAAAAAATAAATTCCTAATCTGACAAAATACTTATGTAAATTTTATGATTTTATAGCAAAAGACCTTTGTTTTTACTGAGCCCAAACAGCATTTGCAAAAAATTTTGGTTTTCTTATGCAAAAACAATATTAGCATAGCCACATTAACCTCCTTATTTTATTCTACTTAAAATTGTTTTCTACCCCTCTAAGAAACAATACTCCCTCTAACCATTAATTTTCAAAAAAAGGATTGTAGAAAAAGGTTTTAAATAAATAAAGAAAAAATAGCAAAAATAAGTAAATATTTTTATTAAGATTAACAATTTATAATAAGGTTAAAAAAAATATACCCTATTTATTTATTTATTTATTATCAACGGAAACTCCATTTTTACAATAACAAAAAACCTTACAATATATGTATTATTAAATATTTTACAAGATGACGGATAATAAAATAACACTACTAAGGCCTAAATCATGGAAAATATAAAACTAAAAAAAAATATACATACACTACCCTGGAATATACACAGCAAATTTTTACCTACTTGCTAAGTTATTACAAGCTTTTTTAAAGGAATATAAAGGCATGGACATATGGACAAGTCCAACCCATCATAGTTGGCATTATAACGTCTTTGAATTCTGGACACTGAAGCCGTAGTTAGTACGGTGAAATGGAACTCGGAAAACAGTGTTGTCCCTTATATGGTGAGTGTCGCAAAGAGCATTAAAGTCCAGGAGCCGAAGCAAATTTGGTGCGTCAATAAAGCGGGTATTACATCAACAATTTCTTCGCGAATAAATTGATAAATTAATTCGCGAATTTCTTCACGGCCGCATATTGGTTCTACATCTGTCACAGACTTTATGAAGTTTTTTGACAATTTCAACTCTCACACTGAAATTAAGGAACAAAACGAACTAGCACAAACATTGACTTGACTTTTTGCATTTATTTTAAGTTCTCATTACTGGATTCACGTAACAATTGACGGAAAATTAGAACACGTCCTATTTCGTGAATAACTTCACGAAGTTCTTCATGAATTTATTGAACATCAAAGTTTTAGTATTACATTATTTGTCAATTTACTTCACGAAGCGACTTCATGAATTAATTCGCTAAGAAATTGTTGGTGTACATGTGGAAACATAAGTTCCTGACAATGCCTACGAACCTCCAATGTATGGAAATTCAACAATTTGCATTTTTCACGATAGCACAGGTCTGACACACACCAATCTTACGAGAATATGCCTTCAGAAACTTGTCCTGAACCCGCTCGTTGGACGCAATGTGAGTCTGGTAGTATATCCTTCGATATATTATATCTACATATAATAAAAATGGATCTATAATACAGCCTACCTGCGAACAGTGACGTTTGCGTGAGTTAAAGACGCGATAAAAATTGTTTAATCGAATATACCGAGTGGATTCACAATTTTTAACTGTTAATATTGAGAAGGCTTACTTCCAGAAGGATAGGTGCACTTTGTAGTGGCACTGTGACTTTATCTTTAAACTGAAACCATACTTTTCTAGGTCGCAGTTGTCACTCCCTTCTCAATAACTAAAGAAATCTTATATGATGCCCTCTGTTCTAAATTACATTCTTCAACATCTGACTGTTAAGACTCCCAAAAGGAAAATTGTTCCAGAAGGCATGGACAGAACGAGAAGCGTGAGTACTGAGTTCATTCCGCCTAAGCAACGGGGTGGGATCATTGAAACTGTGAGAGTTTGTCGAGCTGCGTTTTTGTCTATTTTACAAGAGAATAGGGATAGAGTCAACAGACTTTGTCAACAATATTTAGAAACTGGCGTTAAGCCATACGAAACACCAGGTGGAGATCGTAGAACCGTAAAATACCAACCGAAGCGCCATTCAATCAAAGAGTTTGTGAAAACATTTAGACCGGTACAAAGTCACTACACACGTGGTAAAAACTTAAAACGGTAGTACTGGCCTAGTGAGTTGGGTATTAAAAAACTGTGGTCCATATATACCTAACAGTACCAAAACGATGACCTTTCTGTTGATTACGAATATTTTAGAACGGTTGGATGGATAAGGGGATCTTACCAAAACCTTACCTCCACCTTACTGTAAACTATTTCCGTAGGTTGTTGGCTCATTTTCATCGGAGATCTGACTGCGCAATCTCTGGCAGCTGCGACTTGTAGACAGTAAAAGACATCAATTTCACTAAACACTATATATATATTCACAGTTATTTACATATTTACATAACACAACTCTTGATTCTGACAGTTGTAAGAAGAAAGTTTATTTTTCATAAAACTGTAAGTAGTTGCGAGATCTTTAATTTTTTGATTGGCACCTGGCCGTAAGTATCACGAAGTAATATTAGTATAACGAAGTACTTGTTATAACGAAAATTATTATGACGAAGCTGAGTTAAGGATTAATAGATCCTTGTTTGGCTCTTAGGCTGAAATATTAGTTTGAGATGATGTAAAAATATCACGTTCTTCCGGCACTGGCGAAGGTAGTTTTAATTGGGTTTTATGACCCGAGAAGAACGCAGGGCTTTGCCTGGATTAAAAGAGGGTTCTGTCACCCAAGAACAGGACTTTGCGTGGAGAAATGGGTTCTAACGACCCAAGAGAACGAGAGAGGACTTTTTCCCACACTCACTACTTCACACCGACTTTGTGTGAACGTGTCTGGTCATACACTTGACCGAACTTTCTTTTCGTGCCCCGGGCGCAACACTTTTGCTCTGAGTTATCTAGCTAACTAACTTGTTTTCCCGACGGGAACTAAGTTGAAATAAATTGTACCACCCCTTCGGGGACCGCCTTGACCAATTGGAGTCAATTTGGCAATGACGCGCACGAACCATACTCCAGTCATTGGTCAGGATATTGAAAGGGTTGGCTTCGATACCTCGCGACGAGGTGCACTGAAAATACATTGTGGGACATTTCACTACAATTGTGTACCTTTTTCCAACAATTTGTTCTCAAAAACGTCCAAGACCAATTTGTAGCAAAATTTGCTACAAGTGTATGAAAATGTATAAAAACTGTTGTTACTAATAATCCGATTAGAGTAAATTGCTCTACAAAGACTTTGCAACAATTTTGTGTGAAAAAAAGTCCAAACGATTTTTTCAGTGTGAAGAGGTAAGGGGGTTGATATCTGTAGCCATGTTTGCTGGCTTTTTCATGCATTTATTTTAGAACGCTAAAGCAATAAAACTAAAAGATAAGAAATTTGCTAAGGAAACTAGGCCTTTGGAGTTTCGCCGACAAAGTGCCGGTTTAGAAGATCTAAATTAGGATAAAGAATTTCTGTAGATATTCTCTCTGAATTGGGCTTTGTGTTTGTCCGCTAACTGCGTATTTTAATGCAAGTTAAATAAACAAGAGATACGAGTTTGAGTTTTATTACTTGAAAGGGATTTTATACCTGCTTGGTTATTGTTATTAATATTTATTTGTATATAAAAATGGAAATATAGAAATTAAACCAACGCAACGGTGGGGTTTTCCCAACAACGGTATTTACAGAAAGCTTCAACATAAGTTTTCATATCTCTTATTTGTACTAATGCTTGACCTGTTGTTGCCTTGAAAACAAAATTGTGTTAGAAAAGGATAAGAAAAAGAAAACTGATTTTAAAATTTAGCAAAAAGCACATAAAACTCGAGCAGATGCTTTTTATAAACAAGTCCGCCTTGAAAAAGCTAACTCCTTGACATTTAGCTATGACGCCAAAAAAATGTAGTGCTCCCAAAAGTTCCCGATCAAGCAGCTTACTACTCACGGCAACTCTATCTCTATAATTTTACAATCTGTCAGGGTTCGCATTCATAGCCACAGAACGAAGACAATATTTAGTTACTGGTGACAGGGAATGAATACGCCAAAGGTTGTAATCAAATTGCTTGAGCTCTTTATCACGGGCTGTGCAGCTCTAATTTAGAAGGGGTATCACTGATTAGGTTATTTTCCGATGGCTGTGGGGGCCAAAATGAAAATAAGGAAATGTTAGGAATGCTATCTGAATTACCACTGTGAATAAAAACTAAGCTTTTACTTATAGTGCTAAGTAATAGCTTTAGATTTTACTAGGTAGATTTAGCTTTTGCTAATAACATTTGCTGAAATAACCTTTTCCTTTTACTCACTAGCAAAAGCTAGATATTTGAAGCGTTTACTGAAAATACGGAGATTTCGTGAAGTATCTACAGCATTCCAAAAAGTGTGTTTGCGAGTTTTTATACTGATAACGCCGATATTTATATTTTTATAAACCGGAATGGTACGACCGGCGGCGTGAAAACATTGCAAGAAGTCGATAATTAAAACATTTTAAACCAGTAGCGGTATCGAACGCCAGCGCTTCAAGGTGAAAATGAATAGTGATTCAGACAAATCTATAAGTGATTTGGTGGAGGAGGAGGTTCCTGAAAAATCTTCAGCCAACCTCAAATTGACAGGAATTTTGGAAAAGTATAATATCATATTTAACAAATCCCAAGTTCCAAAAATAAAAGAAAAAAAAAGAAGAAGCATACAAAGAAATCCATCAAAAATACATTCTACAAATTGGAAAGAATATAAGTGAAAATCAGCTGAAAAAGAAAATTCAAGATATGAAGACAGAGGTAACGAAAAATATAGACAAAAGTGCAACTGGAAATAAAAAGATTATTTTGAACCCGTGGGAGGAACAACTGTTGATGTTGATGGAAGGAAAAGAAAACCCAGTTTTCCAAAAGGTACCAGGTAGGAAAATAGAGTACGCTACAAATAAATGGTATCGAACTAGCATCGCCGCGCGTATTTAGTAGAAAAAGTTACACAAAAAAAAAGTTACACAAAAAAAAAGTTACACAAAAATCTGTAAAGAAGGCATCTTTTTTCGCAAAAAAAATTTAAATTAGCGTCTTGCTGCTGTTTTATAAACAAACTTTTTTCAGGAGCAATGTCGATAGGATGTGTAATGAAACAACCTCAGCCATCAACGTCCAAAAGTGAGGTACCTATTCCACCTCCACCGCACGTTCGGCCTTTACCAGACAAGTCTCCGGCAACCAAAAAGAACAAATTTAAGGAAACAGAAGAAACCTCGAATTTATCAAATTCAGAGCTCCAACGACTAGTGTTGTTGGAACAGCTGGAACTAATAAGAATCCAAAAAGAAAGGGAAAAATTATTACTGGAAAAAATACAAAACGAAAATGGGAACAACGTTGAAGAAACAAATACTTTGTGGTATACAAATTTGTAAATAAATGAATAAAATGTTGGTGGTCTTACTTATTACGTATTATTTATGTGTTTATAGATAGATGGCATTTCATTTGTGCTATATTTATACCTGCAATTGAAAAATTACATTTTTTATTTCTTCTCGTCTGTTTTGACCACGCTGACGGATGTTATTCAATTCATCATTATCTTCCATAACTTCTTCAATAGCGTGATCCTCAACGGCAGCATCAGCTACTTCATCTTCAATGTCGTTCGGTAAAATGTCATTTAAATATTTAGCAACATTATGCAGAACAACAGCGCTTATGATCACTGAGGAAATTTTGTCAATGGTCAATCGTATCGGATGTTGTAAAACAGGGAATCGGCGTTTCAGTTGTCCGAAACAGCGTTCTATAATCCCACGCTCTGTCTTCTGCAAATTATTATATGCTATTTCTTGAGGTGTGGTGGGGCTTCTATACGGTATTAACAGCCATGGTGTTATCCCGTATCCTTCATCGCCTAAAAGAAGTCCGTAGTTCTGCTGAAGTCTATTCATCTTACCAAAAATATCTGATCTTCTTAAAATACGGCTGTCGTGCACCGAGCTAGGCCATTGAGCATCTAAGGATGTAAAAATCTGTTTTGCATTACAAGTTGCTTGTACATTTATACTACACCAGCCTTTTCTATTAATATACTCGTCACCATGTAGCGATGGCTTTATTATCGTCACATGAGTACAATCAATTGCACCTAAGGCACAGGGAAATCTATACAACCCGGCCCATTCATTGATTGCTTGGCCCATCGAGTTTTCCGTAGGAAATTTAATCCAAATACCTGCCTTTTCAACGATTTTTGGTAAAACGTTAGATATAGTTTTATAAAAGTTGTTCTATGGACTCCTTCTTCTTTTCCAATCCCTATTTGAAATCCGGGATCACTTAAAAATCGCAAAAATATTTGTATTTGTTTTTTAGGACTTAACGCACCACCTCTAGTCTCTGCTTTTGGCTCCAAAAAATGGCTAGCTATCCACTCAACATTTTCTTCACTAAATCTATACAGATTGTGGTATTTTTCGGTACGACTTTCTTTTCATTCGGGATACAATTTCACAGACCTTATATTCATAAATGCAGCCATTTCTGCCAAACTTTTAAACACCACTAAAATTTTTAAGCCAGGGTGTACCAAGCTTGCAAAAATGTAAGCTTTTCCTTCATATAATTAGGAATTGCTTACTTTTATTCACACCGTTTAAAGACAATGCTAAAAACTGCAGCTTTTACTAATTGCATTTTTAGTTAAAGCTAATACTCATTTTTATTCACTGCAAAGTAAGTATTTGCTTAGGAAATGTAAGATAAAGCTTTTACTAAATTTTTATTCACACTGGCCAATGTCTGCTTTTTGAAGCCCCTAGGAATGTCCAAAAAATGTGTGGGCACCAATGTCCGTTGGCACTATTTTATTACTTTACCCAGGTGAAAATAGGATAGAAAAACAATCAGTTATCTATTCATTGTTTATATTTATAAAATGAAAAAAAATACCATTACTTATGTCTGTTTTAAACATTTTGATGAAAAAAACACATTAATAATTGTAGAAACAAATTACTTCCATTCCATCCTTAAGGATGGGATTATTTTTTTAGTTTTAAAAAAATTAAATTGACCTAGGTCCTCAAAATATATAAATCGTTTTGTTTGCTTACACTGACGAGTAAATGAGCCCGCTCTCCATACGTTAGTAGGTATTGTTGGGTATCATGTTCTTTAAACATAATTCCTCTGCGAAAGTTAAAAAGCATTCCTGCAAAATTCACTCCTATTTCCAATATAGTGTCCTTATATACTCCCTCAGATTAAATGTTTCTAACAAAAATATGTCACACAATCAAGGAAAATGTCCGCGAAATGGAATACCAATATTGTTTACTACCTCACGGCGATTAATTAATTTCACTTCTGGAAACGAACCTAAAGGAACATGATTATTTGCGATGCATACCGAGCAGCAATTGTTTTTTTATTTACTAACCTTTGTGGCATCTCCCGTCCGCGAACTTTTCTTTATTTTTAGAGCAAACAATCGCCGTGTTTTTGGTATTGATGTTAGAAAAATTTCATCTGAATATACCCTCTATTTTAGCTAATTTTATGTGTGTGCCAGTTTATTTGATATTTAATGTGCAAAGAAAAAATTTTTTGACAGTATTTCGAAAATCCGTACTAAATATTGTATAAATTATAGGGTGAAGCGCAGGACTTAAGAAAGTTAACAGGTTTTTTATTTTCCAAAGAGTTGGAGGAAATTGAATTCCTGGAAGAAAATAAATAAGCAAGTTTACACATGCATCAGGTAAAACGCAGACTATTGCTACCAAAGACATTAACCACACAACTCTTAAAGCTTTCTTTTCAGATTGTAGATTTTGGAGCGCTCTCTCCTTATGTGTTTCATCACCAGTCCTGAAAACAAAGAAGACATTTCAAGAAATAAAAGTATATTGCATCTAAATAAAAAGAGTCATAATGAAGATTAATGTGGAAAAGTAGGAAATATGCATATAATTAATCCAAATAAACCTTAACGTTCTGAATCCCTAAGAAGGTTTAAGATTTAGTACTGGTTTAGATTATCTTCGAGTGGATCAGTTATGTTTTATTCGGTCATTGTTAGTAAGTCGTCATTTAAAACATGAATTATTCTAATATTTTAGCGATTTGCTTGGTTTCCAAATCATTTTCATCTTGAACGGGTTGCTAGAATGAATTTAGTTCTATTATTGTCGAAAGAACGTACCAAAATTACCCTTTTCTTTATAAGTTTGCGAAAAACTTAGACACAAATTCATAACTGTCTTATTTTTTTACTTGTCAGTTTAAAACGTTTGGTTCTCAAATTAGACCGGACTAGCGTTGCAGAATCTGGTCGGAAATGTTTTTTTTTTGTTATTTGCTACATTTAATAAATTAAATATTTTTGGTGGCTGTTTTTATCTATGTATTTTGGTTTTACTAACAAAAGACTTTTTTTTAATACAAACTTTCATACAAATTTTAAAACTTGGAAAACGCGACACTATTGGTTGTGACATCACAATACATGTAAATAAAAGTGGTATTGTGACTGGTGTACTGTAAATTCAAATGTTAATTTATTTTCTTGATTATTTCCAGAAAATTAGGGGCTTTCGTGGATAAGAAACATTTACATTTAATTAAAAAGACTGTTAAACAATGACTATAATGGCAATTGGATAATTTGGGGGCTGACAAACATATTTTATTTTTGTTGCCGACAGTTAATTTATTTACGCTGACTGCTTATTTTTCTATAAATCCTGACTTTACCTACATCTGCAGAAATTAAAGGAGTAAAAGCTTAAAGGTATTTGTTTAAGATAATGTTTGTTATTTATCCATAAGTTATAGATAAGTTGTTTCTTTTTATTTATCTTACGCTATAGTTTAACTGTAGCAATCATAAATGCCATCATTTGTCTTCGAGCTTTCGTTAGGATTTATTATACCATAACATAAGCAAATAACAAAATATGCATACTTAAATTTGACGACGCTAACATTTAAAATATATTTATGTACAATTTTTTATTAACTTTGTACTACTTTCTTATCTGATTTCGGCTATTCTTGGCACATAAAAAAAGAGTTGTTCGGGAAACTTGCAGTAGTATTTTTACATATTGGCACAATACAATACTTATAGGGCAGTTTTAAAGAAATTTCATTGTTTAATAAAAAGAATTACATACAAATTATACTATAATCACAAATCGAACTCTACGCCAATGACAAATATTTTCTAGTTACATCACGAGTAAACGACTCCGGTTAGATGTGATATATAGGCAACGGAATATACACTCGAGACCGTGTTCTTTATTTTTGACAAGCACGTGACTGATTGTTGTAAACATGGATCTATTATAATAAGATTCGATATCCATATACTGTGAGCGTATCGAAAGTGAAGCCTGATATTTTGTTTTGTTATTGTTGTTTATTATTCTCTTGGGGGAGCTGTTTACGAACTACGAACATAGCCAAGACTACGAATTACTACGTAATTGAATCAAGAATGGTAGTAGAAAGAGATAAAATAGCATTGGAGTGTTGGAGCTCAGAGGCGTGTTCGATTGACAATAATAGACAGCCTAAGTCTGACGTCACAAGAGAGGGTGGAGCTTCTACTGGCTCCAAACAAAGCGTCATTCTGTGGTGAAATCTCGTAAGAGTGTTTTCGTTTTGTGTTTTTTGATTTTTTAAGAGAAAATAAGACTTCTGCCTGCCATATTGAGTTGCAAGAAAGTGATATCCACTCGAATTGTATTAGTTTTTTTGCCAAGTAAGTTGATTTGATCCTATAATTTTTATGTGAAACATTTGGAGGTTATGTTACTGGTTGTGTTTTCATTTGAAATTTATCATTTTTTAGATTTTCTATTCTTAAAATAGCAAGAATAATGGCTTCAAAACACGTTTTGAAACTTTCCAGCATGAATGCGTTCTTTGAGAATGATAACAAAATGATTAGAAAAGGTGAAAATGCCTTAGAGTCTAACCACATCAAGAAGATGGAGTTTGACTCTGATTTATCTATAATAAGGGGAGAAGTATTTGCCAGCATGAAAAATAAGAGCTACATGGTGTCTATTGGTATGATTTTGTTGTCTCTCCGCAATGAATATATTGAATAGTTTGGTGTTTTTTTACAGAGTTGGAAACAAATAGTGATATCTCCTCAGCTACGTGTACATGTCCAAAAGGCATAAAATGCCATCACATTGCCGCTTTGGCACTTTTTGGACATTACAATATCTCAGTGACAGACAAAGCATGCTCATGGAATGCACCGTCAAAGCCAAAGTCTGGGCCAGTGAAGTCTGCCGAAGAGCTGTATCCTCCAAAGCCTTATACAGCGCTCGCAGGGAAGGTACCAGAAGAGTCTTTAAAGATACTTAAAGAGAAGTTGGGCATCTTTGGGAATACTGTGGGGTTTACCTGGTTGTTAAATGAAGAACCTTTAGACTCTGTAAATAATTTCCCTATAATAGAAGAAATAATTTCCTCCAAGGAGTTTTTGGAAGCAACCGATAAAATTAAAGTATTTAAAGAAAAATGTGCAATCAATGACCAAATGGTCCAAGATACAGCTGCTGCAACTGTTGGTCAGGCTACAAATGAGAAGTGGTTCCTTGCAAGAAAATTTCGCTTGACTGCCAGTAACTTTGGCCTCATTATTGCAGCTTGTGCGAGAAACAAGTACCCACCTAGTTTGTTCAAGACTCTTTTAGGTGAGTGAAAGGAGAGCCAGAATTTTACTCCAATTAATATTGATAATTGACTATTTTTTACAGGTGAATACAACCTAGATGGTGTAAAAGCCATACAATGGGGTAGAACTCATGAAAAAGATGCGATAGGGCATTTGAAGCAGTTTTACAATTTATCCATTAAACCAACAGGAGTATGGCTCAAAAATTCTGGACTACTTGCTGCTAGTCCTGATGGACTCATTGAGGAAGAGGGAGCAATTGTAGAAGTTAAATGTCCATATTCTTTCAGGAACCATCTTTTGTCAGAAAAATTAAGAAACAATAACAAATATGTAATTTATTATGATAGTGACGGAACTTTAATTTTAAACACTAATCACAATTATTACCACCAAATACAAGGCATTTTGCATATCCTGAAGAAAAAAAAATGTTATTTATGTATATGGACATTGAAAGAAACAGTAGTAACGGCTATAGAGTATGATGATGAGTGGAAGGATAATCTTGAACTGCTGGAAAATTTTTATATAGAGCAGTACCTACCAAAATTGTTGGAGAATTATTAATATATCAAGTTTTTTAAATATATGAGTTTTATTGTAGAGTAACCAGTCCGAATTAAATTTGTTCATTGCTAAACTTGTACCTATTAAGTAATGGCTCCTGAAATTAGACAAAAAAAAGTGTCTTTGGTAATTTGCTATATTAAAAATAAATATCAATGTTAAATACAAACTAGCCTATCATTTTTATAGTTTTAATTTAAAATGTGCACATTACAATTCTAATATTTTTAGTAATATTCTTCAACTTCTTTAATTAGGGGATACTGGAAGTTGGTAAGAGCGGCACAAACTTGAAAAAGAACTGAAATTTGGGGTATATAATATACTGGAACTTGCTGTAGAATATTAAAACATTTTATTCTACGAATAGCTCTTTCGATATGAATCCTGGCTTTGGCTATGTGCTGCGTTTCGTACACTTGAGACTCCGTAAACTGAGGTGTGGTTAAAAATGGGGGAATGTTTAAAGATACCCCTGCAGGAAGAAGGTCCTTGATTAAAAATCCTTTATCGGCCAATATCAGATCTCCAGCTACCATCTGATCCAAAACTTTGCTCTGCTCTACAAAATTCTTATCCGTTGTTGATCCTGGATAAGCCTTGCTTACGAATGTTAGTACCCCATTTGGTGCAACACCCACCAATATTTTCCACGTATTCCTATGTTTATACGAACTGTATGTAAGCCTTTGATTTTCCATGCTTGCTGCATGCTTGCACATTCCCATTGTTACAAGTAGCTTCAGAAAACTGAAAAATTATTGATAGTTACTAACTTAGAAAAAAAATAAACACAAGCAGTAACATAACCTCCAAATGTTTCAAAGAAAAATTATAGCATCAAATCAACTTACTTGGCAAAAAAACTAAATCAATTCGAGTGGATATCACTTTCTTGCAACTAAATATGGCAGGCAGAAGTCTTATTTTCTCAGAAAGAATCAAAAAACACAAAACCAAAAACTCTTATGAGATGTCAACACAGGATGACGCTTTGTTTGGAGCCAGTAGAAGCTCCACCCCCTCGTGTGACGTCACGACTTAGGCTGTCTATTGGGTCGATCCAGATCAGTTTACGAACTTTAAGCGAAATACGTAATTGAATTAAGAATGGTAGTAGAGAGATAAAATAGCATTGGAGTGTCGTAAAGTGATCTGAATCGATCCAATTTTTGCCAATCAAATACGGCTTAGAAGTGTTGTCACAGATTTACGTGGTGTTGTTGTGTGTGCTGGTTGTTTAGGAAAAACGTTTGCGAACATTCGGTTACACGTACGTCTTTGTCTAATGAACTAGAAAAGAAAAAGTGCGACGTATAGATTTATATAGATTTATAAATGACTCGGAGCGACTTTAAATAAACACCTTTAGAAATAACATAACCTATAAATAATAAAGCCTTTTTAACGTAAATTTATTATTATTTAGCAGAAAAATACAATATTTTGGTGCTTTTATTACTTTTAGTAAATCTTGTGATGCTTCTAACGTATTTTTGTACAAAAATACAAGGTAAAATAAGATGTGGCCAATGTTTACAAATTGTGTTTACAGTGTCGTTTAGAATGGTTTGTTTTGGCTTCAAAGAATGTGAAATCATCCTTTATCCAGTCCTACTAAATCCATGGTTGTAAACAATACGACTAATCACATGGCAGTTAAAAATTCCGAGGATAAAAATAATAGGACTGAATATAAAGACGTAGCGCAGGCTTTACGCGCCTCATAGTCCATTGCGCAAATGGCTGCTTTTTAAATTGTATAATAAAATTATACCAAAAAGTAAAAAAATAGTAAATGATAAAATAAATAGTAAAATAGTTAAATTATTCCAGTAATTTTCCCCAAAATGACATTTTTGGGTTTGTAATGACTTGCTTAAATAATTTATGCAATACAAAATACATGCATATTCCCCATGGCATATTCCCTATTGCTCATTGATTTTAAGCGTCATTTCAAGATAATCATCAATAGCGGTTCAAGAAACCGAATAGAAAGACGATGTCAGTGACGTCATATAACTTAAATCAAAAATATTTAGATTCGTTTTTTTACTACTAGTTCGATAAGTAATTTTTTTCAATATGAGTTAGATAGTTACGAACAAGACGATGCGGAAGTCGAGTGTTCAGTAATTTTTTATTAACATTGGCTGGGTTGCTAAATTTAACACCAAGAATATCTTGCCCTCACGACTACTTATTATGCGCAATCTCAAAAAGAAAAGTTTTATGTTGTTAATTAATTATTAATTAAAGTACCTACATTATTTTGTGCTGTTATCGTTTTTACCTGATTGCAGTTCGATTATTGTATTCATTATAACATCCACGTAATATTCATTGTGCCAAAAAAGTATTTAGTCACTTCAACTTATGATTTCAGCTATTGTTTATTTATCACTGTCGAAGTAAGATCAATAAAAAGAAAAAATAGTTATTTCAGCATATTAGCACATATCTGTTAATGCATCTTAAACAAATATCTTGAGGCTTAAATCCTTTCATTTCTGCAGATGTAGGTAAACTCAGCATTTGTAGAAAAATAAGCAGTCATCATAAATAAATCAACTCTCAGTAACAAAGAAAATAGAATAGGTTTGTTATAAGCGGCAAACTGCTCGATTATCCTTACGGTCATTATCGAACAGCCACGAAATCTCCTGATCTTCGTGACATAATCAAGAATATAATTTAACACTCGAATTTACACTACTTACTTAGTCCTGAGCCTTTCTACCGTTAAATGTAAGGCTGAATTTACAATACACCAGCCATAATTGCACTTTATTTACATATCATGTGACATTACAACCCCTAGGATCACGTTTTTCCAGTTCCGTATTTTGTGTGAAAATGTATAATAGAAAATATTAAGCGCGCTATATACCATTGACTACAGTTTTGGTACAATACTTTTAGTGGTCGTGACGACCTGGCTGTCAAGGCTTTTTTGCTAAGTGCGCAGTCATTTAAAAATTTTCAGGTACCTATTTCTTTTATTTATGTACCTTTTACCACCTGCAGTCCTAATAAGGCCATTGCATATATTTGTCTCCTGCTTTTTTACTAATCTGTATAATACAGTGGTAGTCAGTATAAATGATAAAACCTCCAGTAGAGCATTAAGCGCAAGAGTAAATCCTGATATGGCAACCACCTCTTTACTGACCACAAATACTAACTGCTGTGCGCAGGACATTGGCTGGTACATTTCCGTTATTTTTCCACTGGTAGCTGCTAAAACACATAAAAAATCTAAGTGAGAAATGACTTTTTCTATAAAGAGAAAATTAACCTCTAATATGCTCGGAATTAACAATAAGTCCCTTAATAATTTATTAGGACTTGCTAGTTTGAATTAATAATTTATAGTCGAACACGTGTTCATATTAAGTAGTCACATAAGCTAATAATTTATTAGGACTTGCTAGTTTGAAATAGTAATTTATAGTCCAACACGAGTTCATATTAAGTAGTCACATAAGCTAATAATTTATTAGGACTTGCTAGTTTGAAATAGTAATTTATAGTCCAACACGTGTTCATATTAAGTAGTCACATAAGCTAAACAACAAACTAAGACAATGGTAAAAACCATTGTCCTTCAGCAAGAGGAGACGGCAACATTCATTCATAACTAGCCTTTTGTTTTGTTTCATACATTATGCGTGTGTAGGACAAAGAAAGCGAACAAAAAAAAAACGCTAAACAATCTACCTTTGCGCACCGTCGCTATGGCTTTCCGACCCTTCTAAATTGCACCATGCACACTTGTGAAAATGCAGTTTTCCATGATAGGAATCTATTTTTGGCACTGACGCGCCATTTTCCAAAGTTTATGGATAACGTCCTTAAGAATCACTTAAAATTTCACTGCAACAAGTATATTCCGGCCTGTCAAAAACGATACACACAAAATACTTTACCTTGAGTAATCGAGACTACGGCACTACGATGAAGAAAAAGCGACGTTGCCACTCTTACTTTAAATTAAATGAAATAAGGACAATTTTTTGATTCTGGTCTGGGTGCCCTTCTGCTATCGCGATTTCTGGGCCCTTAACCTTCATCAGGTAGGCTTACACTTAGGGTGTCTGAAGAATAGACAACATTTTTATCAGAATCAGACCTTATATCTTATATTCATCGATTCGTATAGGATGGGTAAGATATAGTGGCTCGCGCCAGCTAGTTCACCCAGTGTTGCTCCAAAAATTTTGGTTGCTAACACAAAACAATAAGTACGTATATATTATATAGGTTTTTAAGATATATTTTTTATTCGACTTAGCCGAATGTAACAGTTTCTTATTATCAAATTCGTGGCAGTTTTCTTTAAAATTAAATGTAACTAGAAGTTAGCACGAATCAGTTCTAAAGAACATCTATTTCTTTCCTTCCTCCATTTTGTGCTAGATACAGAAAAAGCTCTTTCAGAAAAAGCAGATCCTGCTGGAATACTTAAAAAAACATTGATATAAAATACAATAAAAAAAATGTTTGGAATGTTTGGGAATTTTCGAAAAAAGTAATTCCACTTTTGAGGTGTTGTAAAGTTTTTGTAATCTTCTTCAAAATCATAATTTTTTTAGCTTCAGAGAGCTCAATAAAAGGATCATCCATATTTCAGTTAGATTTTCATGTTCAATAATAAAAATTATCCTTTCAAACTTAACATAACAAGGAAATCCATTTTTTAAATAAAGTCTTGAAACTACATTTCGCCAATTTGCCTGGGAAAAATCGAACCATTTATTCAAATATGAAGCACAATTTTTAGAAAAGAAGAACGGAAGGGCAGACTACCGTTCAAATATCTAAATGACTGAAATAATTTTACTCCTGTGTGATTTTTGTTTATTTTAAAGTACTTTACTGCATAGGCAACAATACAAACAGCCGTGATATTTTAAACTTTTGTGCCAAATCAGCGCCATCTACTTCCTCAAGACACTAAGACAGGAAGTGATTAAGAGAGATCGAAAAAGAAGCAATCTGAATGTCATCAAGCGCCGTGCGCCATATTACTTTTGTTCAAACTAGAATTAGTATTTTTTTATCGAAATAAAAGTGCTTCGAGTAGCAGAAGATATTTAAGTTTTTACAATCCACTTAATAGGTCGGGAGCCGGTGACACTGAAAGTACCGTCATCGCGGAATCAAAATTTTTTTATGTAAATTGATAGTTAATAGTCATACGAACAAAATGAGCTTGGTACGCCGGGATTCATTAAGCCGAAAGTATTTTTAAAACAATTAATTATTATAAAAAAGCAAAAATGTTTTTTTACCCAGGGTGTTTTCTAATTGAATGTCAATATTTAAGGGGCGATTTTTGGGTCCATTCTAAAAAGAAAACTTCATATGAACGTATGTCCTAAACGTCTTAACTTTTGAGATACAGGGTGGTAAAGTTTTCAAAAATAAATAGTTTTTTATTAAAATCTGTAATACCACTTTAGATATTTTAATTAAATTTGGCATACATGTAGTATGATTCAAGAGGCATTATTTAGTGTACCACAATTTTTTTTCTTTAAACCAGTGGCGTTCGTACGGAATTTCACCTGCCTATTTTGGCAGATATTGATGGTACGCCACTGATTTTTCGTAAAATTAAAATCATTCCTGAAATTCCCAATCATTTCTAAGCAAATTTGATCTCTTGCATTTTTTCAATCCGAGGCACGGTTTTCGCTTAAAAAAATAAAAACCTTTTCTCTGCTATATGAACGATATTGTTATGATCATGCAGAGAAAAGGTTTTTATTTTTTTAAGCGAAAACCGTGCATCTGATTGAAAAAATTCAAGAGATTAAATTTGTTTAGAAACGATTGGGGACTCCAGGAATAATTTTAATTTTACGAGAAATCAGTGGCGTACCATCAATGTCTGCCATAATAGGCAGGTGAAATTCCGTACGAACGCCACTGGTGGAAATAAAAACAATTGTGGTACACTAAATAATGCCTCTTGATACATAGTACAGGTATGCCAAATTTAATTAAAATATCTAAAGTGGTATTACAGATTTTAATAAAAAACTATTTCTTTTTGAAAATTTTACCACCCTGTATCTCAAAAGTTAAGACGTTTAGGACATACGTTCATATGAAGTTTTCTTTTTAGAATGGACCCAAAAATCGCCCTTTAAATATTGACATTCAATTAGAAAACACCCTGGGTAAAAAAACATTTTTGCTTTTTTATAATAATTAATTGTTTTAAAAATACTTTCGGCTTAATGAATCCCGGCGTACCGAGCTCATTTTGTTCGTATGACTATTAACTACCAATTTACATAAAAAAATTTTTATTCCGCGATGACGGTACTTTCAGTGTCACCGGCTCCCAACCTATAACCTTCAACAACAGCATAAAAATCATACAATGAATGTACGATCCGTTGTTAACTAATATTTTGCTCAGTTTTATCATACACTAAATAATACCTAGACTCTAGACGAACAGTGCCGTGCAACGAAAAGCGGGCCTTCCCTTGAGACATTTGGTGGGTTTACTGGTTTATGGTTTAAAAGTTTGTTTGTCGACCATTATATAAATATGTATACTATGTATCTACATGTATATATAATGGTAGACAAACAAACTTTTAATCCATAAACCAGTAAACCCACCAAATGTCTCAAGGGAGACCGGCTTTTCGGTGTATTCGAGTGTCTGTCTATATTCTTTATAGTCTCTGGTTTTATCTAGTTTGTGATTTGATTATAGTGTTTTTTTAATTAGCCTAATAGGGTTGAAAACTAAATTAAATTTAACACTAATAATATTTATGTATTATGGTAACATTTGCGGGTGCAAGAAAGAGAAAGAGTCGAGATGCGGGTGCATCTCGACAAACGGATGAATAACAATTTTCTGAACGTGCTGCGTGAAACAGAATGTTTTTCTTCTGACAAATGCTGTAATAAAAGAATTTTGATTATACTTTTAAAATACTGTGTAGTGGTGCTCAATTACTGTTTTTCGTTTTTTAATATAGGATGTCATATATTTAATATTAGTTAAAACGAAGGCTACTGATAAAAATAACTGATTTCGCAGTGGCCTTTTTACTATTTTTTTTTGTTTTTTCTTAGGAAAAGGTTTAATTTTTTTACATGTGTCTTAAATTACGCTTAAAAACAGAAACTACATTATCCCTAAAGATTTATATACAAATTCAACTGTTTTTAGTTTTTCGCGCGTAATTTTCCGTCAAGCGCCATGTGTTCGCTCAGCCAGGTGTGACGAATATGGACGGGTTTTTTAGGGTATTTTCGAAAATTTCTAAAATGTTCGATTCAAGGAAAAAAACTATTAAGTATGTTTGTAGACTACCCCAATTCCAAATGCAGTGAATTTCATAACACCCTATCCTTATATATATATATATATATATATATATATATATATATATATATATATATATATATATATATATATATATATATATATATGGTTCTATACAAGTGAATTTAACCTCACTTAGTTGTGGAAAGAAACTTGTTGGTTTAAATAGTCCAATTTTTTGCAAACTTGATACTGCCGCACCATATTTAAAAGGCTTTCCGCAAAATAATGTCAGATTCTTCAAAGACAAACACTTTTCGCAAACACAAAAACATAATTCCACTCTCAAACAACAGCGGAATCGTCAGTGAATTATACGAATGGCCGATTGCGCCACTTCTCAATTCCTTGTAAAACTGTAAAACAGCGTTACCATTTTTATTTAATTATTCATGACTTATGACAGTGAGAAGGAAATAAAAGTTTTAGTTGTCTATGATTATGATGCGTAAAATAGAACAAAATGTATAACTTTTTTTTATTACTTTACTACGCTAATTTTACTAGAGGAAGATATAGTCAAATACATGTCGTGTAATACTCTTTTGCTTGAATGACATCAATGGGACATTTTGTACTGTGTGTGCAATTTGAATGATTGATTTGTTTGAATAGTAAATAACTTTGTCTTTAGTTTTTTTAAGGTCTATGTTGGGGACCATCTAGTTGGCCTGATTAATGGTAGCCCTGGAATATCCAATGTTTTAAAATGTAAATAACGGTATCTCCTCCCAGTTTCTAAATCTGTGGTAAAAACTATACCCACTTATATAAAATTTAAAATATTTATAAAAGTCTACTCTCTATTACTTCAGCAGATACCTACGATTTTAGTTTATTTTTAAAAGCACACAAGAACAGTGAATATCATTCGTTAATGTATCCAATGCCTCAAAAGATCTATGAGCGTCTAAATTCTGTTCTAATTCGATATTTGAAACATGCTTCAATGCAAACCACTTACCAAAAAGTTATGACAAATAAATTGTCAATCATAATAGTAGATAAAAAGTTTAATAATACTTACATAAAACCACAAATGGAATAACGGTCAGGAAAGCAATCGCCCATATCGAAGCAATTTTTAGAGCAACTTTTTTTTTGGATAAATACCTTCTATGCAAAGGATTCTTGATTGCAAAATATCTCTCAATACTTATCCAACTAATATGAATGTTTGATGCTGTTGTTAAAAATTCATCATCAACAGCCACGAGGACACATAATGGATATTCTGAGGGTTGAAACGCTAAGAAGGAAATAATTTTTAGAGATATGAAATAAATAGCAAATTAGTAATTTTTAACCGACATACAAGGCGACAAGAGGAAGTTATCAACTCGACCCGTCACGGTGTGCTTGAAGCAGCGATAGGTATAAACGAAATGACACCAAAAACGGGTTGCGAGGTTGGGTTGGGTTGGGTTTGTAATAGATAAGTATCAATAGTTTCAATATCCGTTTTAATTAAAACCCTACTCGTTTGTATAGTCAAAATATCGCAAAATCAAATTTTTACACAGAGAACGTGATAAAACAACATACAACACACACACACACACACACACACATACACGTCCATGTATTTATTGTGGCATCCAAACTATACACTCAACTGTGGTCACATGAGAATAGCTGCTATCGCGGAATTACGAAAAAATTTGGCAACCTTGAGCACCGAGTTATGTCCCGATACACTCCGTAGTCAAGGAGATAATGACCACTGATTTTCCTAAATTGTGGCACTGATGCCAGAACAAATCGTGTATAGGTGATTCCATAGGAAATGTAGCACCTAAGTGTGTATGTGATGCCACAATAAGTTTAGCGCATGACTGTGTAGACTTGATGCCACAAGAAATGTAGCAAATAACTAAGTGTATGTGATGCCATAATAAGTTTAGCGAATGAATGTGTAGACCTGATGTCACAAGAAATATAGCAAATAAAGGTGTGTATGTGTGATGCAACAAGAAATTCAGCGAATGACAGCGAATGAGTGTATATTGTACAGGGATATCCAAATAAAAGTGATCAGGCCTTATAACTTTTGTAAAGATGACAAAAAATGTTAAGTATGAAAGTTTTGGGGATTTTATGGATCATTTATATCTCTTATAAGCAAAGCAATTGAGCATCAAATAAAAAAAATATAGTATAGAACATCGATTTTCTCGCTTATTTTAGATTGAATGGTATGATTTTTCTCATATTTTGGGATTCTAGGACATATTTTGTGTAACATACCCTGTACCTAAATTTAGTTTCTGAGATACTGCCAGCTAAAAATTGCCATTTTTCGAATTTGACAGGCTTTACCATCCAAACGGTGAATCTTAGAGCAAAACGGCTCTGTCTCGGTCTTAGTTTTTTATTGTCTGCGGAAAAATGTTAGTTCCCTGTTTAACCGGAAGTGACCGAAGATTGGACAATTTATTACTTCCGGTTAAACCGGAGGTTAACATTTTTCTGTAGACAATGAAAATCTAAAATAGGGACATGTATGCCGTTTTGCTCTTAGATTTACTGTTTGGATGTTAAAGCCTGTCAAAGCCGTAAAATGCCAATTTTTAGCTACCCATAACTCAGAAACTAATTAATTTACGTACTGGGTACGTTATACAAAATATGTCTAGAACTTCTCCTAGAATCCAAATATATGATAAAAATCATACCATCCAATTTAAAATAAACGAGAAAATCGATGTTTTATACTATTTTTTGGATTCGATGCTCAATTGCTTTGATGATAAGATGTATGAATGATTCATAAAAATCCCCAAAACTTTCATATTTAACATTTTTTCCTTCTTTAAAAATAAAAAAGTTATAAGGCCTGTTCACTTTTATTTGGATATCCCAGTATATGCATGATATCTTAAGAAATATAGCAAATATCTGTTAACACACATAAACACGGTCGTGTCTTATAATTTTTCCAATCTTACTTTAAAAAAAAATAATATCATCTTAATAAAAGACCATTATAACTAAAAAATATACGTATATTAAAATTATTCTCTTACAAACAAGAGAATAATATGCTGGAATATACACTACAGTGTTAACATTATTTTAATTTAGCAAGATAATTGTTTACAAAGAATTTTATACCAGTCCACTTCCTTTTTTGTAAAATCGGGTAGCTTTCTAAAAGTTTGCAACAAATTTCCTTTCCTGGCAAATTCTTCTTTTTTATAAAATTTCTTAATTCTTTAAGAACGATTTCTTTTTCTTCAGGTGACCACACAGACTTGTTACAAAACCTTTTTTTGCGTCCAGGATTCACGCCTAATAAGTTATAAAGAATACTGGTAAAAAATATATTTAGGATATTTAAATTTAAAGAAAAAAGAAGTTTAAACACTACAAATTGGGGATGGAAGGAGAGTAAGAGAAAAGAATTTGAACATATATCTTAAAAATATATTTTTCTGTAAGTAGTTCAAAAGTATGTTGACGCTTTTAATTAATTTAAAAATGGGTTTATGATAAAGCATTTGCACGAAATATTTAGATAAAAAATATAAATGAAAATTTGTAGCTTGGGTTTTAACAAATTAGCCACACATCTTGAAACGGGTTAAAGGGAGTATTAATAATCTTTATTTAACTAAGAAACGTGAAGTAAAAAAATTTGTAGGTATTTTATTTAAACAATCATTATTACGTATTTCAGTTCACTGTGACGTAAGTTAAAAAAAGTTATAGCTCTTTCTTTACAAAATCTGGCATCATTGGGAGCATTACGTTTATTTTTGAAATGACCTTTATTTGTGAATCCCAGTAAATCTTCTTCAGTATTTTTATCATCATCTTTTAATTCCTCGTCAGACTCATAATTTGGATCTTCGTTTACTGGAGGTAGATCTAAAAAAATATCAGTATTTTTTTAAACTGTACACGTGTCATCCTGATAATAGTGGTGTTTTTTTGGTTTTCGGTTCAAACTTTTTATTCAGCTTAATAAGAATTATGAATAGGCTCTTAAAATTATACCGGATGATTATGAACATAGAACACACACCCACACATTTTTTAATAGGTATATGAATTTAAGGTTAGTAAATTTGTTGGAGCAAGAAAATTAATTTGACTTACTGCAGCTCTTACTTTTTACTTTGTTAATTTAATAAAACTCTAATTCTCACACCTTATTATTAGTTTCTTTTCTATTATAAGAGAATAAAAAAACGACGAAGAAAAAAAAAAGAAAATATAATAAGGGTCACTGCGATCAAACCGGAAGTAATTCAAGTCAAATTTCCTGTCAGTTTTTGCGCCTGTAAACTAAATTATAAATTCGTCAAAAAAAGTGTTCTGTTCTCTATTTTTATTTTCTGTCGGTACAGATAATGGTGACTTTTTGCTAACGAATGGCGTGATTTTTAAAACACAAAAATCTCGAGATCTGCGTATAAAATATTGTAAACATTTTTGGCATTTTCAAGAACAAATGCTCATCTTCCCAGCGAGCTGAAAATCTCATTTTCAGGACCAGCCAGTGCCGAGATTTTTGCGTGCAAAGTTTAACGCTAAGCGGTAGCAAAAACTCCTTAATTATACTAATAAATTGCCTCATAAAATTCCATTTTAACTACCATAGCACAAACCTGCAGCCCCCAAGACTATTTTTCTACATAATATATTTTGTGTAAATACACTTTACCTCCCTCCCTGTCGTCAATTTTTCATAGCCATTACCCAACAGTCTAGTTTAAAATAATGAACGTCAACTAGCTAGAAGAACTTTATTTTCTGCAATATCGAAAACGGTTTTTTTAGTTTCCTTAAAAGGATATTTTAAGTGCAGCGCCTAAATGTCTTTAACAATTTTCAACAAGTATTTATTTAATTAGCAAACCAATGAACTTGTCGAAAAGATCAATAAGTGTGGGGAATATGTTTAGATAATAAGTTATTACCTTGGTTTTCGATCACTTAATATATTTTCATTAAATTCATGGGAATATGAAACTAATCGTGCATATTTTTATCAAAAAATGTAATTTATTCTTAATTGTGGCTCCAAACTAAACACTTTTTTCAAATAACTTTTTTCGATATCTCGTCATCTAATACCAGTTTTCCATGAAAAAATATATTTTTTTCAATTTTCCCGCCAAACGAGTAGTCACGTGACTAATGTCAAAATGAATGTTTAGGTTAGCCATCATGCAGAGACAATCGGCATAAAAAGTTTTTCAACATTCCAATAATAGCATTTTATTTTAAATAACTTTTATCTTACCTTCAATTGCAGCTGTTTTTTCAAAATCGAAAGTTCCTTTTGTTGACTCATAAGGAGGAATGTTGTTTAAAGCTTCCCATGTATTTCTGTCTGATGCATTAAGCAATAAAAGCATCTTTTTTCCCCTTGTTATTGGCGCCATAATTAGCTCTAAAACTATTGGTTAAGTGCGATTTTTACTGCAAGAAAGATGTCTCTTTTTTTGTCAGAAAAACGTAGACGTTCGTGGATCTGGTACTATGTTTTACCTAGAAATCAGCTTGTGTATGCCAAATATTCCAGGCTTTGAAAAAATAAATTTACTCTGGGTGTTATCAAAATAAATGAACCATTAAAAACGTACAACAGATGAACTCTGGGGGAGTTCAAGTTGACGCTTGGAACGCTCCGAGCATAGAAATCAGACGTACCTTATATTATTCACTTTTTCATCTGTATAGGATAAGTTAAGACCGTATGTCTGAGATTTGCGCTCGGAGAATTCAGAGCGTCCAACTCGAACTTGCCCTAAGACTTTAATTTACTGACAAAAATCGGAGGCTACGGGGTCGTTTCAAAAATTTTTAATTTTTCCAATTTTGCTAAATATAGTAGCATATTTTGGCTTATCTTTATACTTAATGGAGGGGTTTAAAATAAGGCAAAAGATATCATTCGTAAAAAGTATGTGACAAAAATCAGAGGCTACGGGATCGTTTCAAAAATTTTAAATTTTTCTAATTTTACTAAAAAATATAGCATTATTATCATATTTTAGTTTACCTTTATACTTGGTGGAGAGGTTAAAAATCAAGCAAAAAATACCTAAAGGATTTAACAAAAATCAGACGCTATAGAGTCGTTTCAAAAATTTAAAATTTTTGGGTTTTTAAATACTAGTTGCGTATTTTAATCCACATTTATACTTGATGGAGGGGTTTAAAATAGGGCAAAAAATTACTTACCTACAGAATTTCACCAAGATCAGAGGCTACGGGGTCGTTTCAAAAATTACAAATTTATGAGATTTTACCAAATATAGTAGTTGTTAAGAACATATTATAGACAGCGTTTTTTGTGTCACTTGGAAAGTTATAAATTCCAGAATATGGAAACTATTTTACCTTTAATATTTGCTACTTGCTGTTTTATGGTCTAGTAAATAAGTAATTATTCGCACGGAAATTTCTTGCTATTGCATAACAAAAGCTACTCCAGGTATGTACATTAGGGTGGATCGAAAAAATCTTTTTTTGGATTTTCAGTTGACCTTACCTGGCGAAAGTTGTCAGTAGATATCATGATTGTTTTAGCCAAATCTCAGAATTTTCGAACATCATCTTCAGGTTCCCCGCGAGTGTCAAAGTTTAGGGAAAATGTCAATTTTTTACCTTTACCAAAAAAATAACGGAATGTTTTTCTTTAATTATTTTACTTGGGCTGGTATGCCCAATCAATGTTGTATTATTAAAAAAAAGCTCGGAATTTTTGATAAACATCTAGAGGTTCCACTGCTGTATACAAATGAAGAAAAAAATTAAAATAAAAAACTTTTTAAAAAAATATATTTTGTGTAATTTTTGTTAAGCAAATGATTTTTGTTTTGCTTGACAGACGAAACAAAATCATTTTTTGGTATTAAAATATGGACGCTTGTTCCTAGAGTCTATTTTGGCCCTAATGAATCGGTCTCTAGCTTCTTGGCCTGAAACAGCTAGAGAAGCCTCTGTTACAAGCTTAATACTCCTCTCCACAGCTTGGGTGTGGCATAAATTTTAAAATATGCCTCTTCCTACATTTCCTTGCCACACCCAAGCTGTGGAGAGGAGTATTAAGCTTGTAACAGAGGCTTCTCTAGCTGTTTCAGGCCAAGAAGCTAGAGACGGATTCATTAGGGCCAAAATAGACTCTAGGAACAAGCTTCCATATTTTAATACCACAAAATGATTTTGTTTCGTCTGTCAAGCAAAACAAAAATTATTTGCTTAACAAAAATTACACAAAATATATTTTTTTAAAAAGTTTTTTATTTTAATTTTTTTCTTAATTTGTATACAGCAGGGGAACCTCTAGATGCTTATCAAAAATTCCGAGTTTTTTTTTAATAATACAACATTGATTGGGCATATCAGCCCAAGTAAAATAATTAAAGAAAAACATTCCGTTATTTTTTTGGTAAAGGTAAAAAATTGACATTTTCCCTAAACTTTGACACTCGCGGGGAACCTGAAGATGATGTTCGAAAATTCTGAGATTTGGCTAAAACAATCATGATATCTACTGACAACTTTCGCCAGGTAAGGTCAACTGAAAATCCAAAAAAAGATTTTTTCGATCCACCCTAATGTACATTGTACATTGTAGAAATAAATAAAGCAAAGTAAGAAATTTTTAGCTTATAATTTATTAGTTTAAGAGTACTATTGACAAAAAAAATTCATTCTTAAAAAATGTAGTAATTAACGTACCTACTTATATAGTTTACCAAGGTATTTTTTGGTCTTAGGACCAAACTAAGTTTCAAAAATTGGAAATTCTTGGGATATTTTAGTTAAAATTTATACTAGGCGTAGGGATTTAAAATAAGGCAAAAAATAACATACTTAAAGGATATGATAAGATTTGAGGCTACGGGGTTGTTTAAAAAATTTTAAATATTTCCAATTTTAATAGTAAATACCATATTTTAGTTTACCTTTATAGGTACCTACTTGGTGAAGCAGGCAAAAAATAACGTATATAAGGGATGTGTCAAAAAGGAGGTTACGGGGTCGTTTCAAATTTTTTTGTGATTTTACTAAATACCATGGCATATTATTTTAAATAAATACACTTTTTTAAACGACCCCGTAGTCTCTAATTCTTTTTACGTTCTTCACTATGTTATTTTTGCCTTATTTTAAGCCGCTTCGTCAAGTGAACCAAGAGCTATTAAATTTAGTAAAATCCCAAAAATTTTAAATTTTTTAAAGTAGCCCCCGATTTGTCAAATTCTTTAGGTATGTTATTTTTTTGCCTTATTTAAACCCCTCCACGAAGTATAAAGGTAAAATAAAATATGCTACTATATTTAGTAAAATTGAAAAAATTCAAAATTTTGGCGACGTCCCGTATTCCCTGATTCTTTTCACGTTCTTTATGTATGTTACATAAACCTGAAATGTGGATTAAAATACGCTTCAATAGTATATAAAATCCCAAAAATGTTTAACTTTTAAAACAAACCTGTAGCGTCTGATTTTTGTTAAATCTTTTAAGTGTTTTTATTTTCTGCCTTATTTTTAACCCCTTCACCAAGTATAAAGGTAAATTAAAATATGCTATTTAGTACTATAGATATATATTTAGTAAAATTTAAAAAATTTAAAATTTTAGAAACGATCCCGTAGCCCCTGATTTTCGTCACATAGGTACTTTACGAATGTAATTTTTTTGCTTTATTTTAAATCCCTCCACCAAGATAAAGTTGAACTAAGATAATAATCTACCATATTTTGTAAAATCCCAATAATTTCATATTTTTGAAACATGGTTTGGTTCTAAGACCAAAAAATACCTTGGCAAAGTAAACTGGTCAAGAAAAAAATCGGCAAAAACCATTTTAACTCGACTTTTCGAACTGCTATAACTTTTTAAAAACTTAACTTTTTTGGGAGCGGTTTTCGGATACCGATAGCTGGTCTTGCCCAGATTAAGTATCTAGTAGTGATTTGGCAATGGAAACGACATTTTCATGCTATACAGGGTGATTAACAAGGTAATGTAAAACTGCTAAAAGTTTAGGTGTGTGCCATATTGCCAATAATTTCTTTTGGTCATTCCTACACAGCACATTAGTAAGCCGATATCAATATGTCCAGACGTGTTTGCCGAAATCTCGATTAATGGCCTTTGACGGAAAATACAGGAGGCAACAAAAAAGCACACAAATTTTGGAGCTTAATTTTTAAAACGCTGTAACTCGAAAACGGATTGATAGACTTTGTCGGGCTTTTTAGGTATTGAAAGCCCTTTCGTGTGGCGTTTTATCTAATAAACTGTTTTTTTTAAGGTCATAATGTTTGCGTTGTATAGGGGTGAACTAAAAAGTAAATGAAAACCATTGTTAATTTTTTTTTTAATTTGTGAAAATTGAGCAGTATGTGTTTGTTTCCTTCCAAAACGAGGGCGTTTTGTCCACCTCTCGGTTAGTTATACAGCGTGTCCAGAAACCATCTTAACAAATCGGAAACATTTTATTTTTGACTTTACGGAAAATAAGTTGTTCTTTATAAAAAGTTCTGCATCGTGAGAAAATGACATTGAAATTCAAAAATTTGATTTAGGACATACAGGGAGGCTCAAAAATGTAAAAATCCTAATCCACGTGAAGCTAAAAAGACACAAATCGTTATTTAAAGGTAAACTGCCACTGTAAATATAGTAGAGGTAACTTTTATGTTAGTAAATTAGGTTCGGAATATACAAGAGGTCCCAAAAATAAAATAAATTTTTAATTATTGACTTTACAAGAAAAGTATCTTTATAAAAAGTCAACATTGTGAAAACAGAGCATAATTATTCAAAAACATGATATAGGACAATACAGAGTGGCTTAAAAAGTCTCAATTTACGTAAAATTAAAGAGACACCAAATCTTTATTTAAAGGTAAACTACATGGAAAAGGACGGAGGTTGCGTGGAGGTTTAAATTTATTTAGTTATTTAGTCATGTTCAATATGTTTTTTACCCTATTTCATTGGTTGTTAAAATTATGTTAAATAAAAATAAACCTTTAATCACCCTGTACGTCTCATAAGTTTAAGTGCTTACCTATAACTATTAATCAATAACCTTGTACAAATACCATAGTGGTTGGATTGAAATTTAGCTTACCCTTGTTGTAAGGCCATTGCAAAGTTTTAAATTTTTTAGCCACCCTATATGTCCTAGATCAAATTTTTGATTCATCATGTCATTTTTTCACAATGTAGAACTTTTTATATGTAGAACTTTTTATAAAGATATAGGTACTTTTTTGTAAAGTCGATAATAAAAAATTATTTTTATTTTTGGGACCTCCTGTATATTCAAAACCTAATTCACTAACATAAAAAGTTAACACTAGTACATTTGCAGTGACAGTTTACCCTTAAATAACGATTTTGTGTCTTTTTAGCTTCACATGGATTAGGACTTTTACATTTTTGAGTCACCCTGTATGTCTTAGAACAAATTTTGGAATGGCTATGCTATTTTCTTACTATGCAGAACTTTTTATGAGGGATTCCCTTTTTTGTAAAGTTAAAAATAAAAAAAGTTTCGCATTTAGATGGTTTTTGGACACGCTGTATAACTAATCGAAATTTGAGTAAAACGCCCTACTTCTGGAAGGAAAAAAACGCATACTGCTCAGTTTGCACAAATTAAAAGAAAACTTATTTTTAACAACACTTTTCATTTATTTTTTAGTTCACCCCTATACAACGCAAATATTTTGGCATTGAACAAAAAACAATTTATTAGGTAAAACTCTACACAAAAAGGGCTTTCAATTCTCAAAAAGCCCGACAAAGCTTATTAATCCATTTTCCAGCTACAGCGTTTTAAAAATGACGCTACCAAAATTTGTATGCTTTTTTAGTTTTCTCCTGTATTTTTCGCCAGACACAATTAATCGAAATTCCGGCGAATACGTCTGGAGATATTGATACCAGCTTACTAACGTCCTATGTCGGAATGACCAAAAAAAATTATTGGCAATATGGCACACACCTAAACTTTTAGTAGTTTTACATTACCTTATTAATTGCCCTGTATAGCATGAAAATGTTACTTCCATTGCAAAATCACTTCTTGATGCTTAATTTGGGAAAGACGAGCTATCAATGTCCGAAAACCGCTATCCAAAAAGTTAAGTTTAAAAAATTATAGCAGTTTGAAAAGTCGGGTAAATCGCTTTTGCCGATTTTTTTGTTGACCAGTTTATATATAGGTACATAGGTAGATACGTTAAATATTATATTTAGGAATATTTTTTTTGTCAATACTCGTAAACTCATAAATTATTGTAAGCTAACAGTTTCTTACCTTGCTTTATTTATTTCTACAATGTATGTGATGTGCATACCTACCTGGAGTAGGTTTTGTTAAGCAGATGTAAAAATCTCCATGTGAATAATTAGTTTTAATCACTAGGCCATAAAACAGCAAATAATGCAAACATCAAAGGTAAAATAAAAATATTTTCCATATTCTAAAATTTATAACTTTCCAAGCGACTCAAAAGCGCTGCCCATAATATGTTCTTAACACGCCATTCGTACATGCTCACTTTAAACACTGACACTGAATTAATTTCTGCGCTTCGAGTCGAGCCGTCGAGGCACTATCCGCGATTATTGTCTTATAGTTGTCGTGTGTATCGTAGAGAGCGCCACCGTACCGAGGATTCCACAAGTGAATATAAAGTCAGGTGTGCAATATCCATTGTTGTGGAGCATCATACACAATTGGCGGGAAGTTTAAAAAGTACACCAGCTAGATTTATTTAACTTCGGACGTTGACATATGGCACGTAAAGGCGGGAAATAGAGGAATATTTAAATTATATTAATGGTTGGTTTAAATATCATATGTTTTGTTGTCGCATCCGAGTGTAGGGTGCCACAAGTAGAACGGGTGTTACAGTGCAGGATACTGCACGCACAATATGCCACAGTTAATAGCACACAGACACACCTACACACACACACACACACACACACATATATATATATATATATATATATATATATATATATATATATATATATATATATATATATATATATATATATATATATATATATATATATATATATATATATATATATATATATATATATATATATATATACAGGGTGGTGCAACCAAGATGGGGTGGACGATTGTGAGTAAACGGTGAGGAATTTCGAAAATTTCTTTGTTGAATATTATCGATAGTCAAACACGCTATGTTTTAAAATTATAGCCATAATACAGGGTGGTCCGAAAAACTCGTGGCGAACCAAACTTGTATTTTTTTAAATGGGACCCCCGGTATTTAATTGTTCCAATTGATTCTCCTGTTCGTCACGATCATTTTGATATAGGGGTTATTGGGTCTAAAACTTATAGTAAGGGAATGGGACGCGGTTATAGTTGAAAAAATGCTCACAGTTCGGCCATTTTAAAAAAAAAATTGAAACAGGTATGGAAAAACCAAATATTCCATAAAACGTTACATATCCTTGAATATATTAATCGCTTTAAATTTGTTTAAAATTATTAACTGTTATACAGGGTGGTCAAGTTTTGCAAATACGCCCCGGACTCATTTTTTTTAAATGGAACACCCTGTATATTTTATTTTCATGTTAAAGATAACATTACTAGCTTTCAAAAAATACCATACATGATGCCTTTCTGACCAACAGTTTTTTAGTAAACTAGCCGTGAAAGCAAAGTTTCTTCATTCTAATACGATTATACTGAATTTGCGTTGTTTATTATAGAATATCTAATATTAGGAGGCCATCATGCCATGACACCATCATAAATGAAACAGAAGATTGAGGAACTTGTCAAAGCTATTGCCGCATAGTCCATTATTTACAAGTTAAGTGTAGGTGGGCCAATAATTATGAGGTAAGAAAACTGAGAGCCGAAACTTTTACATGTTTATTAGAGATATTTCAAAAAACAGAAAATATTGTTTTAAGGAAATGTAAAGTAATTAATAAACCAGTTATAAACAAAGATAATCAGCTATCAGTATTATTAATAGTGTAAGAAAATTAAGCAAAAACAGAACATCTTTTAAAATTATTTAGGTATGTACTTACTTGTTAACCTAATTTAATATAAACAATAAAAAAACTCATATAAGGTGTTCAACTAAACCACCATTTTGCTGAAGGCACATTTCGAGTCTATCCAAAAACGAAAGTTTCACTTTTCTCAAAGTCTGTACCGAAATGTTGCGAAAACTGTTTCTTATTCTCGTCTTCATATCTTCCACTGTGGTTGGAACCTCTGTATAGACTTCTTCTTTAACATGCCCCCATAGAAAAAATCTAGTGGTGTTAAGTCGGGTGATTTGGCTGGCCACTTAACTGGTCCACCTCGCCCAATCCAACGATCTGTCTTCCAATTATCGAGAAAATATCTTACATTCCTATGGTAATGCGGGGGCGCTCCATCATGTTGAAACCATAAGGATCCCCTTACCATTAAAGGTAAATCTTCAAGCAATACGGGCAACTCGTTTCTCAAAAAATTTAAATAAACTTCTCCTGTTAAATTTCCTTCAAAAAAATAAGGTCCTATTACATGGGAGTCAATTATTCCACCCCAAACATTAATTGACCATTTATTTTGATGGTCCACTTGACGAATCCAGTGTGGATTTTTGGTCGAATAATAATGCAAATTGTGCTTATTAACCAATCCGTTACTTTTGAAAGTTGCCTCATCCGAAAACAGCACCTTATCCACAAACCCTGGATCATCCCATATCATATTTAAAAACAAAATTGAAAATTGTTGCCTTTGAACGTAATCGCGATCGTACAGTTCTTGGTGCAATTCTATGTGGTATGCATGATATTTATGTTGCTTTAGAATCCGTTTAATACTGGTGCGTTCAATATCAGTTATTTTCTCGATTTCGCTGGTACTTGTATGAGGATTTTCTTGCACTATTAATAACACTGTCAAACAATTATCTTCATTTATAACTGGTTTATTAATTACTTTACGTTTAATAAAAGCAACATTTCCTGTTTCTTGAAATCTCTCTAATAAACTTGCGAAAGCTTCAGGTCTCGGTCTTTTTTCGACATCCGGATATCGTGCCTCATATACCCTACTTGCTAATAAAGGGTTTTTTTGGCACTCGCCCAATACAAAAATCATATTAACCATCTCTGGAGTACTCAAAGTCATTTTTATTAAATAATTTATCGTAAAAGAATAGTTTCTATCGATGAATAAAAACGACTGACACTAATTTGCAATTTTGACAAGTTCTTCAATCTTTTGTTTCATTTATGATGGTGTCATGGCCTCCTAATATTAGATATTCAATAATAAACAACGCAAATTCAGTATAATCGTATTAGAATGAAGAAACTTTGCTTTCACGGCTAGTTTACTAAAAAACTGTTGGTCAGAAAGGCATCATGTATGGTATTTTTTGAAAGCTAGTAATGTTATCTTTAACATGAAAATAAAATATACAGGGTGTTCCATTTAAAAAAAATGAGTCCGGGGCGTATTTGCAAAACTTGACCACCCTGTATAACAGTTAATAATTTTAAACAAATTTAAAGCGATTAATATATTCAAGGATATGTAACGTTTTATGGAATATTTGGTTTTTCCATACCTGTTTCAATTTTTTTTTTAAAATGGCCGAACTGTGAGCATTTTTTCAACTTTAACCGCGTCCCATTCCCTTACTATAAGTTTTAGACCCAATAACCCCTATATCAAAATGATCGTAACGAACAGGAGAATCAATTGGAACAATTAAATACCGGGGGTCCCATTTAAAAAAATACAAGTTTGGTTCGCCACGAGTTTTTCGGGCCACCCTGTATTATGGCTATAATTTTAAAACATAGCGTGTTTGACTATCGATAATATCCAAAAAAGAAATTTTCGAAATTCCTCACCGTTTACTCACAATCGTCCACCCCATCTTGGTTGCACCACCCTGTATATATATATATATATATATATATATATATATATATATATATATATATATATATATATATATATATATATATATTGCTTTCTTTTAAATTTGTATGAACATGTTTTTCATTCTAAAAAGTTATAATTAATTATTATAATTCAAAGAAGAAAAAACATTAGACTCTAACTTGAATTCTGTGAAGCAAGCATGTTATGGTTGGCAACGCGTTAATCAAGGTAGTGTTTCGCATTTGGTTTCAATTGAATCCTAGATCTTGTTTAACATAGAAAAGACGAAAATAGTGGCACGCATCTACACTATTAGCTCTTGTTCCAGCAGATAAAACTATATAATATATGCGGCAAGTAAAATAATACGCAAAAAAAACAAAACACGGCGGTTAATTGTTTACAATTTATCACGCGCGGCCCGTGAGTTTTTTTACGGGTGGCTCAAAATTTTGTAGGCAACTAGTGATATTAACGCAACAAGCAAAATACACTTTTTTAATTAAGAAAGGTTTTTTAATAATGTGCCTAGTTTTGCCAAGAAATTATTTACCTACAAATAAACACCGCAAAAATCATAAAATAGGTACTGTAGTATATTCAACGCTACTCTAGATATTTATGACTTTTTCTATATGTTTTACTGTTTTAGTACTCTAGATTGTTAGCGGCTTCCCGTTTTGATACGTTTAGCGTCTCCTCAATAGAGGTCGCGCCTTGTACTAGAAGCCCAGAATAAATATATGGTGACGTTTATTATGAGCTAAAAGTATGATTATTCGTAAAATTAAATTAGGAACGCTTTAATAAATACAATACTGGCGACTACACATACTAATACGATCTTTTTCTACCCACGTGCAGGCTGCCAGCTGTAGTAAATATGAGATTGCCAATAATTTTTAAAATATTTTATCGAGGAGCAAATGCTAGCTTGTTGCCAATACACCTTTTAGAGCCGATCTATTTTTTTAAATAAAAAAAATTTAAAAAAAGTTTACCCCAACACAGCCTCGAATCCACGACCTGTTGGTCAACTCGCTGAGATTATTCCTTTGGACTACGCTGGTAATGTAAGAAAACCGGTCCGACGCCGTTATATTTGACGACTAGCACTGGCGTGGCTGAAGTCGTTTTTATAAATTTTTATGTTTAATCGCTAATTATTAATAATACATTAATACAATGCAAATACAATGCGCATATTAGATACCTAATTAGTTTTTCTTTTTCCAAACCAAATGTTTTGAATGAGAATGAGTATATTTTACCGGGCGGTTTGAGTGTATTTCCATAGTGGGAGTGGCGCGATATTATTGGTGGGCCGTCGACCAATTGTGTCTCTTTTTAACTTCCTAAAGCGCGTATGTCTGTTCCTCTCTTAGTTTTAATGCATTTATATCGTCCATATAAACCTATAAGATCAATTTAAAGTACGACCCAGCCCGGAGCAAGCTTGAATATCCTTTGACGATGGCTTGGCTTGATTCTTTCTTGGGGAGTTTTCGCATGGAACTTGCACTTTTTTGAACCAAAAGATTCTTTTTTGGTTTTAAAAAATTTAAAAATAAATTGTTAGGTAGATCATTGAAAATTTTAGGTGGGTCTTTGACCAAATGACCTTATGGACTGGTCGCGCCTGCAATTTAGTATATAGTTTTCTTCTCCTGAGGATACATAATGTGCAAGTGGTCGTTCATTTTAACGGTATCGCCGTTTGTACACTACGTTTATATTGTTACAAATTATTATTTAATGAAAGTTCGATAATTAATTTCATAGTTTATTGATATATAGCGCATAATTAGCAAGTTCATAATATTTGCTGTTCGTCAGTACTCACGAAATCTAGAACGAAAGAGAACGCTGTTTGTTCGTCGCTCGGGAATTGATGTATTGGTAAGAAGTTTATATTATGAACTTGCTAATTATGCGCGGGAGTACTTACAAAATTTCGAATGAAAGAAAACGCTGCCTGTTCGTCGATCGTGAATTAATGTATTCGTGAGACGTTTATATTATGCGCGTATATAACAATAAACTATGAAATTATTTACCGAACTTTCATTAAATATTAATTTGTAACAATAAAAACGTAGTGTACAAATTCCGACACAGTTGAAACGAACGACCACTTGCACGCGTATCCTCAGGAGAAGAAAACTGCGTACTAAAATGTAAACAATTAACCGCCGTGTTTCGGATTTTTGCGTTTTATTTTACTTGCCGCATATATAGTTTTACCTGCTGGAACAAGAGCTAATGGAGTGGAGATACGTGCAACTGTTTTCTATGTTAAACTGGAAAATCTAGGATTCAATTGAAACCAAATGCGAAACACTACCTTGATTAACGCATTGACAACCATAACACGCCTCTTTCACGGAATTCAAGTTAGATTCGAATGTTTTTTCTTCTTTGAATTATAGTAATAAATTATTATAACTTTTCAGAATGACAAATCTTTTCTTACAAATTAAAAAGAAAGCATTATACATAGTTCTATCAGGTTTTTCTGAGTAAAATTTGATTTTGCGATATTTTGACTATATGAAAGAGTAGGATTTCAATTAGAACGGATATTGAAACTACTGATACCTATCTTTATCTATTAGGCCTCGGTACCCGTTTTTGGTGTCATTTCGTCTATTTATATCTACCGCTGCTTTAAGCACACCGTGCCATATGTCTCATTTTTTATGTACCTATGTTCACGCGTAATTTTTGAATGGATTAACCGATTGCGATAATTTTGTTTTAAGTTATAATTAAAATAGTTTTTAACTTATTAAAAAACTGTTTTTGAGGTTTTGAGATTTATACCTATATTATGTTATTATTGTTTGTCAAAAAAAGTTTTTGAGATTTTTATTTATTATTATTACTTATTATGTATTTTCACACCCTCTTGCAATTTCACCAACATCAAAAACATTTAAAAGCATTATTTTAAGTTGATAAAACCACAACTTGTTTTTTTTTTGTCTACTATAAAATTTTAAATTTTGCCTATAGGAGATAATGCTCTAATGAAAGATGAAAAATATAATTATTACATGCCTTATTCTTCACTAAACGTTGCAGTAATTGTTCCTAATTTTCATTACTAAAGCGCTTTTATCAAATTTTCATTGCTTTTCATTTGTGTCAATGTTTCGGTTAGCTTAACCATATAACCGGATCTACGAAAATTTTCGAAAACACATTTTTCGAAAGTACATTTTTTAGAAAATATATTTTTTCGGTAGAAGTAGAATTTTTACTAAATACACTTTTTCCAATATCAATTTTCTCGAAGAGATAATTTTTGAAACATTTGACTAAAATAACGTCGTTTTTCGAAAGACAATATTTTGAAAATATTTTCTCAGAAAAAAATTAAATAGGACAAAACTTTAAGTTTGTAACCCATAGGTTTGCTCAGGTTTGTAAGGGGGTCGCGAAACTGACTTACAAAAAATAGACTAAAAGTTGTCATTCATTTATCAATTCCGCAGCAAGAGCCGAGCCAACAGGGGGTGCAAGGGGTGCACCGTACCCGGGTGGCAAGCGTAAAGGGGCGGCATAGCCGGCATATTAGAGAAGTTTTATTCGTAAAGAAAATAACTTTGATGAATAAAAAATATATTTTAAAAATTTTGACTACATGGATCATAAAATATTATTTACCATCAAATAGAATTTTAAAACAGAACAATATTTGAAATATTCTTGTTCATTATGGTATACAATATATTTCGGTATCGGCTGCTTTAAAAATACGTCCTAATAATCGCACTTTAATAGGCACAATTCGGCTGCACCGGCCGTAACAAAAGAAGTCGGCAAAATAACAAAGAGGTTTTTTGTCTGGTGCCCCGTGCCGACTTCCGAGAGACCCAACGTCAGTGAAAAATGCGAAATCATCTACTTTTTATGAATTTGTTTCATATGGGCGGCAAATAGCCTCAAAGGAACTAATAATTTTAAAAAATTCCTTACTTGCCATAGTTTTTATTAGGGCTATTGGCTGTTGACGCTTCGGTCGCTTTGATGCGCTAGCGTTTGCTGCATTTTTTTAGTTTTAGTTTGCAAAGAGCAGAGCCAAAGCCAAGAGAAGAGACAAGTGTTTTTAATTTTATAAAACAATATTTGTGTTATTGATTCCCCAATATTTTAATGGCCCCTAGAATTCTTTTAACACTTCCGATATCAGTTGCAAGTGGTGAAAGATCATTTTCGAAATTAAACCTTATTAAACATTATTTAGGATCTTCGGTGAGCCAGGATAGACTTAATAATTTGGCAGTAATTTCAATAATTGAATCTAAAATATGTGAAAACCATAATATGGGCCAAATTATTAAAGATTTTGCAACAATGAAAGCAAGGCAAGCTCCTTTTCTATAAAAAAATATTATTTGTGTATTAACGCCGCATTCTTCACGTGGCGTCCACGTTGGCCAACTTAATTTCATTTTAGTACAATTTTTTGCTTTTTTTTCTTTTGTATAAATATTGTGACAATATTGACCGTAGATTCATATTTTATAGGTATTTTTTAGCGGATTAATAAAAGTTTCAAAATATTTTATGATTTATTTTAGGAAAATGATATGTAAAAGGAATATTCAGGTCCTAGTGACAGAAAGACCATAGATCTTTTCACATATTAATCTTCTGAATTAAATCATTATACACGTTGAAACTTTAAGTAATTAACTGAACATTGCTTGCAGGATATGAACCTATACTTAATATACTTATAATGTTAGTTAAAAATTTTAAAGCCGAAAAACATGTCAAAATGAAATTGGGTTGGCCAACATGGACGTGGACGCCACGTGGAGAAAGCCGCCTTAAGGATTTTATTATTAATTCTTTTAATTAGGGGAACCAGGGGCAAGACGGGGACGCTAAGCATTTATATTAATAAAAATAAAACCAATCAATTAAAAAATAAAGTTTATTCCAAAAATTTTTTGGATAACATCCATAACTCTTTTGGCATAAAAATATTTGGCTTAACTTACACCACAAAACTAAAAAATATATTTATTTAAAAACAAACAAATATCCCATCTTGCCCCGTACCCGGGGTAAGATGGGGTTTATTTACAAATATCACATGTGTGGCTGATTTTTAAGGGGTCACCTTCGTCTACGCCGGCACAAGAATTGTGGGACCACTTTTGGCATATTGGACAAGCAACCCATCCTTCAGTGGACTCCGAATACCTGTCACCGCAGTATAAACATTCCGTGTCATCTTCAGCTGTATTTAGAGGAACAGCATGTGTGCTGTTCGTTTTCTTTTGAGGCTGTCTTTTCTTCTCACTTTCTGTTTTCTTTTTGTTTTTTTTTCCTACGGAGGGAGTATTCTTCTGTTTAAAACCTTTTCAACTGCTTGTTTCATATTTTCTTTGGACCACTCTCCTCTCGTTGGTTTTTTTTTTATAATTGCGAACCATTCTGCTGCAAATAAAAAAACCTATTTGAATTGATTATGCATTTATTAATAAGGTATTAATTTTTTAGTAGGATTTTTTACAAAAAAAATATTGGTTGGGGCAAGATGGGGTACCCGACAAATATAATACCCCGTCATGCCCCAAATGACATTTTTTTAAAGTGTTTTCTTACCTTTTACAGTCTACTTTAAGAAATAAATGTTTTTGCCAAAAGATGCCTATATACTGGTACACTGCAGAAAAAATAATGTATTTTGCTTTAACTTGATTTACACTTTTTGCCACACGATGTTTTAAGCCACAAAATAAGATCACTCACACGTAAAACTAAAAAATCGATCCTAACTTCCGAACGGTGTGCTTTGAACGGATATTTTGCAAACACTGAGCGATGTTGTTGTCTAGCGGGTCCAAGGTTATGCAATAAACCTATCCACACACGTTAGTTTTTGTAGTAACTAGGGTACCCCATCTTACCTCATGACCCCGTCTTGCCCCTGGTTCCCCTAAATGTTTTCTTTAGTTTGTTGCTATAATGTTGTTGGAATGTTCCTTTTTTGGTTTTAAGTAGGTATTTTTTTTGTTTTTGTAGTGTTTCATTTGAGATATATTTTTTATGTTAAAAAAATATTTATAATAAAAGTTTCAAGAAAAGTTTCCAAATGTACAATTATGCAGAAGTTCAGTACATAAGTTAGTAATCAAATTACAAAAAAAACAAACTAGATCCGTTAGTGATTTAATGAAGACCAAGAAAATATACGACGAAAACGATGCTTCTACTGTATTAATTTTGCAATCTAATGATGAAAATCCTATTATGTCTTTAAAAAAACGAGCACGAAGTTTACAATTGTGTAAAAAAAGCCATATTCAAAATGTGTTTAAGGAAAATAAAGATCGTCCTTTTAAACCAATTTTTAACCAAACTTTGGAAGATGGGGACAGTTACAAACGCTTGGTTTTTTGTTTATGAGTCGGTGATGAAATTCTAAGTAACAACGTGAACATTCATAAGCTGATAATGTTGTCAGATGAGTCAACCTTCAGTACAAACGGCACTGTAGCTTCTTAGCATTTGAGATACTGGGGTAGGGAAAATTCAGAGTTTTGAATTGCGAATCGCCGTCAATATTTTAAAAACGTTTGGTGCGCCATTTCCTATTATGGGATCATAACATATTTTTTGATAATACACGTATTTTTTTTTTGGAGAAATTTTATTTTATTTGCACCCAGCGGCAAAAACACTTGGTGTGGCACAATCGCAGCACCTCCGCATGGCCTCTGCACGCGAGGTTTTGACTACTCTTATCGAGCTTGTAAGAAGTGCGCTCAACTATTAGCGACTCAAATTAAGGAAACCAGCTGCAATCAGCTGATTTTTTAACGGAGCAGGAGGGCTAACTAGACGACAAAATTTACAAAGAAGCCAAATAACATGATAATGAAGATAAGTACGAAACGAAAACATCCCCTGTTATAGTAGTTAGAAAATCAACTAAAGAAGACCCCACTATCTTAGTTTGAGTCGCTAATAAGCAACGGATTGTCAACGAATCACCTTATCCGATGTACAGACGTTACCGGGATATAGAGGCGAGGCGATGGCAAGGCGATACTGCGTTGATAAGTGAATAAAAACCTTTAATCCTAATTACTTCAGATAAATACCGAAGGTTGTTAAAAGAAACATTTTTTTTAAATGTCTTCGAAAAATTATTTGTGAAAATGAACATTGAAAAAACTATTTTTCCAAAAATGTGTTTCCGAAAAAAATGTTTTCAAAGAAATTTACTTTTGAGAAATTTGTTGGTCGAAATAATGTTGTCGAAAAAAATTGTTCGAAAGATTTTCGTAGATCCTGCTTAACCGCTATCTAGTGACAACTAAATAGTTGTTAAAGTGTTAAAAATAGCAGTTAGCCGAAGCGTTGTCTTACATAATATATATTGCAATCTTTAATACTAAATACTACTTAGAAAATTAATAAACTTGTAAGTTGTTTAGTTATGGTTATAGCTAGTCAATATTCATTTATACTTACAATAATCATATATAAACCGTAGCAGTTTAACCGAATAAACAAATACACAAATTAGCAGATCATTAACAGCTAAGCTTAGTAGAAAATAATTTTTTACACTTCGTAACTTCCGATCAAGTAAAATAGCTAGGCATACTATGAAGTTTCCAATAATTCCAAATGATGTAATAGAAAACAATATGAGCATCTCTATATCCTTCTGTCTCTTTAAGTCTTGTAACGCTTTCAGAAGATCTATCGGATTGGTTTCATTATTGCTGATTGAAAATTCATTTGATTCATTCATATTAGTTTATGAAGATGCGTTAAATCTTGATAAGAAATTCTAAAATATATATAAAAAATTAACACCATACAAGGTAATTCCGAAAAATGCTAAAAAAAATATTAAATATTTCCGTATGTGCTTGTTTAAAGGAAAAATGAAGCTCGTTTTAACCAGTTATGTATTAGACAAAGCTGGATAGGGATCAATTTCTTCGGGAGCAGACAGAGTATATGTAGGTATCTAAACCTTTCTTAATAAACTATTTATGTCTTTTCGGCATCGACAATATGAATCAACTCTGTGTTATTATAAAAGATTTAAATTAGCAAAACTTAGGTTTCAGACATTTACTGTCTTAACCGAGTAATATAGTACCGCAGTACCGCATTCCTTAAAACGTTAGTTTAACTAAAACGTAGTTAACCATAAATACCGGAAGCCATTGGAGATCCAAAATTTAATTTTACCATCAATTCCACATTAAATTCCCTAGAAGAATAATAACCCTTTTGTCGCAAAAGTTTGTCCAATCACGTTAAGTAAGGAATGATCCGGAACTATGATCCGAAAAAAAGAGATCGCTGGAAATCGATTTCCTTTTTACAATGAAAAGAAATCGTGAATGGAACTAGGAATCGGCATTCGTTATTGAATTTCTTTTTATGGGGATTCGTGGTATATAAGTTTAAGATAGAATTTGTAAGTAAAACTAAAGAAAACAGTATTTTGAAGAGTTACTCGTTGTAAAAGTATAGTATGTTTAAAGAAATAGTAAGGTAGTTTTTACCAAATATCGTGGAATAGTATCTATTTAATCAAAATGTAATAGGACATTTAGCAATGATCCAGAATGTGTTCTTCAAAAAGAGTATGAAATTGGCCTTGAAAGCAGCTACTAAAAGATAATTTTCTTTTCATTAAAATGGATAGGCTTCATAAAAACTATCAAGGATATTTCGGAACCTGCATATTAAAAGGGCCAACTTTCACTTCTGGAGCTTGCGTTTTATTTCCATTCTAATGAATATTGGCCGTTTTAATTTAAAACTATTTTGGAACAAACTTTTCGAAATGTTCATACATATCATAACCCTTTCGCGACAGAATAATTGCCTTTTTTCTATATACTTATAATATTTAATTTATATATATTTTAAATCTGATATTTCAATTTTATTTCCGAAATAATAAAAATGGAGAATGAACTCTTTAATACTCAGGTCCGAATATAGACATATTTTTATTATTATGTCTAAATCTGGCAGAAATCAATTGGATAATAAGCTTTATAAAAAATTACCTAAAATAGTTCAACGGAACCCTGTAACTAAGCCGGTCGGAGCGAATAGCCCAGTGGTCTAAGGCGCTGGGTTTGTGACGCGTCTCCGGCACTGACCAGGTTCGAATCCTGGCCCGGCCGCACGCTTAATAAAAAAAGTGTGGCCAGACATTTAGTAGGATTGTCACAAAAAGTGGAAGGTGGTAGAGGAATTCTTCCTCGACCGAGGTGGTACCACCCCACACATCCTCTTAAAGGGCTGGTGAAATCCCTACGGATGTTTCCAGCTCTGGACTCGGGCTCTGGATGTGTGAGTCGATTCCCCAGTACACCCACGGTACATAGTACTTAGACCTCGGTCTTCGTGGGCTGTCAGAAGATAAAAAAAAAGCCACAGTAGTATCTCATGGTATAAACCAGGCAATTTATTAGGGATATTTTTGTAAAAATAAGAAGCAAAATTAAAAAATAATATGATATGCATATGCATAATAATTTACTTCTATAATAAATAATTCATATTACTTATTCAATAATTGGTTTAGAAATTAAGAAAAGGAAATAGAACTGTACCAACTTGCAATATGAAATTTACCAACATTAGTAGCATACTTTTACTAACATTAGAATAATTTGCAAAACACATTATAACAAATTAACATTATTGTTTTTTCTGTACTATAAATATGTGTATGGGCAACGTTACCTGTTGAAACTCCAATTATTTTCGTAAACAATAAATATATTTTCACAGTAGCTGATTAGATAATATTTAAACACTTTACTAAATTGCGTGATTAATACTTGCGGTGAAATTCTAAAAACCTGAAAAAAAGCGATTGCTCTTATATCAAAAACTAACGTTTTTGTCTATTAAACTTTGCTAACTAAACCCACGAAGGTTAACATGTTTTGCAACCAAAATCAAAATCAAGTAGAATGCAAAAATTGGTCAAGCGCCAGTCAATCTTCGATATTCGCGGCTTATTCAAGAATTGTTTCAAGATAATCATGTTTTAGTTTTGCAGTGGCCGGTACCATCCCCAGTGGACATCGAAAATCTGTTTGAAGAACATCGTATTCGCATACAATTGTTTCCAAATAAACAATTGGGGCATTCCCCGGAAGAAGGGCCTATATACCAATTGGCCGTTTTGAGAAAAACACAATTAAGATCTAGATGTATCAATAAGCGGATTAAATTTAAAATTTTTATAAATAAAATACAAAAGTTGTGTTTTAGCGTATACTATGTCTATATGTTAAAATACGTTTTTTTTTTATTTGTCCCGTAAATATTATGTAATTTAATAACGGTGTTATGGGCCCTTTTCTCGCAGAACTTTTATGGGTATAAAAAAAGGTATAAAAAATGTTTATTTACAAACTGTTTTGTTAGAGGTGTAAATCTGGCCTTAATTGTTGGTGTGGTTACATGACACTTAGTGACAGTTGATGAGATGTTGTCGGATCTTGGACCTGATACAAGACTCATTATGGCTGGTGATTTTAATGTCAAATTTAATACAGCTCAACCTGAAGCAACTCGCTTTTGTGACTCCATGATGAGTTTTGGTCTTGAACAAGTGATTTCTCAACCAACACGCTTGGGATCGTGTCTGGATAATATCTTTGTGAGTTCTGGTGTGTCTCTGTGTTCTGTTAGTGTGATTGACGTGAATGTGTCTGACCATAGGGGGCAATTAGTGGAGGCTGAGGTCTTTGCACAGAATAGTGGTTTTACTCAGTCTCGGAAAATGTGCAGGCCTATAACGGAACGGGGTTTGTTTAAATTTTACAATATAGTAAATGATATTTCTTGGAGCTTTATTACAGAGAACTGTAATGCCAATAATGGTTTTGAACATTTTATACTCTTGTTGGAAGAGGCATTTCTTAGGGCTTTCCCTGAAAAGTCTTATATAGTTAGATCTGATAATTCAAATAATATTGGTTGGTTTACTGATGAACTCAGAGCCATGAGAGAACATCTAAATTTTCTTGGGGAGTTGAGAGAACAATATAACTTTGTTGGTATTACAGGGGAAATAAACAATTTTAAGAAACTCTATAGAAAGAGCTAAAATGAAGGCAAATGATAATCTCATCCGCACTTCTGCAAACCCACCAAAAACCATATGGGGAATAATAAATAATCATAGAGGTAAAAAAAGTGAGGGCTGTAGTAATGTTCACATTACACCTGATGATTTTAATGTTTATTTTGCTAATGTTGCCACTAATATTGTACAGGGTATTCCACGGTCGAGCGCTGACCCACTTGAATATCTTGAAGATTTCATACCACCTGCAAATTCTTTCAATTTTGCTAAAGTGAGCTTCAATGAAATGAGAGACATCATAAACGGCTTAAAAAACAAACAAAGCAGAGATATATATGGCCTAAATGTAAAAATAATTAAAGCAATAAAAGATTGTATCATCATACCTTTAACAAAACTAGTCAACCTTTGTTTTGAGCAAAATATATTTCCAAACGTATTAAAAATGGCCATAGTTACCCCTATATTCAAAAAAGGGGATATTTCACGACCAGAAAATTATAGGCCAATATCCCTTTTGCCAATTATTTCTAAAATTGTGGAGAAGTGCATGGCCGCTAGAATAGTAAGCTTCTTTGAATGTGAGAAACTTTTTTCTCGGTGTCAGTTTGGTTTCAGAAAACATAAAAGCACGGCTCTAGCCATTCTTAATTTGGTCTCGGATATAATGGAGGCATTCCATAAGTTGCAGTATAGCTCGGTCTTGTTCTGTGATCTCAGCAAGACCTTTGACTGCGTCGACCATGGAATCCTGCTTCAAAAAATGGGTCACTATGGTTTCAGTCCAGGCAGCAAAAAGCTTATAGAGTCCTACCTGTGTTCTAGGCACCAAGTTGTGAGATTAGCTGGTGTAACATCAACAAAGAGTGAAATCAATATTGGGGTGCCCCAGGGCTCAGTCCTGGGCCCCATACTGTTTTTAATATATATAAACGATCTTCCTACCGTTGAGACTAACGCAAGATACACGCTATTTGCTCATGACACAACGGTATCTCATGCTGCTGCTAGCCTCGAGGGCTCGAAAATTGGATCGGCCGCGGCTCAGGCGAGAGCTGAGAGCTGGTTTTGTACGAATAGGCTCTTGCTGAACGCAGACAAGACGAATCAGGTGGTATTTGCCATGAGAGACCTTTCTGGCATAGATAATCCCACAGAGGTTGGGTTTTTGGGAGTGGTCCTCGACCCCAAGCTGCAGTGGGGAAACCACACTAATAACCTAGCAGCAAAACTTAATAGAGGCCTATATGTGCTCCGAAGCCTGTACCGGTCTGTCTCAGCTGATGTCTTACGAACAGCATATTTTGCTATTTTCCACTCACACTTATCTTATGCAATACTTGCATGGGGACACTCGGCTGGGGTACGCAGGATTTTTGGCTTGCAAAGAAAAGCTGTGAGGATTATGACTGGTTTAGGTTATAGGGATGACTGCAGGGGTATGTATGTGAATTTCAGTTTGTTGACTGTGCCCTGTGTGTATATATTGGAATGTTTGTTGTATGTTAGAGGAAATGTAGATGTGTACCGGACTCATGGGGAAACGCATGGTTACAGTACTCGCATGCGGCAGCACTTAATTCCTGCATACTGGCGTTTGCGAAGGTGTCAGGATGGCCCGGGGTATTGGGCTGTAAAATTTTTTAATGCTCTTCCTGACACTGTCAAGGAACTTTCGTTTGCGAATTTTAAACAGAAGATGAAACACTTCTTGATAACCAGGGCTTTTTATTCTTTTAACGAATATTTTGACTCGGATTTTAACACGTTGTGACAAGTCCTCTTAGTGATATCACGATTTTAAATATTATTTTAATATGTTTAACATGTCGTGAATGTCCGATTTTTTATGCATTTTATTGGTACTTTTATATCATAAATTTATATCATAAATTTATTTTAGCTCATTGATGATAATTAAACTTTGTTATTTTCTGTGAAATATTATCTTTGATGACGTGTGTAAACATTTTGTATGTATTGACATGAATAAACTATTGAGTATTGAGTATTGAGTATAGGTGACTTCAGCTTATGTAGCCAAAGGTCACACTGTGAAAGTGCTATTTTCAACACTTGTTGCACACTATACTTATTCACTATATTTTATTCAAACCAATTCAATTTTAAATTTGTATTTTCACAAGTGATGCAAGGGCAGCATATAATATCCTATGTTCATCAGCTTTTTGCACTAACAAGGAAGTACCCCAGGTGTATCTCTCCGATTTTTATTCCGCGATATGTTATAGTATTTGGGTTGCCAACCAGGGCTGGGCTAGCATTTATTTTTAGTGAAGCGAACAAATATTTTAGCGCCCTCACTGCCCATGGATCAATTCACTTTTGGCGCCCCCCTGGCATGACACCTGAAGCGGTTGCCTCGCCGATTCACGCTAGCGCCGGCCCTGTCGCCAACCGTACTATAATGTATAATATTGTACTATAGTATTTTGACTTGGTGTACTACACATATACTATTGAATAGTGAGCGAAAATGCTATATTGTGCATATTTACAACATAGACTCGAACTGCAAATTGCGAATATCGTTCTCAATGGTCAAATTAAATTAAAATTTGTTGTATTCGAAATTTTGTGAATTAATGACTTAAGATGGTGCGCCACCGCACAATACCTCCGTTTGCTGCTAATCTACTTACTGAACTTTTTGGACACCGTTGGTTAGCTCCACGCGTACCAATTTTATGGATTATCCGCGTTCACCAGACATTACTCCTCTCGATTTTATTTTGGGGGTTTCTAAAAAACGAGATTTATTCTAAAAAACGAGATTTATAAAAAACAGTACAATAATGTTGATATGTTGATGAACTACAAGAATCTATTATTAATATTATCAATAACATGGATGGGCGAATCGGTTTGAAGGCTACAAGGAACGTTTTGAAATATGCTCGGAAATGTGTAGAAGTAAAAGGGGATGTGTTTGAACACTTGATTTGAGTATATAATATTTTTATTTTTGTTAGTCGCAACCAAAATCCCAATTAATTGTCTTGGAAATTACAACAGAAAATGTATATAATTTTTAATATTATTTTTTTAAATTCGTTATTATCAATGATATATGTTGTACATAACATTGTTATTATAAATAGCATAATTATATATCATTAATCACAACTACATGTGTTAATTTTGTTTTTGTGATGGCCGCCTGTGGATAAGTTGTCGAGGAATAACGTGTAATACGGTACACGGCCGCCTCGCCTGCGCGAAAATACATTTAAATATAAAAATCTCCGTTATTATTAATTTTAGCGATATGTAGTAAAAGACAAATTTTCTTTAGAATTTCACTCTCTATCGAACGAGTATAGCAGATGTAGGGCATTCCATTTAAAAAAATACATTTTTGTTAATATCACGTGATTCTGATGTTTAATTATTTCGTTGATATCAGCATAACAATTAGCGTAAAAAATACACCACTTTGCTAATTTAGTCGAATTCGTAGCTCTTATAATAAGAAAGTTAGCAATAGTGCCGACTTCATTTTGAACATGCTGTTTATAGTAGGTACATCGAAAAACTAGACACATAACTTTTCTGACGTGCTAATTTTCCAATATAGGAGAGAATATTAGCCATAAAATTCATCCCCAAAAACGACTTTTAATCGGTTTCATCTTTAAAAAAATTAAATTAGAGTTGTTTATAGGAATGTGATGAACTTGTGGGGTGATTTTCTCCCTTATGTTGAGGAATTAACCCGTAAAAAACTGCATGCAATATTATTTGATATAGTCGAACATAAAATAAACCTTAGTTACAGAAAAATAAAATGCAGAATCTTGTACCAGTTCTTTCAGTTGTATTTTTCGTATTTTTATCAAATGGGTTATATTGAAATATTTTGGATCTTGACATTGACCTTCACACGTGTGTTATTATCAATTGACCTTTCTTCTTTCTTAAGTTATTCTACACTGGTGCTTAATTTTATACAGTAAACATGTTATAATTTAATTTACACATGAAATATGTATGATTTATTAAGTTTTAATAGTTAATTATTAAATGAAATATGGGAAAATATATTTTTTTTAGTTTTCGCCATACTTCTATTACCAAGCAAAAATTTAAAAATCGTGTCCAGTATATCATTATTGTTGCCGGCAAAGTCCGTTTCATCGTCATACTTAAGTTTGCCTAGGTAAACCGCACATTGCCGGGACGTTTTGGGCAAAGTCCGAAATTGTTCTCTATTTCGGAGTTTGCCTAGAATGTAACCCGGCAAACTTAGGTTAGCCAAACATGTTTTAGGAAAAGTCCGAAATATGTTCTTACCTTTGTGTTGTGTCATGATAATTGGTATACTAGTGATGCTAAGCCTGTAAATAACATGATTTCGTCGTATTTCGTTAAGTTAAATATACCTTCATAATATACTTATTAAACTTTTTTTATTAAATGATAATAACAAACCTGGGTAAACCCGGTCCAGTTAGTTAGACGAATAGACAAACACTCAAAGCCGGGCGCGCATTGAATTGACTAGGCTCGGTAAGTTTCGTTCGGAATGCCGACAGTCAAAGCGCATTGATTCGGGTATCGGTTCTTTAAAACAGCTGCAACTATTGTGATGTATAGACGTAGTATCGTATCAGACGTTTTTTCGCTATTTCCTCCTAAGCATTCTTCTTCCGCCCATTGTCGTGATTCTTCCGGTCGTACAAAAAAACATAAAAATTAACGTTTACTATCAAAACTTCGTCCGCCATTGCATACCTATCTCTTCCGCTTGCGTCTCAATACGAGAAGTAGTCGCAGGCAGTCGGACATTTCGACAATTTTTGCTCTGATTCCGATTTGGTCATTCCGAGCGGGCGAAATCGATTCAATGCGTGTAATAATAATTGCATGTATACCAAACCTTTTGACTGTGACGTGCCGTGCCGAGCCGAGCCGAGTCGATTCAATGCGCGCCCTGCTTAAAGCTGCGTTTACCGACCACACCCATTTATTGCCAACTTAATTTTATTTTAGTAGGCATTTTTTAACGTATTAATAAAAGTCTCAAGATATTTTATGATTTATTTTAGGAACATACTATTTCAAAAGAATATTGAGGTCCTAGTGTCAGAAAAAAGTCACCATAGATCTTTTAAAATATTAATGTTTTGAATGAAATCATTATACACGCTGAAACTTTAAATAATTAACTAAAAATTGCTTGCAGGATATTAATCTATATTTAATATACTTATAATTTTATTGTTAAAAATTTTAAAGCCGAAAAACCATGACAAAATGAAATTAAGTTGGCCACCATGGACTCGATCGGAAAATGCCACCTTAAACAATCAACGCAGTGCGTGTGTACCTGCGACGTATTACAAACAGACTATAACTAGTTACGACTAGAAAATGAACAGCGACGTAACGGTCACAAATTTATTATTTCGGACTTTTCCTAAAACGTGTTTGGCAAACCTAAGTTTGCCGGGTTACATTCTAGGCAAACTCCGAAATAGAGAACAATTTCGGACTTTGCCGAAAACGTCCCGGCAATGTGCGGTTTACCTAGGCAAACTTAAGTATGACGATGAAACGGACTAAGTCAACATATTATATACAAAATTAATTTGGTTGTCGTCAAAAATGTGGAAAAATTTTGGAACTAAGAAAGTTGTTTTAAGTAACCACGTTAAGTAAATCTTTTCCCCATATTTTTAATTTTAAAATAATTTTTTAATGATCCTAGAGAATAGTGTTAACTAGTTTCGTTATTTTTGATTGGTAAAAGACTAACGGGCGACATTATTGCCGATAGTTCTCCCTGGCCCTGTAAAAGTCATTTTCCGAAGGTTTTATATTTTGTGTTTGGGTTTTCATGGGTAGTCTACAGACATATCCAATACTTTTTTCCTCAAATCGTACATGTTTTTTATTTTAAAAAATGCCCAAATACCGGCCCTTATCCGACGCTTCTGAAGAGCCTGACGTCACAGGCTCTAATATTATAACGAAAAAACAAATGTTCTAGCCGGGGCATTGGCAAACTTAAATATGATTGTGACATCTCATTTTTTATTAGTTTTAGTGAAAACCGAAAATAATCCAAATTATTTTTAATTCCACAGACCATTTTACTAAAATTGTGTATTTTAATTTAATAGGTAGCGATTTTTTAACTTAATACGGGAAAATATGCACCACTCGTGAAATCGGTTGAAATTGTAACCAGAACGAAACAGGCTATGTTGTATCGTTAACACAAGGAATTGTGACTTAGCTATTACGTTATTTATTAATGAGATGAGCGTAATTCCTACTAGCCTAGACTTTCTGCCTTTCAAGAAAAGTTAAAAATCAAAGAATATCCGAGTTCAAAACAAACTTCGTGGAAGTTCTTTCAGCGACGCTTCAAAATTTGACTGCGCCACATAAAAATGTTAAATCACCCATTTATTACTTCTTTTTTTTATTAGGTTTCTGCCTTTGGTATTATTATTTGCATAAACAAACGGTTCTCGTCAATATTATAACGAAATGTGAAAAATACCGACATCAAACAACTTCTTCCGTACACTGTCCCTGTTCTACGACTCTTTCTGTTGTTGCAAAGCTTATCTTCAAATCAGCTGATCGACGGAACTACCGTAGGCTGCCTATTAGGGAGATTTTGCAGGAAGAAATTGCAGAACGATAAAATTTAGGGTGATATTTTAATCAGAGTTGTCACCTCATTTGCTAAATGAATCTATAAGCCTACCAAAGATTTTGATTGTTTTAAATTTTTAGTTTTTTATATATATTATTGTGATTTAGATGCACCATTTCAAATTGTATCGTTTATGGGTTAGCGCTGCCAGTTACAAAATCTCATTATAAAGTGTTTTAGTTTGGCAATTGGCGACTCAAATTAAGAACGTGGCGTCCTATTCAGGCGATTTGCTAATTACTATAACGGGGCATGTTTTCGTTTCGTCTTTGTCTTTATTATCGCATTATTTGGCATCTTTGAAAATTTTGCCATCAAGAAGTTGCCCTTCTTTCCCGTTAAAAATCAGCTAATTGCAGCTAGCTTCCTTAATTTGACTCGCCAATACTTTTCTTTGCCTCTTTTAATTAGTTGTCAGTTGCTCATAACAATCCCTTTTTTCTGTGGTTTTTTAATAGTGCTCGTAGTAAAAAATACCGTGGATTCTGTTAAGCATTGTATTTAATTAGGTAGTGGAATGTTTTTTATTACGTAATGACTATACTTACGGTTTTATTAGTACTGCGTAAGTGTGTCAAGTTTTAAAAAAATATTTTTATAATATGGGAATTTTACAGAGATTTTACTTTAAAATTAAGAAAAACATTAGTTTTCAGTTTTTAATAGTGCAGGTAGTGACAAAATACCGTGGAATCTTTTCATTTTGTGTTTGATGCGTTATTGGAACTTTTTTTAGTGTTAGTCAAGCGTTGGTTCCTTGTATTAAATTAATGGCTGTGCTGTGTTGTCAGTTTTTTCTGGTATATCGGTATTTTCAAAAGAAGTGTATTTTAAAGGGATTTTACTACAAAGGTAATAATAGCATTATTTCTTACGCTTACTTGTTACATAAAAAAAGTATTGATAGAATTGGCAATGATACTCCGTAGCATGTGTTTCTTGCCAGTGGTGAGTACCGTTGGTTAGAGAAAATTTAAGGGGTGATTACCAGCTTATTACTGCGACGCGCCTTTTATGACTATTTTCCTTCAATCTGAATTCATATCAGGGTTTACCGGTTTCAATATATGCAGTGAATTTCATAACACCCTGTATAATAAATTATGCATACTCCTTACATTTGACATTGCTAAAGTTTGGTCTCGAAATCCGGACGGTGCGGTGGCGCGAGCCGACGACTAGCATATTTTAAAGAAAAAGGAATAATGCATCAGAAGCATTTAATTTTTTACAAATATATGTTTTTGGATAAGATATATTGGAAATTTAGAAAACTAGCAGATCATAGAATAGCAAAAAAAAATTATCAACGCAAAAGCCTAGATTTACATCTGTTTATAAAACCGACCCAAATTTAAAGTCTCTAAGCCTAAAGATAAAGTCGCAGGGCATTTTCTGCTGAAAGCCGATCAAAATCGTAGCCCTTAAGTGTAAAGCTATAAAAATGGATAAGGATAGTAAAATTATTTCGTCTAGCTTGCTTTACTTGTTATTTGAACGATGTTGCTGCTCCATTTTTTTTATTTGTTAAATTTGATATCAATATAAATGATTTCATTGAAAATACCTAGGATAAACAAGTACTGACATAATATATTATTGAAATTATCCCGTGGGTAACGCTACCAGCCAGTCAACAAGGAGCTTGACAAATAGCCAGATCTATAACACTACGATATGCCGAGGCAATCCCCCCTCCCATCATCTTGGTGCCCATATGTGGAGCGTCAACGTTTCTTGCATAAAATTTGACGGTAACAATGTCCGTCGGCACTTGATATTTTATTAGTTTACCCAGGTGAATATAGGACAGAGAAACAATCAGTTATCTCTTCATTGTTTATATTTATATTTTTTTACATCTTTTTATACATTTTTAGGTAAGGAAATGACGACAATTGTAGAAACAAATTACTTCTTAATTACTACTTTACTCCTATCCTTAGTGACGCGATTACATTCGAGTTTTTTTTAAAACAACTAAATTGACCTACTCAAAATATAAAAATCGTTTTTGATTCAAATACACTGACGAATAAATTAACCCGCTCTCCATATGTTAGCATTGTTAGATAAGAGGTTCTTTAAAATCGTAAGTTTTGATAGAATTATTTTTTTAAAGTTAAAAAATAACTTTTCTGTAAAATTCACGCCTGTTTCCAATATAATGCCCTTATATTCCCTCAGATTAAATATTTCTAACAATAATAATAATAGTGCATCTTCCTACCGCAAACCTTTGTTTATTTTTAAGACAAACAATCGATGTGTTTTTGGTATTGACGTTGGAAAAATTTAGCCTAAATATACCCTCTATTTTATCTGATCCTCCGTTTACTTGATCTTCAATGTACATAGGAAAGTTTTTTTAAAAATATCTCGAAAATCCTTGTTAAATATTGTATAAATTATAGGGTGAAGCGCCGGACTTAAGAAAGTCAACACATTTTTTGCATCCCAAAGGGGGTCAGGAATTTGAATTTTTGGAAAGAAATAAATAAGCAAGAATGCACATGCATCAGGGAAAACGCAGATTATTGCTGTCAAAGACATTAACCACACAACTCTCAAAGCTTTCTTTTCAGATTGTAGGTTTTGGAGAGCTCTATTCTTATTTGTTTCATCGCCAGTCCTAAAATCAAAGAAGACAATTCAAGAAATAAAAGTAATTTGCATCTAAATAAAATAAAGTACTGAAAGTATCGGGAATATGCATATAATCCAAGTATACCTGAAATGTTTTGTTTTTTGTTATTTGCTAGATAAATTAAATACTTATGGTGGCTGTTTTTATCTATTTATTTTGGTTTTTATTAACAAAAAAAAAAGATATTCTATTGCAAATGTTCGTACAAATTTTGAAACTTGTACAACGCGACGCTATTGCTTGTGACGTCACACTGACATTAAATAAAAGTGGTATTATGGCTGGTGTACTGTAAATTCGAATGCAACATTATATTTGATTAACAAGGCTGTTTAACAATGACCACAAGGCTAATTGGGTAATTTGCCAATCAAGAAACCTATTCTATTTTCTTTCAGTTGATTTACTTATGATGACTGCTTATTTTTCTACAAATCCTGATTTTACCTACATCTGCAGAAATTAAAGGAGTAAAAGCTTGAGGGTATTTGTTTAAGATAATGTGCTAATAAGCTTCAAATAAGTTGTTTCTTTTTATTTATCTTACTCTATACTTTAACCTTGGTAAATCATAACCCCATTTACCTTCGAGCTTATGTTAGGATTTATTATACCATAACATAAGTAAGTAGCAAAATATGCTCACTTAAATTTGGCGATACTAACATTTAATAACATTTATGTAAAATTTTTAATTAACTTTGCACTACTTTCTTCTGATTTCGGCTGTTCTTGGCACATAAAAAAATGTTTTTTCAGGGCACTTGCATTTTTGCATATTGGCACAATACAATACCTACCTATGGGGTAGTTTTTAAGAAATTTTAGTGTTTATTAAAAATAATTACACGCAAATTACAGTATAATTAAATGAACACTACGTCAACAACAAATATTTATTATTTATATCACGGATGAACGATTCGGGTTAGGTGTATAGTTGTATAGTATAGGCAACTGAATATACACTCGAGGCCGCGTCCTTATTTTTTGACAGGCACGTGACTAATTATTGTTATAAACAATACGATTCATCACATGACTGTTAAAAATTCCGAGGAAAAACGGACTAAATATAAAGACTTAGCACGAAACAGCGGACAGTCAGTAGCCCTTCTTTACGCGCGTCATTTACTATTGCTCAAATGGCTGTCTTTTAAATTGTATAATAAATTTTACTGAAAAGTAAAAAAATAGTAAATAATAAAATACATTAAAATATTATGCCAGTAATTTTCCCCAAAATGACATTTTTGTAATGAGTAATGACTTGCTTCAATAATTTATGCAATGCATATTCCCTATTGCTCATAGATTTTAAGCGTCATTCCAAAATAATCATCAATCGTGGTTCATAAAAACAGAATAGAAGCACGATGTCAGTGACGGCATATGACTTAAATCAAAAATATTTAGATTTATGTTATTTATACTACTAGTTCATTTAGTAATTGATTATTTTTCTAATTTACAAGCTTTAATTAAAATAATAAATTAAAAATACTGAGTATGTTTCATTATAGTTTTCATTAAATTACACAAGCTGGAACAATATATAAAATGTTCTAGGAGACACGTCAGTCTCGCAAAAATGTCTTAATAATGGTCAAAAAAAGACTTAAAACGTAATTTAACCATAATCTGCGGCACACTGTTGAATTCAGAATAAAAAGGTCTTCTAAAATTTGACATCAAAAGTTTATAATCGCTGCCCAAAGACGAAACGGCAAATAAAAAAATTGATAACGTAATCTTTAAGTTCATTAGAAGTTGCTATAAAGAAGTTTTATTTGTTTTGCCCTAGCTTTCATATTAACGTCAAAAAAAAAATTAATTAAAAATTCGAAAATTCAGTTTTTTCAAAATAACTCGAAAATGAAAAATAGTCTGAAAAATCAATCATTTTATTAGTTCTTTAATAACGCAACTTTTTTTCCATTTAACCAATTTTGTATTTCTAACTATTAAGCTATTAAAGAGATCCCCATACTGGCCCTTCTTATCATTGACTACAGTGTTGGTATCTTACTTTTAGTGGTCGTGATGACCCGACCGTTGCGCCTTTTTGCTAAGTGCGAAAAGTCATTTAAAAACTTTAAATCAGATACCTACCTATTTCTTTGGTTTACGTACCTTTTACCACCCACAGTCCTAATAAGGCCATTGGATATATTTGTCTCCTGCTTTTTTACTAATCTGTATAATACATTGGTAGTCAGTATAAATGATAAAACCTCCAGTAGCGCATTAAGTCCAAAAATAAATCCTGATATTGCAACTACCTCTTTACTGACGGCAAGTACTATCTGGTGTGCACAGGTTATTGGCCGATTTATTCTTGTTATTTTCGGACTCGTAGTTGCTAAAAGAATTTGAGAAATGACTTTTCATGTAAAAAAGGAAAATTAACCTCTAATTTACTCGTAATTATTATTGAATCCCTTAGTAATTTATTAAAACTTGCTAGTTTGAATGAATAAATTATAGTTCAACACGTCTTTGTATTAAGCTAGTCACACTAGTTGAACAACCAACTAAGACAATGGTAAACGAGGAGAGAGATAACGATAACGCCCAACATCCGACTGCGCGCGCCGTCACAATGGCTTTCCGAGCCTTCTGTATTCCACCGAGCATACTTGTGAAAATACAGTTTCGCATGAAAAGACTCTATTTTTGGCACTGACGCACCATTTTCCAAAGTTTATGGATAAAGTCCTTTTAAGAAAAACCACAGGTCACTTAATATTTCTCTACAGTACATATATTTCGACCAGTCTGTCATATTTGTTGCTGTTGTATTTTAAAGTAGTTCATTTGCTGATTGAGTTTTGGGTATTTTAAAGCATGTGCGAATGGAACGCGTGAATTCGTGAAAGCATGAACTAAGATTGAAGTATCGGTCATACCGTCTTGGTTGACGTTTATGACTTTTGAGTTGTCAGTTGTCCGATGTCATTCTGAAAGGCTGGGGGAACAAAAGGCCCCTTTTTTATAGGAAATTGAAATCTAGGCATCCCTCCTGTTTTTATGGATACATTTTTATTAGGGACTCTAAAGGATGGGTACTGTTGATTTTTCTTATATATTATGTTGATTTTTATTATACAGTGTGAAACAAAAATATGGAAACCTCGAAATATCTTGCAAACCATTCATCTGATTTTTATGAACTTTTGTATACTTAAGTACGAAATTATGCCCGATCCAATGGCGAGTTCCCCATTATTGTCAAGTTTACCGTTTTCCTGAATTCGAGAGGAACTTTGTTTTTTAAATGAATCGCTATATATTTTATTCGATTGTCGAATTCTGCTTAAAATTCTAAATACTTCTTATTGGGAATATTCTGTCCTCAATTTAACAGTTTTTGAGAAAATGGTGGTTAAAAATCGTAATTTTATTGTATTTTACCTTAAAAAACCTGTCAGCGAAAGTTTAGCTGAATTATCTGCCTTTTTCAGTTTCGTTTATTTACAAAAAATGGATCATTTAACAGAAACCTGAAAAATTGAAATTTTAATAATATTGGGTTATGGGGACAGAGTGCGAACGCAACAAGAAGTTTGTAATATTTTTAATGATAAATATCCTGACAGAAATCCATTAACTAAATCTACTGTAAGTAAAGTTTTAAAAAAATTTAATCAAACTGGAAACGTAAAAAACGATATACTATTTGGATATTTAGTACAAGAATAAACAATACAGGAGGAAATAATTTAAAAGTTGATGAAGAAAATTAAATCAAATGTTTAAAATGTTATTCCTTTACTTCTAGGCAGTAAGCAAAATACTGCGGAAAAACATGCAAAACGTTCAGAAGAATGTCAGTTTTCTCGATTCGTCTACATTCTGTTTGTATCCTTAACTTTAAATCATCGAGGTCATTTGGCTTACTTTTGAAAACAACATTTTTGAGTAGTCGAGGGGCGCCAAGTCCGGAGATGGATTGAACCCCTACGTCCAATCCATATTCTAAAAAAAACACCATCGAGATATTGCCGAACATTAAGAGCACAGCGCGGTTTGGCACCATCCTGCTGAAACTATATTTCATAATTTGGTGCTTGATTATTGCCTGCGCTGAGACCATTACCGACGTATCATCAGCAAACATGATTGTAAGCCCTTCAGATGTATATTAGGAATTTAATTTACAAAGACCAAAAATAAGAGAGACCCCAGTACAGAGCTCTGTGGAACCCCAATTCTGATACCCCTGCGTCGAGTACTTGCTCTCGATATTAACAATAATCTTTCTATCCTCCAAGTACGAACCCAACAAATCCAAGATATTATCTCTGGGGCCATAATATGGCAATTTTCTGAGTAGAAACTCATGGTCCAACCTAAATTCTAAAATATCTAGAAAAACACAAAATCATCCATGATAGACAGTACGGATTTCGTCATCAAAGATCCACCGCTGATCTTCTTAGCTTTGTCACACATAACTGGAGCAAGTCTCTTGAATTTCATGGCGAATCTCAGAGTGTTGCTCTCGATATTTCCAAGGCCTTTGACCAAGTATGGCATGCCGCACTCCTCAACAAACTACCTTCTTACGGTCTTTCTACCAAACTATGTACCTGGATCGGCAGCTTCCTCTCTAATCGGCGCATATCTGTTGTGGTTGACGGTCACTCATCTAACTTCCATCCATTCAGGCCGAAACGCGTAGGCTTTAGTAAATAAATTTGATAAGAAGGAAGAGAGGACTTTAACCATTCACACCCCCATATTTAAATACCTTTAAGTTTTTACTCCTTTATTTTTTGCAGGTGCGGGTAAAATCAGAAAAATAAGCAGTCATCGTAAATAAATCAACTGTCGTCACAGAAGAAAATAGAATAGGTTCGTTAGCCCGCAAATTATCTAATTATCATTATGATCATTTGGTCATAATATGGTCTTTTTAATTAAATGTAATGTTTGTTATTCACAAAAGCCTCCTAATGTTCTGGAAATAATCAAGAAAATAAATTAACATTCGAATTTAAAGTACACCTGCCATAATAACACTTTTATGTACAGGTAATGTAATAGTAGAGGATCTTTTCCTCGACCGAGGAGGTACCACCCCGCGCAACCACTTAAAGAGCTGGTGAAATCTTAGCGGATTTTTCCAGCCCGGACTGTCATTCTTTCTCTTCTCTTTTGTGTTCCTTCTCTCTTCTAAGTATCCACCTCTTCAAAAAAAAAAACAAATATGAAAATGATGATGGCGCTCCGAGGGGTAAAAAATTCCGGAGGTAAACTACCCATCCATTCGGATCTCCTGGCGAGGGGTGCTCATGGGGGCCCACCATCGAAGAATTCCAAGAGCATAGTAACCACCACTGTCTCCAATCATGCGAACCCCACATTCTTTTTCTGACCGAAACCCAAATCAGCTCCAAATCCTCAACCAATCATCTCCTGTTTCCAGGCTATGAACTTCTGTCATCTTTTCGTCTTCATGGTGAGGTATATGCCTACGTTCACAGCAGTATTCCTTGCACCAGACTCCCGAACCTAGAATCAGGCCAGCCCGATATTCTCTGGCTTAAACTCGCCCTTAAATCTTCTACCAAATTTATCTATTGCATCTATCGCTCCCCATCAGACAAATCCTACAATGAGTTCTTTGACTTTCTCTCGGCAAAAATCGACCATCTCATCTCCGAATTTCTCTCCGCTGAAGTTATTGTCCTAGGGGACTCCAACGTCCATAGCAAGGAATGGTTAGGATCCACAAAAACTGACCCAGAAGGCAGAGCAGCAGAAAACTTCGCAATCAGTAACTCGCTCACCAATTTGATCAGAGAACCAACATACTTTCCCCGAGTTTCTACCCATAATGCAAATCCACTAGATCTTTTTCTTACCACCCATCCTGAGCCTTACTTAACATCTGTATGCGCTCCCCTTGGTCGTTCAGATCATGGCCTCATTACCGTCTCTTGTCCCATACATCCCAAGTTTGCTGAAATCATGCCAGAACGGACCATCTGGCACTACTGCCGACTGGGATGGTTTTCGAAACTTCTTCTCTGCTTTCCCTTGGAACCCTGTTCGTTTTTCCACTCCCGATCCCTCCGAAATTTGCTCTCATATCACAGACATTATTCAAGCAGGTATTGAAGGTTTCATTCCACATACCCGCAAGAAACCTAAACTCCACCATCAAAAGCCATGGTTCTCCAAGGGCTGTGACAAAGCCAGGCTCAAAAAAGCCCAAGCTCACAAAAGGTATCCTTAAAATCCTACACCCGAAAATCGTCAAATTTTCACCGAGGCCAGAAATCAATACAAACATCTAGAGTCCAAAAATGCTTTTAACAACCGCATAAAAGATAAAGTGCTTTCCTGTCCCAACGGCGGCAAATCTTTCTGATCACTTGTCAAAAACATTAGTCAGAACTTCTGTAGAAGCACTTTTCCTCCCCTGACCTCTGACAACGAAGTTATATTCACCTCTAAAGGGAAAGCAGAACTGTTCGCGAAACAATTCGCTGCCAATTCCACCCTGATCCCTCCCCCCAATTTCGCTCTTCCAACCGCTAAGTCTGTACCCCACAAAATACCCGATATAATACTTAAGGTCAAACAAGTTCAAAAAATTCTTCTATCCCTTGACACCAAGAAGTCCTCTGGTCTGGATGGCATACCCGTAATTGTTCTAAAAAAATGCATTCCAGAACTTGCACCCATCTTAACTCGTCTTTTCCAGATCTCTTATGACAGGGGTATCTTCCCAGATGGCTGGAAGACTGCTCGTGTGCAGCCTGTCCCGAAGAAAGGTTCCAAGTCTCTTCCATCCAATTATAGACCTATCTCTTGTCAGCAAAGTCAAAATTACGGAGAAAGTAATCAACTTGCAAATTCTAAAATATATAGAAAAACACAAAATCATCCGTGACAGACAGTACGGATTTCGTCACCAAAGATCCACAGCTGATCTCCTTAGCTTTGTCACTCATAACTGGAACAAGTCTCTTGAATTTCCAGGCGAATCTCAGATTGTTGCTCTCGATATTTCCAAGGCCTTTGACCAAGTATGGCATGCCGCACTCCTCAACAAACTACCTTCTTACGGTCTTCCTACCAAACTATGTACCTGGATCGGCAGCTTCCTCTCTAATCGGCGCATATCTGTTGTGGTTGACGGCCACTCATCTAACCTCCATCCTATCAATGCTGGTGTCCCCCAAGGTTCAGTCCTGGCACCAACCTTATTTCTTCTTCACATTAATGACCTGCTCTCTTCAACTACTAATCCCATCCACAGTTATGCTGACGATAGTACTCTTCACTCCAATATTCATTTTTCCAGACAAGTTCCGAATCAAGAGTTGGATAATGGACGCAGTTCTATGTACCTATCCCTTTCCCAAGATCTTCAATTAATCTTACACTGGGGTGCCAAGAACCTTGTTCAGTTCAACGCCTCCAAAACCCAGTCATGCTCCCTATCACGCAAAAAATCTGGCAACGCCCACCCCATCCACATGAATGGCCAAGCCCTACAAAACAACGAAACATTCGATCTCGTTGGCGTCGCTTTCGAACATGACCTCAGCTGGCACAAACACATTACTTCAGTAGCCACATCGGCAGCTAAAAAGCTTGGTTTTCTCTTTCGAGCCAGAAAATACTTCTCCCCTTCCAACTTATACACTCTCTATGTTTCCCAAACCTAGAGTACTGCTCCCACATCTGGGGAGCGGCATCACCTTCGACACTTAAAATCCTTGATTCTATCCAAAAGAGAGCCATTCGACTTATCAATGACCCAGCCCTCACGAGAAAACTCCCTTCTCTCGCTCATCGCCGCGCTGTATGGGATTTATCCCTTTTCTACCGCTACTTCCACGGATTTTGCTCTGAAGAACTAGCCGGTATTATTCCCCCCCTGAATGTCCCTAACAGAACAACCAGAAGCGCGTTACATATGCATCTCTTTACTGTCCAGCTACAAAAGCCTAGAACAGACCACTTCTCTCGCTCATTCATACCTAGGGTCTCCAAATTATGGAACAAATTGCCTTCAGATGTTTTCCCTTCCCGTCCCAACCTCCAATCCTTCAAATCCCGTGTCAATAGACTACATTTCCCTTCTCTTCAGACACCCACGGTACGTTAGTACTTAGGCTTGAAGTCTTCGTGGGATGTCCTAGATAAAAAAAAGTATATAAAATTTAGAATATTTATAAGAGTCTGATCTCTCTTTTAAAAATACACAAGAACAGTGGATTACATTCGTCCAATGCCTCCAAGCATTATGAGCGACTAAATTTCGTTCTAATTTGATATTTGAAACAAATGCAAATCACTTACCAAAAGTTATGACAAATAAATTGTTTTTAATTGTAGATAAAAATTTTAATAATACTTACCCAGAACCAAAAATGGGACAATGGTCAGGAAAGCAATCGCCCATATCGAAGCAATTCTTATAGCAACTCTTTTCTTTGTTAAATCCCTAGTATGCAAAGGATTTCTGATTGCCAAATATCTCTCAATACTAATCCAAATAATATGGATGTTTGATGCTGTTGTTAAAAACATATCATCGACGCCCACGAGGACACATAATGGATATTCTGAGGGTTGAAGCACTAAGAAGAAAGTAACTTTTAGAGATATGAAATAAATAGTAAATTGGTAGTTTGTACAATGCATTAGTGCTCGGGGCATAATATAAATTTGATAACACAACACACCCAAATGGCGATTACTGATGAATAGGGTTTGTGAACAAGGTGCGACTTCTATTAACATTTTTAACATTTGGTAACCTGTTTCCACCGCAAAGCGACTTGCAAGCAATGACGCCAATTAAAATGAACTGCCGGTATTTAAAGATTCGTTCGTAAATACATAGGTTGCGCACAACCATTTTAACTTCACTATGAGCCAAATGTATGCCACAGGAAAGCGTGCGCAGTATACGAATAGGCTTTTTTCCGAATTCATCAGTGACAAGCCGATTAGAGTCGGTCCGCGTGCTCTCCTTGTTTACATATCACAGCTAAAGAAGGATAGTATGCCTACCATAGAAACGGATTCGTCGCCGATAAATTCTGAACGACACAAGCCTTAATCTACGTAACACACATTTCTTGACCTTCGTACGAGTGACGTCATTCTTACCGTCTTTTGTAAGAAAGTGTGATTTGGCCAGTTTTCACGTTACGTTAGATCAATTTTCACGTTAAGAAGTTGGTATTTGGTGCTTTTAGACTCATTAAGATACATTACATAAATTTCCAGTTTTTAAACTAACGATGATATACTTATAGTTGTATAGATGGGGCGCGGATACAAGGGGAGCAGTGGGTGCAATTGCCCCCCCCCCCCTGAGAGTCCGTATGATGGATAAGGATATTGAACTAAATTTTCACCCAATTTTTGGTTTCACACACAAATCACAAATTCAGAACAAATTTCCTGGACGATAAGTACCTCTCATAGAAATTGGCCTCCTGAGCTAAAATTACCCCCACCCCCCTTCGCGAAAACATAAATCCGCGCCTGGTATATGTTGTAAGATTTTATTTCGTAAGTTTGTTATATTTTAAATTGTTTCTAAAAAACATCTTAACGGAACTTCACTTGTCTAAACTTAGAAACTCATTATATTTTGCTCTAAAATAAAATTAAAGGCCCTTTTCTCTTAGGGAAATTTTTGATTTTTCAATTTTTTGGTCAGGTTGAAAAAGATAAGAAAATCAAAAATTAAAATTTATAAAATCAGCGTTAGGCCAGTAACAACATATGGATGCTAAAAGTAGACAATGACCAGAGCAAACGAAGAAAAACTTAGCCGTTTTGAACGGAAAATCCTCAGGAAAATCTCTGGACCCCATCACGATCCGATCACAAACCATCGTATTAGAACGAATGTTGAAGTTAAAGAGCTTTACAACGATAGTAATACTGTTCAAGAGATTAAATCTCAACGACTAAGATGGGCAGGCAACGTGCACAGGCTTCATGGTGAAAGACTTGTAAGACTGGTGTGGGAGGAGGTTCCAACAGGGAAAAGACCACTCGGGCGTCCCAGAGTGCGTTGAAGAGACAATATTAAATCAGACCTCCAAAACATTAATGTTCCATTTGACTATATGTAGATTGATGGAAGATCGTGCTGTTCAGACGACCACGGTGCGTTAGTACTTAGGCTTGAAGTCTACAGATGTGTTAGAAAAAAAATTGGGAAAAAGTCAGCCAAGACTCAATAGGGTTGTAGCGCTAGGTGATGATAATGATGATGAATTTTTTGAAAATATTTTTTCGGAAAAAATTGGAGAGGACAAAATTTTGAATTTGACACCTAAGGCAGGGGCGAACCGATGGGGCGTTGGAGGTGCAGCCACCCCCAATACTGTGGAAAATTTAAATAGTTGGGATATTTTGATATAAGTTGAGAATTTTTGAAAAGTTCATTTTCCTTAGCAATTTCTTCTGCTCCTACAAAAGCAAAATAATAATTGCTATACTTACTTAATGCCTGCCTACCTATTGTTCATTCCATTTTCCATATAGCAAAGTCTGCAAAGTTATTTTAATGATTGTAAGTATAGAACAAAAGCAATTTGATCCCAGCCAAATTAAATAGGTTAAAATATTGTTTTTATTTCAAGATTCAGTTGGGAGATATTTGAAAAGTGAGTTGGGAAATTTTGGTTGCCAGTACCCCTTGCAATAGAATATGTTTGGGTGCGCCTGTGCTAAAAGGTTTCCTCAGGTTTGTAAGGGAGTCGCGAAACTAACTAACAAGAACTAGACTAAGGGTTATCATTCGTTTTTCAACTCCGCAGCACCTCCGCAAGGCCTCGCTACGCGCTGTATCCACTGCTCTTATGGAGTTTGTAACAAGTGCGCTCACCTATAAGCAACGGATTGTCAACGAATCGCCTCATCCGATGTACAGACGGTACCGGGGTATAGAGGCCAGGCGTTGCCGCGTTAATTAGTGGGAAAGAACCTTTAACCTTAATTAATTCAGATAAATACAGAAGGTTGATGAAAAAAAATTTTAAAAAAAAATTTCCGAAAAATTATAATTTTGAAAAATGCGTTTTCGAAAAATGGATATTTGAAAACACTATTTTTCAAAGAAATTTAATAAATTTGTAAGATGCTTAGTTATGGTTACAGATAGTCAATATTCATTTATACTTACCATATTTCCCTGTAAACCTGAGCAGTCTAACCGAATAAACAAATATACAAATTAGCTGATCATTAACAGCTAAACTTAGTAGGAAATAGTTTTTTACAGTTCGTAACTTTCGATCAAGTAAAATAGCTAGGCATATGATGAAGTTTCCAATAATTCCAAATGCTGTAATAGAAAACAAAATGAGCATCTCTATATCGTCCTGCCACTTTAAATCTTGTAACTTTTTCAGATGATTTATTGGATTGGTTCTATTAATGTTGACTAAAAGTTCATTTGATTCGTTCATTTTGGTTTATAAAGATGCGTTAGATCTTGATAAGAAATGCTAAAATATAAAAAAAAATTAACACCATACGAGGTACTCATTAAACATAGCTGGATAGAGATCGATTCGGTCGGGAGCAAAATCCGTAATCCGAATCTGTAGAACAATTTCAAAGGATTAGAAATCGATTTCTTCCTTTTTACGTACCAACAACAGCATGTAGGTATCTAAACCTTTCTTAATGAACTTCTTCAGGGTACTTTTCTATGTCTTATCGGCATCGACAATGTCTTCACCGTTTCCGAGTAATACAGTACCGCATTCCTTAAACGTTTGTTCAACTAAAACGTAGTTAGCCAGAAATAAGCAATTACATTGTTTATAACAATTGATAGCGCTTGAATTTTTCAGTGCTGATAATTTTCATTCAATCTAGACCTAATTCTTAATGTTCATGGTTTTTCAGATTTTTCTGAGCGATCCTTCTGGTGATAAAAGTGGGGAACAGCAATTTTTAAGCTTTTTTCCCACAAAATGTTTTAAAAAATGCATACAAAAATACATCAAATATATTGTTGAATTCGTGCTTCAATAAGGTTTCATTTGATACCCTACACGATGCCCTTGAATTATTTTTCCATGTCCCACTTTATCCCCTGAAATTAATCCCCAGAATCAAAATTCAACTTTTTATACTTCACGTCTATTATTGGGCCACCACACTCTATCTCTGTGTCAAATTTCAAATTTTTACGTCAAACAGTTTCAGAGAAAACCGCTTGTGATAGAAGGACGGGCGGGTGGACGGACGGACCGACACCGAATTCCATAAGTGTTCCGTTTCACGGAACACTAAAAACATATTTGCACAGTCAGTCTGGGAAAATGATTTTGATTAGTTTAATCAAAGGCTTGCCCGTTTGTGCCATGCCACACTGTCGTTGCATTTTTTTATACATTTCAGTTTATTAAAATATTAATTGATATTTTGGTTGGGTTGGGTTGGGTTTATTTTAATTTTCATTTTATTATTGTTAAACTACTAACTGGCGTAAATAAATGTTGTTTATTATTATTCTCACATAAGACCGGTTTAGCAACAATAAATGTGTCTGTAAAATATGGAATATTTTAACAGTTCTCTCACTTATATTTTATGTATTTTTAGAAACTTTGATTATATTATAATAATTAAGGCACGGATTTTCTTACGAGGTCGTAAAGAGGACACACTACAAACATAGGCGTGCATAATTTTTAAAAATATTTAAATCGTTTATGCACTGAAAAAAGTGATAGTAAAATCACAAAGTATTTACAAGAAAAATGAGGGAAATATAGGTACACACATTTGATTTTTCATAAATTTACTAACTTTACACAATTATACATATAAAAATAATTCTTTCTGTGAAATTTCCATGTATATTTTTGGTATTTGTAAAAATAAACGGTGTTTTTAAGAAATCCATAAAGAAAATGTAAAATTACATTCTGTTTGTGAATAGAACATGTGAAAATACAATAACATTTAGTTTACATGTTTTTAAGAAATCCATAAAGAAAATGTAAAATTACAGTCTGTTTGTGAATAGAACATGTGAAAATACATTACAATATGTATATATAATTACTTAGAGAATGTGAATTCACAAGATCCGTGTAAACGCTTACCAATAAAACGCCAGTAATGGATCACGTGACTCATCTTTACGAGAACACGGACAGCATTTTCTTATTCGCGCGTGTGTGTGTGTGTGTGTGTGTGTAATGGTGATGGTGTGTGTGTGTGATGGTGTGTGTGTGTGTCTAAGCAGGTTAAGACTGAACTACCAAAGATGTCCTGATTTAGAGTTGTTATGTTATTGTTAGAATGTGTATATTGGTTTAACTATGTATTCACCAAATCAGTAAATGTGACAAAATGTGTAAAATTAATTTTTCTATGTTTAAAATAATGGGAATATGTGGCCATCACAAAAACTGTTTCGTTGCGAGGCCACATATTATATATTGTGTATAAAAAGGATAATAATACTAAAATATGTTCACTTTTCATGGCATGTATTTATGTGTCTATTACATAACATAATAAACATAGAAATGGTTTGTTAATTAAAATGTATGTGTATTTTTAAATATATATTTTAGCAGTTTTACAATGCGATATTACAAAATATCTTAATTATTAAAAGTTTTCTACATTGTAAAATTCATACATTACTCTAACCTTCCGTTGAAATATTACAAAAGTATGTAAATGTACCAAAAAGTTAAGTAAATTTAGAACGTAATTTTATGCAAAATCGGTGAAAATGCCATGGTCTCTTACAAGAAATGTGTACTGTGACAATGTGTTTTTCCTAAAGTAATGCCATGTTAAATTAAATTCACAAAGGCTTTCTAAAGTAATTTTACAAGAATATATATATATATATATATATATATATATATATATATATATATATATATATATATATATATATATATATATATATATATATAATTGACTGTCACAATATTTTTGCAACATTACAACAAATTCAGTGGTCGCACTAAAAGCGGTAACTTTCTTGTAATTTTCCAGAATTAGTTTTTCAGTGTGAACTGTATAACAACTACATGTTCCACTTATTTGTTTTAAATGGCTTAAAATCATTACAGTACCAAAGTTTGTAGGCGAATGTGATGGACAAGTCCATGGTTTGTGGTTTCGGAAACAATATTTGTTATATGGTACAAATTAAATATTCGTTTTACTTTAAAAAATAATTTGCGCTCTTAGCGATATCGGATTTCTTACAAAGGCGTAAAAGTTTATGTTTTACCACATGCTGATATTGCACTAAAGCAAAAAAGTTAAAACGTAAAATAACAAAATTTTACCATTTCTTAACAGAAATGTTTTGCATCAAGCGGACAAGTTTCATACAATTACAAAACGTATATGCCTTAAAACGTTTCGTTCAGCGGTTTCGTCAGACGACAACCCACAGTACCAAAAGATGTATTCCCTTCATTGTTGCAGAAATTGTACGAAAAAATAGCACCCATTAGCGAGTCAAATTTAATAGCCGGCTTCAGAAAGGCAGGAATTTTTCCTATAAATCAGCAGCAAGTCTTAGATAGAATCCCAAATAGTGACAGACTTCAGACTCATTTAACTTTGGTGGACAAATCTTTTACAGACTTTTTGCAGGCCAGTAGGCTTTCCGTGACAACAACTCGTGTAACACGTAAGAAGAAGAAAGTCAACGTTGAAGCTGGAAAGAGCACTGGCTTGGATGATATAAACCCACAAAATGCTGATGAGTATCTTCCAGGGCCCTCTAAAGCCCCCCGAAGCAAAATAAGACACGACGACGCCGAGAAAATAAGCAGAAAACTCAGAATAATGGGGAAAGTGATTCAGAAGAGAGTTCTTTAAATGTGCCTCTTGCATCTGACACCGACTCCGAGACCTTTAGCGATTTAGAACCACCCGAGTCAGCCGACGAATCAGTTAAACAAATCCAAGAGGCCAATAGAGACCTAAATTTAATATTAGGCGACTTCGTAATTGTAAAATACGATGAACATTATTGGCCAGGAGTTCTCGTAGAATATGTGCTAGACGATGGATGGGTAGTTAGTTGTATGGAAAAAGTTGGCAAGCTATGGAAGTGGCCCGAAAGAAAATATGTTCTCTCATACTCACAGGATGATATTATTATGAAAATTACTGAACCAAAAATTGTTTCCAAAACTAGGCTTTTATTTTCTGTACCAGAATTAGAACGTTTGCCGCAGTAAATGATCATTTTTGGAGACGCGTGAAAAGTCAGATTGATCTAGCATAAAGTTTCTTTAAAATAATATGTTCTCTATATTTTTTCCGTTTTGGTAGACTTATACTAAGAATGTTTTTTTAGTTTTTCATTAACAGAAATACAAGCCATGCTATACGTTTAAGTCTATTGTTATGTTTAGATTTACCTTTGACGATAGCCCGCTACAGCTTACGTAAAACTGCAAGCAAAATATTAGGTTTATTGATAAACAACCTAGGGGTAATTTTTTATACTATGTGTGTGCTTTATTTGGATCATTGTTAGGCGTTAAAGCTCCAAATATAGACAGATATGACAAATAAACGCATGGACCATTGTTGGGCAACTTGAAGCCTAATAATATACCACTAAAAAAATTCGTAAAACATTGGGAAATTTTTTTTTTCATCTAACTTCTACCAAAACTTTTTCTCTGTATGCTGGTCTTGCAGTAAAAAAATATATTAAGCCAAAAATTACCACCTATTATCGAAAAAATTGGTAAAAAGTGCAACAACTGGACCATTATTAGGGGAAATTACGGTAATCATTTACCTGCTACGCCGTGACGCCTATGGGACGCTTGTTTACTAGAATATATTTCCTGGGGAGTCTTGGAGACTTTTCGCAATGCATTGGAGAGAGTTAATTGCACCAAAGCAGTTTATTTGTGTAGGTTATTATTCCTAATTAAGGCAAATATACCTCTGGTAACAGTACAGTTAAATAAATCAAATGTTTTCAATATATAGGAAGTGAATTTTTGATTCAGTAAACTAATGGAATACAAATATAGTAGTTTACATTGTTATTGGCGCAACCAACGTTCTCCCTTAGCTCGTACTGCCGTATAACTCACCCAGAATAAAAATACCAAAAATTAATACTAAAGAATTTACCGATGTTTGTTATTGTTATTGTTGGCAGCTCACACAAATAATTGAGTGGAAAAAACCAAAATCCGGGCCCTAATTATAATATTTTGAATCTTAATATAGAAACGTGTTGTTGTAATTATTGTCCTTTAGTTTTATTTTGCCCTGCTGCCTGATTTTACACAATAAACCTGTTTGAATTTAATCTGAATACCAAATGTGCACTTGTGCAGGTACTATTTTGTTTTTTAAACAGTGTGTTTGCATAGCTATTTGCCACAGAATACATTGGCAAATTACATACTCATAACTTCACCCCAGTATGAACAACATGGGCGACTCAAATTAAGGAAGACAGCTGCAATCAGCTGATTTTTAACGGGGAAGACGGGCTCACTGGACGACAAAATTTACAAAGATGCTAAATAACACGATAATGAAGACAACGACGAAACGGAAACATTACCCGTTGTAATAGTAGTTAACAAATCGGCTGAAGAGGACGCCACGTTCTTAATTTCAGTCGCCTATTGTTTCTCCTTAGTGACGTTTATTCAGTATTTAAAGAAACCTACAACAAATATGCGTACTAAAGCATATTTTCCTTCACGAGATGCACAAAAAGCGCTTTGTTGAATTAATTCAGGGGCAGCAGGTGACAGGTGACAGCTATTTAACACATAACGAGGAAATCTCATTCTCAAAGGAAAATGATTGTATTTGTGATGGGGTACCTCGTTACCAGATACTGGTACTTGGTACATATGTTATCTATCATTAAAAATCAAGTTTGTCATATAATGTCATTTTGTCACTACTTTCGTCATGTATGTCAAAAATTACAAAAATAATTATTTCCTAAAAAACGAAATTTTTGGGAAAACACTCGAACAAGGTAATTAATTTAAATTTTTTAAAATAAATGTTGTAATAGTGCCTTTTGGTTTGATATATTTAACTTTTGACAAGCAGCGCCATCTGGATATTTTTTTTTAAATAGCACATATCCTTTGTGGGTTTGACAAGGGGGGGGGGGGAATTGACAAGGGCAGGAAAAACTCTATTCGACAGCAACATTTCTAAATATCATAATTTATTATATAAGGGGTAACATAATATTCTTTAAAATGTGCTTTTACTTTAAATATGATATAAAATATGACATTGAGTTTAAATAGGCGTTAAGAATACGTAATATGCTTATAATCCAAATAAATCTTAAATATATTTTCTTTATTCTCTACGCAAATTAAATTTTTATGGAGGTTGCTGTTATTCATTTATTTTGGTCCTTAGTAACAAGAAAAGGGATTTTCTACTGCAAATTTTCGGGCTAATTTCGAAATTTGTGAAACCTGATCCCACTGGCTGTGTCGTCAAAAGTGTTTTTATAACTCATAATGAGTATATGGCGAATTTCAGGGTTGTAGGGTCACCGAAAAATCAATAAAAATGGCATAATTCGTAACTCATCCAATGAAATAACCCTTCACTTAAAGTAGAAAGTTCCTAAACTCTCATTCATGTATATTTCAAGCCGAAATCGGTCTAGGCAACTTTTAATTTTGCAACAAAAACTCGCATTTTTGCGAAATTTTGCCACAAAATTTTGAGTAAATAAACTCCAATTCTTTGTGTTCATGACAATCTTTGAAAATTCGAAAGCACAAAAATTTTGCAAATCCCCGATGCAAATAAACCTATTTACTATTTACTTATAACTGTAACGAAAAAATAAGCGATTTTAATTAGTAGGAGGTATTTTTAGATAATTAACGGATAGAATAAACCCAAAAAAACACCAAGTAAGGAAAATAGTGTGGGATAATGTCGCTTAAAAATAGGATTTGTCGGAAAAAATCAAGAAAATTCGTATTTTACCCCTTAAATACGCTCCTGGATAACCCATTCGGTATTTATTTTACAGTGTGATTAACCCTTAGTAAGACAGTGTTGAAAAATAGGGAAAAAATTTCATAGGGAAAAATACAGAGTGATTTAAATGTACCGATGACGAGGGCAAAAAAAGTCAAAATATGGAACTTTAATTGGCGATTTCTCCCTTCCTATGAAGAATGAAGAAACTAAAAAACATGGATATCATGTATTTCGACGATCTCTTTCCGATGACGTATATGCGATTTGAATTTGAACCATTTTGACCCCACAAAAAATTAAAAACCGTGAAATATTTGGGTCAAAAATCTAAATTTCAAGTTTTTCCCAAATATATCCAGTTTCCGATGATTTCAGATTTAGGTAAATGTATCGCAAAAAGAAAGTATTTGAGATTTTAAAGTTTCACTTATAAATTCATTTTTCGTTCCGACGTTTTCTTTTTGAGTTATTAGGTACCAAAGAGGGGTCTGCAAATGCATTTTTCGACCTAAAAATATTCAAAAGAATTACTTGCCATTTTCCGATCCTCACCAGTTCCAATAGAGTTCTGAAACTCCGGGTCCTTTACAACCTCCGAAAATGTACATCATTTAATTCACTTTTGCGACCTGTACCCGATTTCAACGGAAATCGCGGAAATTTCGACTTTGGCGTTTAATAGCTCCGAAACGAAACACCCTGTATAATTGCAATTGCTTCCCCTCTGACTGTTTCCGAGAAAAACAAACATGTTCGACTTTAGGTTAAGCGTTACGTTAACATGTAGATTGACCCTCATTTTTGCTCGGGTTTGCTCAGGTGCTGACGTCTCATCTCCTGGCGTCATTATTCACTTGGCTGCTTTTTAAATTGTAATAAATTATACCGAAAAGTAAACATTTTTTGGGGCTAAAATATCCTAGTAATTTTCAAAATATTTTTTTTGGGTTTGTAATGACTTCCTTAAACGATTTATGCAATAAAAAAATATGTGCATAATCCTTATTACGAATGTGGGAAATTTAACACTACCTGATGCATTATATATGGTGGTTGCGTTGGTAAAGAACACTATTTGTGTATGTTTTCTATTTTCGAATATGTAAGCGTTATTTTCACAGCTAGGTGGATCAGACGAAGCTGTCCAATAATAAAGCGGCCACTAAATTTCCCTGTTTTATGGGCTACTAAAAGGAAAGGGCTAATCCAAATCGACCGGACACGGTACCTATTGCTCTTTTAACGGAACGCATTAAAGCAGAGAACGATAATCCATGAATCGAGGTAAATTCATTTCAGAAAGGTATCATGAAAAAATCATGATAGATACCAAATTCTTAGTGGAGATCATTTTGAACACCTTTTAAAACCAAATGTAATTATTAACTAATAGGATAGGTATGTACTAAAAATAAATCCTTAACTTTTTCACTCCTTGTATAATATTACATGACATTTTCAACACGCCAATGAATGGATTTTTTTTCAATAAGCTCCCGCAAAGGGTAAGTTACAAAACATGGAAAAAAGTTCATTCAGTTACCGTGTTCGAGCGTTTTTCCCAAAATTTAGTTATTTGGAAAATATTAGCAATGTTCCATTCTTTTGGAAAACCCTGTATACAGGATGTATGCTGAGAAATAGGTACAACCACGTGAAGTAAAAGAATCATACATAAGGTGAAAGTTGTAATAGATCAAGTCAGTGTTGTATTTACAAACAGAATTTCAATTAATTTTATGAAGAAGCAGAATTAAAGTGATAAAATATTACTGATAATTTACTTCTATAATAAATAATTCATAGTATTTATTCATTAATAGGTTTAAAATTTGAGAAAAACAAATAAAATTGTACCAACTTGCAATATGACATTTACCAACGTTGGTAGTATACTTTTACTAACATGAGAATAATTATTTACACACCATATTACGAAAAATTAACATTATAGTTTTTCTGTACTACAGATATGTGGGCAACGTTACCTGTTAAAAGTCCAGTTATTTTCTTAAACAGTATATTTTCACAGTAACCAACTAATTAGATAATATTTCAACACTCTACTAGGTTGCGTGATTAATACTTGCTGTTAGATTCTAAGACCCTGAAAAAAAGTGATGGCTCTTATATCAAAAAGCAATGTTTTTGTCTGTTAAACTTCTCTTACTGAATCCAAGAAGGTAAATATGTTTCCGCATCAAAATGAAGTAGTGAGCGAGGGCAAAAATTGGTCAAGCGCCAGCCAGTCCTCGATTCCTATATTAGAGTTCCGTATTTAATACTCTCTAAAGGCCAGTTTGACAATATAATGTACATCCTGAGGAAACAGTTACTGATAGTTGAAGTTACACCAGAAGTTTCTGTTCACAAATTGTGATAACAAGGCGTACAGTTTGATAAAATCGTCTCTTTTCCAGTCCCATTGGTTGCCGAAATAATGTTAAATACGTGGGGCGCATGTCAAGTTGCTTGTCAAATAGTGGCAAATTTTTATAAAAAACAAAAAATATTAATATTTTATGAAGTTAACCTAAAAACTGCAAAACCCCTATTTTTTCAACACCAACGTAAAACTATATCTATCTCGTTCAAAAGGTGAACTTACATAATATTTAAATTATTGAACAAATTTTAAAAGAAGAAGGAGTTTAACCGAGTTTTTTTGAGTTATAATAATAATAAAGATGTTCGTTTGTGCCAATAAAAACAATTTAAAATATAAAATTGATAAAAGTAAAAAAGAAAATCAAAAAATGACAGTAGTATACTAGTTGGCATAAATAGGTACCTAGGCTTTTGATTTATAAGAAATCATTCTTCCAATCCTACCCCTACTAAATATTTTTTTATATTATTTTTAAAAGTTATATAGCTTAAGCCCCTTAGACTAGAAGGAATATTATTAAAAATTACAGAAGATGTATATTTAAACGAAGACTTATATTTTTCAGTATGATGTTTAGGTATTTCTATTGCGTTCTGATTTCTAGTATTAACATTATGAATATTATTCCTGAATTCAATTTTTTCAAATAAATATCTAGGTTTCTGAGTTAAAATTATTTTATATATAAAACAGGATAAGTGGATTTCGCGACTTTTTTCTAATTTAATTATATTATGTTTGTTAAAGGTAGGTGATACGTGATCATATTTTTTTGGTCGTATTGAACAACAAACACAGTTATTTTAAAGAATTTGTAATTTCTGTTTATCTTCGTTACTGATATTTTTGTGATAAATTATATCACAATAATCTAATCCACTTAGAATAATTGAATCAGCCAGCCTAAGTTTAGTATCGGTATTTAAGTAGTCCTTAAATTTATATAAAATTCTTAGTTTGTAGTATGCTTTTTTAATTATATTTTTTATATGTTCATTAAAATTTAGATACTGATCAAAAATTACTCCAAGATTTTTACCATATTCGATTGAAGTTATCTCAAAATTATTGTTAAGAACAATTTTGAAATCAGAATTATTTTTTATTTTAGTGGTTAGTGTTTTAGGACCAGTTAAAATTAAGTTAGTTTTATTTTCATTTATTTTTAATCCATGATCAGCTATAGATTTTGAAATATTTAAAAGATCCTTATCGATTAAAGAAATACTATTTTTTAAATCAGTGTATTTGATTGAGTGGTATATTTGAGTATCATCTGCAGAAGCTAAAAGATTGCCGTGTTTAATTGATAAATGAAAATCACAAGTGTATATAATAAACAATAAAGGGCCTAATACTGATCCTTGTGGAACACCTCTAGAAATCGGCAGTGAATTTGAAATGTCACAAATGTATTCGTTTGCAATTTTTGTCACTTGTTTTCTGTCAGATAAATAATGTTTGAACCACTGACAAGATTTTTGACTAAAACCTATATATTTAAGCTTTGCTAATAACATTTCATGATTTAGAGAGTCGAAGGCTTTAGGCAAATCGAGAAAAACTATATTAGTAGCAAAACCTGAATCCCAATTTTCTAAAATATCATCTTTAAGTTTACAGAGTAAAGTAGAAGTACTAAAATTTTCTCTAAAACCTGATTGGTAAAATATCATATTTTTTTAAATACTCTATTACTTGGTCAAAAACTATACGTTCTAAAATTTTAGATATTATAGAAAGTAGAGAAATGGGTCTAGAATCATCTACATTTTCTGCGTTGTGAATTTTAGGAATCGGTATAACTAAACTAGTTTTCCAGATATTAGAAAAATAATTATTTAAAATAGAACAATTTATTATATGTTTAATAGTATTTTAAAAATTATTACTTATAATACACAGATTTAACATGCGTAAAGTAATACCATCTGTTCCACATGATTCTGTTTTAATTTTTGATAATATTTTAACAATATCATAATTCGTAATTGGTTTTAAATTTAGAAACACATCTTTATCAATTTTAGAAAACTTATTATTCAAATAAAATGATAGTAAATTTTGATTTGGTGATCCATTTTTTACGTAATTTATAAAATGATTATTTAGTACCTGTGCACAAGGATATTCGTTTACTTATTAAGTAAGTTATGCCTTTATATTTCTGATAATTATTACGTTTTCATATAGATTTAGAATTGATTAACGCACACTTAGAGTTTTGATTACTCAAGTTTTTTCATGCACAGATTTCAGTTCGATCTGAAAACGTTCGAAAATGTTGATGTTTGACAGCTGTCTGGATCAAGAGCGTCTTAAAACAAGAAGCATAAAAAGGCGTCAAATCAATTGCAAATTTAAATAAGTTTTTTTATTCAAATTTGTAGGTTAGCGGCCCTTCACTTAACGCGAGTTCAGTTTTCAAGTCGCAAGAGCGTTTTTATGATATTCAATTCCGATACGATCGTAAAATTTGGCAAATCGGCCTTGAAACTCCAAACGATTTCAATATGAGTTTTCCTACAGTATTCGAGATTGTCTGTGAATTCCAATCGATTTCAAATCTGCATGAAAACGTACTACATGTGACATGTATTTTTAAATTTATTATCCATACTTAATGTGATAGGGTAATCTGATATTACAATCATACAACAGTATAACTCACTTTGAATGTTCGAATATGAGTTTTCCTACAGTACTCGAAATTGTCTGTGTATTGCAATCGATTTCAAAACTGCATGAAAACGTACTACATGTGACATGTATTTTTACATTTATTATCCATATTTAATGTGATAGGGTAACCTGATATTACAATCATACAACAGTATAACTCACTTTGAGTATTTGAATATGAGTTTTTCTACAGTACTCGAAATTGTCTGTGTATTCCAATCGATTTCAACTCTGAATGAAAACGTACTATATGTGACATGTATTTTTAAATTTATTATCCATATTTAATGTGAAAGGGTAACCTGATATTACAATCATACAACAGTATAACTCACTTTGAATCTTTATTACTAGAAAACTTATACAATTAGACCGTGTCAAAGTGGAATAACTTTCCGACATTTCGCCTTCGATTGCACCAGGCATCTGCACACCAGGCGCGGCCCGTCCATAAGGTCATTTGGTCAATGACCCACCTAAAATTTTTAATGATCTACCTAATAATTTATTTTTTAATTTTTTAAAACCAAAAAAGGATCTTTTGTTTTAAAAAAGTGCAAGTTCCTTGCGAAAACTCCCCAAGAAAGAATCAAGCCAAGCCATCGACGAAAGATTATCCAAGCTTGCCCCGGGCTGCGTCGTATTTTAAATTGACCTCATAGGTTTATATGGACGATATAAATTCATTAAAAGTAAGAGAGAAACGGACATACGCGCTTTAGGAAGTTAAAAAGAGACACAATTGGTCGACGGCCCACCAATAATATCGGGCCACTCCCACTATGGAAATACACTCAAACCACCCCGTAAAATATACTCTTGCAAAACATTTGGCTCGGAAAAAGAAAAACTAATTAGGTAGCTAATATGCGCATTGTATTGGCATTGTTAATTAGCGGTTGAACATAAAAAATTATAAATACGATTTCTGTCACGCCAGCGCTAGGCATCAAATATAACGGCATCGGACCAGTTTTCTTACATTACCAGCGTAGTCCAGAGGTAGAATCTCAGCGAGTTGATCAAGAGGTCGTGGGTTCGAGGCTGTGTTAGGGTAAACTTTTTTTAATTTTTTTTAAATTTCTTATTTAGAAAATTAGATCGGCTCTAAAAGGTGTATTGGCAACAAGTTAGCACTTGTTAGTCGATAAAATATTTTTAAAATTGTTGGCAATCTCATATCTACTACAGCTGGCAGCCTGCACGTGCGTAGACAAAGATCGTATTACTATGTCTAGTCGCCAGTATTGTATTTATTAAAGAAAACGGAGTTCCGGCAGCGTTCCTAATTTTATTTTACGAATAATCATACTTTTAGCTCAGAATTTAGACTATTTATTCTGGGCTCTTAGTACAAGGCGCGACCTCTATTGAGGATACGCTAAACGTATCAAAACGGGTTGCCGCTAGCAATCTACTAATCTAGAGTACTAAAACACATAGAAAAAAAGCCATAAACATCTAGAGTAGCAATGTTGAATATACTGCAGTATCTATTTTATGATTTTTGCGGTGTTTATTTGTTGGCAAATAATTTCTTGGCACATTATTAAAAAACCTTCCTTAATTAAAAAAGTGTATTTTGTTTGTTGCGTTGATATCACTAGTTGCCCACAAAATTTTGACCCACCTGTAAAACAACTCACGGACCGCGCCTGCTGCATACACTGAATTCAGTGTTTTAATCCCTGAAGACGTATCGTGGAATCGAAGATGAAAAGTCATTTCTCTTTGACACTGTCTAATCCCAAGAACTAATTATGATTTTCTGATTTTGTAAGGTGTTTGTAAATGAAAGAAAATATAGGTAAAAAACATAGGACAACTAGGGCATTATCAAGAACTAAAAATCTTTAGAGAATAAGAGTAATTATTTATTATAGATATTGTTATTATTACATATTTAAAGAAACATTGTATTCTTTTAAAATTACAGAAACATAAACACGATGGCAACACCGCGCTCTGGGAGAAATAATACTATTTTGGCTACAAATCATTGGAATATTTCAGGGTTTTACAACTTTTGTTTACCACTGATTGGAATCTGGTTCCTTATGAACATTGGAAATATTTGAGGGTTTTACAACTTTTGTTTACAACTGATTGGAATGTGGTTCCTTACGAACATAAAATACCGCAAATTTGCATGGGTACGCCATCTTTATTCAAGTGGTAGAATACTCCAACAACCGACCGATCAGTATCGTGTATCAGCATACGTGTGTAAGCTTCGACCAAGTATCGGAAAGAGTAAAAAGCACGTGACGACGTCGGCCTTAACTAGGGATTCACAAAATCTCAAAAAAATCGGTATTTCGAATCGATCTTGGATCGTGATCATGGCGATCGATTCACTAATTAGATCGCCTTAAGAGATCGATCTCCTAAAAAATCGATCTTTGGAAAAATTTGGGCGTAGGAGAGGGGAGCCGGGAGAGCAAACAGTGTCCACTGTTTGCTCTCCAATGCTATTTAAAACTCTAAAGTATGAGTTTTACAGTTGTGGTTAAAAAAATTGAATAATATTTCAATTATATATTTTTTTTGTTTATTTTTAAGTTATAGAAGGGAATGCACTGTGGAGCGGGAAATAATTGATTTAAAAGGCTATCATGAAAAACATACTAATTTATTGAAAATTAATAAAATGGAAAACATTTGAACCAAAAAATGACAACTGTAAAATAACAAACTGTCCGATCGACATGACCGGCATCGCTGTTTTGTACAATTTCAGATTTGAGTTTTGTTCTAGAAAATGTTAGATGGCGCAGTTTAACTATTTCCTTATTCCTTTCCTAATTCTTACTAGGATCGTTTTGATCGTGGCGCAGCCACCCTATCATTTGTAAAGAATTACATATAAATATTAATTTCCAATTATAAATTAAGTCTTAAAGTTCTCAGACATGAAAATACCAGAAAAATCGATTCTGTGTAAAATCGCCAATCTCCTTGCAGGATCGAAGGCTGAAAGATCGATTCTTAAAAATCGATTTTCATTTGGAATAAATCGATCTTTCCAAGAAATCGATTTAGATCGTGAATCCCTAGCCTTAACCCTTCTCGTACCACAAGAGGGTCAGAGATGACCCCAAAACTGCATATTTGCGAATATATTCTAATTCCTTGATTTCTCCTCAGCGTTCTTTCGTGAGTTCTCCTAATTTATAACAAAAAATATGCCCTTTGTCTGATTTTAAGTAAAACTTATTTATTTTTAAAAAACAACATTTTGGTCACCGCTGGACCCGGTTTTGGGATATGTTGCTTTGTGTATTTCGTTTTTTTATAAAAAATTAGTATTTTTTTGTATAAAACATTAGTAGAGTTAAGTAACAGTTTAACTCTTACGTCATAATTATACCGTCACCAGTCAATCTTTTCTGAACAAACTACATTTGTCACTCATGTTAAAACAAGGTTAAATTTGTCCCATTTCTCTAATAATATGTTTAAAAGCTCAAAATCTACTGTTTTATTTTAAAAAACGAATATCTTCTTTTTCAATATTCAAGAAAAAACATTTTACAGACTATGGTCAGTCCTGATCCAGTTTTGGTCACCTAAAAAAATTATTATTTTGGTCCGGTAATGAGGGGAAAAGAGAGCAAAAAACAACCGAAATATGAATGATCCCGTTGGTAAAACTGCCGTTGGTAACACTGCCAGTCAGTCAAAAACCTAACCCTATGAATAATAGTCTGATATATCGAGGCGGCTGGGCCAATCTCTTTAACTTAGATTCACTGTATATGATGGAAACATTGATTTAGAATCAAGTACAGATACCATTATGTACGTTTCCTAACAAACAGGGATTTCCAAGTTATTTCTAACCCCACGAACTATATGGTACCTCACCTTCTTTTTGAGAACGGCTGTTACGAGGCTTTCAGTTATGTAGAATATTTATTTTGCAGATTGATAGAATGTAGTAGTAATAGTTCACCCTGTCGAGTTCTCCGCATGCGCAGTAGGGTCGACCTTGGTCGCGCAGCTGTGCAATTATAATTGCACAGCTGATTTGCGCAGGTGTTATTCCAAGGTCATTGCCAAAAACTTGGCCTTGAACGCGAGCAGCTGTTTCTTTGTTTGGTGATGACCAGGTGTACGACGCTTATTTCAATTACATTTGTGGTGCATGTTTTCTAGGTCATCGGATGTGGTTCGGTATATGTGAATTAAATTTTAGTATAGAACATTGAGCTGAGTAAAATGGTTCAAGCAAGTTAACTTAAAAGTCATGGCGTACGTGTGTGAAGATTGTGGTAAATCATTTACTCGGAGTTATAATATGTTGACATAAAAGAGAATCGTGTGTAGCACGATTTGCAAACATACATGGTGGATAACAACGTAAAGTTGACGTTGAGTCATCAATATCTGAGGTGTATACTTGCGCTTCCTGCAATATAACCATGCCAGCAAATCGAATGGCAGCTCACCAAAGAACAATACACCATAAAAGTAATGCATGTTCACCAATATCAGCAGGTGTTGACCTTGTGTCCAGTGCTTTTAGAAATAGGATTGCCACATACCGTACATCAAGTGATAAACTTTAGTGGCCGCTTTATTATTGGACATCTTCGTCTGATCCACCTAGCTGTGAAAATAACACTTACATATTCGAAAATAGAAAACATAAACAAATAATGTTCTTTACCAATGCAACCACCATTTATAATGCATCAGGTAGTGTTAAATTTCCCACATTCGTAGTAAGGAATATGCACATACTTTTTTATTGCATAAATCGTTTAAGGAAGTCAAACCCAAAAAATTATTTTGAAAATTACTGGGATAATTTAGCTCCAAAAAATGTTTACTTTTCGCAATAATTTATTCCGGAGCTATTAAACGTCAAAGTCGAAATTGCCGCGATTTCCGTTGAAATCGGGTACAGGTCGCAAAAATGAATTAAATCGATGTACAGGGTGTCCGAGATAAGACCCCCTATCCCCTTATATGGAAAACTGTGAGATACTTTAAAACGTTTAAAATAAAAGTTTCTTAATTTTACCTGACGTTTTAATTTATTTGGATTTTATTTACACATTGTGTTTTATTTTTTCCAGGCAGGTACGCACTTTATTATTTTCAATGGCCCAGCCTATATATTATTACAGATTTGAATAGTGCCTTTAAAGGCGATTTCAATAATATGTAGTAGTATGGGTCTATGATGCAACGTTTCGGATTTATTGACAATTACTTCAGTTTTTGACATATCTTTAAATTAACATGATTAGGTTATTATTATGCTTTTTAGAATTCTGCTTGCGCCAAAAAAAAATACTAAAACGTACCTCATTTACAGCCTAAAGTAAAAATTTAAAAATAAAGGGATGCTACCAATTTATTATTAAAACATTATTCGCGAATTGCGATTTATTTACACATTTAATTAGGCTTACCTAAGTTTATTTTAAGATATTTAGGTAATTACCAATAATAATAATATTAATAATTGTAACTGTGCCTATCAAACATTAAAACCTACTAATTACGACTTTCACAACAAGTTGGCAACGCAGCTGCAGCATCCAAATAATAATATTAATAATTTTAACTGTGTCTATCAAACATTAAAACCTACTAATTACGACTTTGACAACAAGTTGGCAAAGCAGCTGCAGCATCCAACCCGTCTATCGATTTAAAACTGCGGGCAGGCGCTCTAGGTTGTGTTTTCCTTGAGTGTATTTTTTTCGAGATCCGGTTGATCTACCTTGAACAGCGTGTCACGTGTGTGTCACTTAATATATCAATGCAGATATCACGTGACTTCTAGTTACCGGCCGTTCACGGTTGGTCAACGGGATCTTGCGAAAAAATACCCTTTTTCCTTGTCGATGTGTCAAAATTAATTGCCTACATGACAGAATTTGTATTTTAAATTTTTCAAAAACTTTAGTAAACAGGTACCAAAAATACTGTTTAGTTTTGCTTTGGTGTTTTGTGTTATTTGTAAAATACTTTCATTTGTATATGTGGTAGTACTGTTCTGATAGGGAGTCGTTAGAAGTGTTGGGGGTGAGAATCTCAAATGGCACATTGTGGGGAATGTAAATTGGATCTCTGTAAACCCTCTAACTTGAGAGCTCACGTTAAAAGCAAACATCCAGGTACATCCATCCATTATGCAATAACTGGTGTTTCTATCGTAAATAATTTTTGTTTGAGATAAACTGGATATAATTGCACCAATAACTAGAAATTCATTTGGTTCTGGTACCTAATTATTATTCATGTGGAGAATGTAGTAAATGCTTAGTAAGTTTTGATAATCTAAGGTTTCATGTTACTGTTTGTACGGTGTTTATTTGTAGGTAAACAACTTCTTGGCAAAACTAGGCACATTATTAAAAAACCTTTCTTGTTTAAAAAGGTGTATTTTGCTTGTTGCGTTGATATCACTAGTTACCCACAAAATCTTGACCCACCTGTGAAAAAACACACGGCCAGCGCCTGCTGCACATATTCCACCTGTTGAAGCTTTTCCGGCTGCAAGGATTAGATGAGGAATATGTATCTTCGTCGCATACATGTAAATGTATGGCCATTTTATATCCATCTCTTATTAATTCAGCGATTATCTGTGTCCGCGAGGCGTTTTCTGAATAACGTTTAAATCATAAGTTGACAAATATTTTCACATATGCCAATGGCCGCCATTAAACTCTAAGCTGATATTGACTATACCCGTCCTCGCTTGGCGAGGACTCTCCTCGTTTTGATACTTAGCCCTCTTGTCGTCGTCTAACAACAGAAATCCTCGCATGACAATCGTAATATTATTGAGAAAAAGGTAATGCCTACACTAAGATTTTTCGTTATATTAAGTACACCCCCAAAACAAAATATACCAGGGGCGTGCGGTCCATGGAAGCAAGGGAAGCATTGCTTCCCCTAAAATATAGAGGAATAAAAGTCAAATAAAATCGTCATAATATATTTAATTCTTTATTTCATAATAAATTCATCTCATCCTAAATAAACATAGATCAAGCAAGCCTCCAAAAAATAGTGGGCCTTGAGTGTTACCCACCAAGTTAATGCGGCAGAAAAGTTGATAAAAGACAATAACACATTACTCCGTCTTTGTCGTACTAATAACAGTGCAGCCAGTGAGCCAGTTTCTGCTTCATACGTCTCCCGTCTTTCTCCTCTCATCGGAGATGATCGCGCTATCGCGCACTGCATCCCAATCTCGCCGCCTTCCATCTCGCGTGTATGTAAATCTTAAGTTGCTGTTGCTTATTGCCGTAGATAAACAAATTTCGGGGTCAAATGCAAAAGTGGAGAGCTCAAGTTGCGGGCGGTTTGCTGCCGAATGAGCAGTTACTCGGATTGATTAAATACATTTACGTCAGATGATTTCCAGGAAAATCATGTTTCGGCGGTTGGAAGTGTTCAAACTGTGCAATTGTGTAGTTGCAATAATTATTCTAAATAATTATTCCAAATAATTATTCCACATAATTATTGCAATTAATTATTCTAAATAATTATTCCAAATAATTATTTCAAATAATTATTCCAAATAATTATTCCAAATAACTATTGCAAATAATTATTGCAAATAATTATTGAAAATAATTATTACACAGTTTTGAAAATTGCTTCCCTTCTCCCAAATTTCACCGCACGCCCCTGAAATATACCTTATTTTATAACAAGCGGTTGATGTCGGTAACACACCTCCCACCCTCACCGTATAGAACCAAAGAAAATAAGAAGATATGAGAAAAGATTTAACACGGAATCAGCTGTTTTCAAGTGGGCCGAAATACAAGACTGTTTATTGACCAAAATGACAGATCCTTTTGTCAAATTTTTGGTACTGCTGGCAAAACAGCTAACCTCTTTACCGACTGAGAAAACTTTGCGCGGGAAACCCATTCAAAAATTTTTAAAATTTACTGAAGGTAAGTTAAGAGAAAAATATGTACGTTCAGATTCACTAAGAAGGTTTAAGATTTAGTACTGGTTTAAATTAAGATCTTATAGTTGATCAGTTATGTTTTGACAGGTTTTTGTCCTGTCACTGTATTAAATCGTCATTACAAACTTATGAATTATTCTGAAATTTCAGGTATTTGCTTGGTTTCCAAATGATTTTCATCTTGGAACGAGTTACTGTAGTGCATTTAGATCTATTATTGTCGAAAGTACGTACTAAATTGCCCTTTTCTTTATAAATTTGCGAAAAAGCTCAGAAATAAATTCAAGTATAAAAATTAGTTGTCTTATTCTTACACTTGTCAGTTTAAAACTTTGGGTTGTCAAATTAGATCGGACTAGCGTTGGAGAATCTGGTTGGTAATGTTTATTTTTGTCAATGTTTTTACTACTTATACCTGTTATTCTGTAACATACAATAAGTAATACATTTGAAAGGCCTATAGAACTCATTAAGAACTTCGAGAACCACACTAAATTTCAGTGCGATGCAAGCATTACCTTACATTTAATTTAGAATCTTTTCAGCTTAGCATTTTAAACGATGTCTCAACACTAATTATTACATTTTAACGTTAATTAAACATATGACTTAATTAAAAATCTTGATCTGTAACATGTTTCTCAAAATTTTTAATCCAGTACTAAATTTAATTGACGTTTAGGCAGGGACATCAACATGAGTGCTGTCACATTAGTCTAATTAATTTAATTCTTGATCAAATTATCTGTGCAACTGAACTAAGACTTTAAATGAAGGAAGGGTAAATAAAATGCAAAAGTTATAAAAGAGTAAAATTTATTTAAAACAAGTTAAAATTGGAAATCGTAAACAAAAATCCAATTTGATAATAATAATAAATGCCTTTATTTTTGGTAACAATTAACTTCCTACATATGTAGTTGTTTCCGATAAGTACCAACTATTAATATTATATCTATACGAGTACATATTTTGAGTAGCAGCATCTTGAAGTGGCCAAAATAAGACCAATAAAACCAATTTTAAAGACCTGCATGAATAAAACATAATGTATTTGAAAGAAACTGCACAAATAACATACTCAAAATTTAGTAGATTTTACAAAAAGTCATTCTTCCTAAAAAGTTCTGCTTTATTAAGAAATATAATCAGAATAATAAATTGAGGTTGCATATACAGGTGGCAAAAAAATGCCAAGAGAGACTGCCCTTACTTTTTATATTAGAGTGTGACGTGAAAATATTAGGTACTCGAAACTATAAGATTGTTATCGATACAAAATTTTACAAAAAAATTTAAATATCCAAATTTTGTCCTAAAAATCTAATTTTTTTGTTTCGTTTTAGAACTTGTAATTTTTCCAGAACATTCCCCTAGGTGAAAAGAACAAGGAAATTAATATAACTGTTACAGAGATATAAATCTGTTTCAATCTGATCATTGAATGAAATTTTGCATACAAATATGAATCAGAACATTTTCTATTGACATTATGCTCTAAAATAAAAACTAAGGGCAGTTCTCAGGAAAACTTTTCATTTTTTAGCCACCCTGTATATACTACATCAACCGTTATTATCCAAGTCAGTCTTTATAAAGAAGAACTTTTTAGGAAGAATGCCTTTTTTTTGCTTAGAACCAAGAATAAAAATTTTCCATTGGTTAAAAAATTTCCTGACAGTGCACTGCATGTTCTTAGGACAATTAGTCTAAAAAAGTCGATAATGGACTTTAGATACTTTATGCATGCCACTAACTGTTTAATCTCATTTAATTTAATTTTAATTTGTTATAATGAACAAGTTACCTTAATACTAGCGTTATCTTAATAATAAATTAATTGTTTTTCAATAATAGTCACAGGTAATTACAGTTTTTTTAGAAATACTTAATCATTTTTTAATAATCATTTGTTGAACCTGAGATCTTATCATTCTGACTGAAGCCCTTACTGAACTGAACAATATTTAGCATTGTAAATATGTTTCCGAATTTGTAACACCAAAAGTTTACTACAATATGCTACACCATACAAAAACATTGCCATTTTTAGGAAAACTGAGCAGCAGCAACAACTGGCATGTATGCTACCAGAGACTGCAAAGAATATAGGCGAACACTGTGGCATGCACCGATATGGGTTTGCATTGAGACATTTGGGTGGGTTTACTGGTTTATGGTTTAAGAGTTTGTTTCTCCACCATTCTATATATATATATATATATATATATATATATATATATATATATATATATATATATATATATATATATATATATATATATATATATATATATATATATATATATATATATATATATATATATATATATATATATAAATATATATATATATATATATATATATATATATATATATATATATATATATATATATATATATATATATATATAAATATATATATATATATATATATATATATATATATATATATATAAATATATATATATATATATATATATATATAATATATATATATATTATATATATATATACAGGGTGGTGCAACCAAGATGGGGTGGACGATTGTGAGTAAACGATGAGGAATTTGGAAAAAAAATTTTTTTGGATATTATAAATAGTCAAACCCGCTATGTTTTAAAATTATAGCCATAATACAGTGTGGTCCGAAAAACTCGTGGCGAACCAAACTTGTGTTTTTTTAAATGGGACACCCTGTATATAATTGTTCCAATTGATTCTCCTGTTCATTACGATCGTTTTGATATAGGGTTTATTGGGTCTAAAACTTATAGTAAGGGAATGGGACGCGGTGAAAGTTGAAAAAATGCTCACAGTTCGGCCATTTTTAAAAAAAAATTTGAAACAGGTATGGAAAAACCAAATATTCCATAAAACGTTACATATCCTTGAATACATTAATCGCTTGCAATTTGTTTTAAAATTATTCACTGTTATACAGGGTGGTCAAGTTTTGCAAATACGCCCTGGACTCATTTTTTTTAAATGGAACACCCTGTATATTTTATTTTCATCTTAAAGATAACTTTGCTAGCTTTCAAAAAATACCATACATGATGCCTTTCTGACCAACAGTTTTTTAGTAAACTAGCCGTGAAACCAAAGTTTCTTCATTCTAATACGATTATACTGAATTTACGTTGTTTATTATTAAATATCTAATATTAGGAGGCCATGACACTATCATAAATGAAACAGAATTGACGAACTTGTCATCCATTATTTACAAGTTAAGTGTAGGTGGCCCAATAATTATGAGGTAAGGAAACTGTGACCCGAAACTTTTACATGTTTATTAGAGATATTTCAAAAAACAGAGAATATTGTTTTTAGGAAATGTAAAGTAATTAATAAACCAGTTATAAACAAAGATAATCAGTTATCAGTATTATTAATAGTTTAAAAAAAATAATTAAGCAAAACAGAACATCTTTAAAAATTACTTCGGTATGTACTTACTTGTAAACCTACTTTAATATAAACAATTAAAAAAGCTCATATAAGGTGTTCAACTAAACCACCATTTTGCTGAAGGCACATTTCGAGTCTATCCATAAATGAAAGTTTCACTTTTCTCAAAGTCTGTTCTGAAACGTTGCGAAAACTGATTCTTATTCTCGTCTTCATATCTTTCACTGTGGTTGGAACCTCTTTATAGACTTCTTCTTTAGCATGCCCCCATAGAAAAAATCTAGTGGTGTTAAGTCGGGTGGTCTGGCTGGCCACTTACCTGGTCCACCTCGCCCAATCCAACGATCTGTCTTCCAATTTATCGACAAAATATCTTACATTCCTATGGCAATGCGGGGGCGCTCCATCATGTTCAAACCATAAGGATCCCCTTACCATTAAACGTAAATCTTCAAGCAATACTGGCAACTCGTTTCTCAAAAAATTTGTTTATAACTGGTTTATTCATTACTTTACATTTCCTAAAAACAATATTTTCTGTTTTTTGAAATATCTCTAATAAACATGTAAAAGTTTCGGGTCTCAGTCTTCTTACCTCATAATTATTGGGCCACCTACACTTAACTTGTAAATAATGGATTGTGCGGCAGTAGCTTTAACAAGTTCGTCAATCCTGTTTCATTTATGATAGTGTCATGGCCTCCTAATTTTAGATATTTAATAATAAACAACGTAAATTCAGTATAATCGTATTAGAATGAAGAAACCTTGGTTTCACGGCTAGTTTACTAAAAAACTGTTGGTCAGAAAGGCATCATGTATGGTATTTTTTGAAAGCTAGCAATGTTATCTTTAAGATGAAAATAAAATATACAGGGTGTTCCATTTAAAAAAAATGAGTCCAGGGCGTATTTGCAAAACTTGACCACCCTGTATAACAGTGAATAATTTTAAACAAATTGCAAGAGATTAATGTATTCAAGGATATGTAACGTTTTATGGAATATTTGGTTTTTCCATACCTGTTTCAATTTTTTTTTAAAAATGGCCGAAATGTGAGCATTTTTTCAACTTTAACCGCGTCCCATTTCTTTACTATAAGTTTTAGACCCAATAAACCCTATATCAAAATGATCGTAACGAACAGGAGAATCAATTGGAACAATTATATACAGGGTGTCCCGTTTAAAAAAACACAAGTTTGGTTCGCCACGAGTTTTTCGGACCACCCTGTATTATGGCTATAATTTTAAAACATAGCGGGTTTGACTATCTATAATATCCAAAAAAAAAATTTTCGAAATTCCTCACCGTTTACTCACAATCGTCCACCCCATCTTGGTTGCACCACCCTGTATATATATATAAGTTATATGTCAGTCACCTTCACATTCCACAGGTCAAGCACACCCGACAACAGTCGATTCAGCAGAATCAGCAAGATTGCATTATAGCGTATACGTTGAATGAACTTTATTTTAATTGTTAATAATTTTAGTCTTGAATTAGAATCGAATTGTAACAGTCGAATTTTTCAGTAATAAAAATTGTTTTTAAAAAAGGACTTTACAGAAAATAAAACTTAAGTGGCGCAGTCGGTAGGATGTTCTAACGGCATTAACGCATATAATACCGGTTTGTTTCAACAATTTATAGAACACCTGTTTTTAAAAATTCGTGAGTGACAAAAAGTCAAAAAATCGCGAGTTCCAATCCCCAGATCTTAAAATCCAGTTAAGTGAATTGAGTAGCTTAACGAGAAGCCCCGAGTGAATATCGACGGCAACTCACCGCAGTGACGTGAAAACTTCAAGTGAATATTGAAGGGCGTTACATGGAGAAGATACTGGTTTTTCTGTAAGTATCTATGTCATATAGAGGTCCTTTAAAAATATATAATTCTGAAAGTTCAGACTCAGGGACAAATTCTGATTCAGACTCATCAATCACCAATATTTCAACCTTGTATCGCACAAGATCTCCCCTAAATTTTAATTGTAATCGTTATACAAATTTTAATAACATAAAAATGGCTTTACCACAATTAAAACAAGAATATTTGGGCATGGTTCCAGAATTTCATGGCGAAACTGAACTACTCCCAAGATTCTTAAGTGTAGGAGAAAAATTGGTTAATAAATTCTACAACACAGTAGATCTCAATTACTTTCAGAATGAATATCTGATGTCTAGTCTTTTAGCAAAAATTAAAGGCGAAGCTGCTGTGAATATATCTTCTTGTATAATTAATAATTGGCACGATTTAAAAACTGCACTTCTCAATGCTTACGCAGATAAACGTGACATTTACACCTTGAATATCGAGATGACAGAGATGAAACAAGAAAATCAGTCACCATTTGATTTTTACAATAGATTGCAACAAATTCTAAATGTACAAATTTCATATATTGCTACACACAGTGGAGCAAATGAAGCTCAAATCTTGTCTCAGTACTGTCGAAATTTAGCTTTAAGGGTGTTATTAAGAGGGTTAAAAGACCCAATAGGTTCTTTAATGCGTACTAAAAATCCCCCGGATTTAAATACCGCTCTTAGTATGTTAACAAATGACTTTCAACTTGAATCGGCGCAGCATAAAAAATTTAAAAATATACAAAAACCTATGACTAAACCAAATTTTCCAAACTTCCAAAATAAACCAAAAATTACACCGCCTTTACAGTTAACAAATTTTCCGCATAATTCACAATTTTTACAAAGGCAAAACCAACCCCAATTTAGTGGAAATCCTGGGCCTAGACCAAATGTTTTTAGGCCTAATCAAAATAAAAACTTCTCAAATCCAACACCTATGAGTACCTCGACAAGAAATACTTTTAGGCCACCATTTAATAATGGCCAAAATCAAAGTTTTAATAATCACCCCAATTCGCAATTTAATAACAATAAATTAAATTATATAGTAGAGGAATTATATAATATTGACGATCAAAATCATATTGACGACTCCACTGAATGTGAAGAGCAATATCAATATGAGATTGATAGCCAAGAATCCCAACCATATACCGAACATCCTGTAGACTATGACAATAACGAGTTTTTTCGGGCAGAAGCCTCGAATTACCCAATTTCCAATTAATGAATCTCACTAATAATGAAAGTAAACTTCCCTACATTATTTTTCCCGAATTTAATTTAAAAATTTTAATTGATACGGGAAGTACCAGATCTTTTGTGAAACCCAAAATTGCCGAAAAATATTTTAAAAAATCTATAAAAAATGACCCTTTTCAAATTTCTACAGCTCACGGTACCACGGTAGAAAAATTTAGTACTATGATACCTTGTTCAAACATTTTTAATGTAAATAACAAACCATTAAAATTTTATATTTTTAATTTCCACGATTATTTCGATTGTTTACTAGGAATGGATAATCTAACATTACTTGGCGCTATTGTAAACTTGCATAAAAATATTATAAGTACTACAAAAGCAGAAGTAGAACTATTTTATCATAGCATATCGCATAACAATACAAACTGTATAGTGTTACAACCGAGATGCGAACAAGTTGTAAGAATTAATGTCAAAAATAAACAAAACGGCGATGTTATTATTCCTTATTTAAAATTTGATGATCTTGAAATACCGGAGTGCCTTGCAAAGGTCGAAAATTATCAGACATTTTGCCCAGTTCGTAATTTATCGGAATTAGAAAAAACTGTTGATTTTTCAGAACCTATAGAAGTGATTGATTTTGATAATTACGAGGTGCAGCCAAAAAATTGTAAAAATTTTAATCATTTAAAATTCGAAAAATACAAGTTTGATATTTCTAAAGTTAGGCATGAACGTTTGAAGCTAGAGGAATACGATTACGACATAGTGAATAAAAAAGGCGTTTTAAACAAAAATGCCGACGCACTCTCGCGTATAGAGTTAAACGCAAACGAAACGACGACAGGACCGGACTCCATTTTTAAACTTAGCGAATACGTAGATAAAATAAATCAAAACTTAGGTCAAGATCAAAACGAAAATCAATCAGTTATAGTTGAGACAGGCGATCTCGATAACGCAGAAAACGCAATCGAGGACAGTGACCAAACTGTACATTCTAACCTAGAAAATCCTATTATAGGCATTCCTATAATTGATTGCCCCGTAAATTTTGGAAAAAACCAAATTATAATTTCTGAAGTAAATTTTGCTCCTGCAGAACCAAGTAGAGTCACCCTGTATAAAACTAAACAAAGAACATTTATTCAGTTTTCAAAAAACAACTATGAACAAGAAATAATTAAATTTATTAAAGAAGTCATTGTACCAAAAATAAAATATTACTTATATTTCGAAGACCCAATTTACGAAAAATTTAGTTCTGTCCTCCAAAAATATTTTAAAAATTCCCAAATCAACATGATAAAATGTACTAAAAAACTAATTGACGTGACATCCGAGGACGAAATTAAACAAACAATACAAAACCACCACGAAGGAAAAACTAACCATCGAGGAATCGAAGAGACCGAAAAACGCATAAAAACTACATATTATTGGCCAAATCAACAAAAATCAATACAAACTTATATTAATGAATGTGAAATTTGTCAATCCACAAAATATGACAGGCGACCTCTTAGGTTAGAGTTTAATGTCACCCCAACGGCCGTAAAGCCATTTCAAATTTTACACATAGACAGCATCACTTTAGAGAATTGTAAATTTCTAACAATAATTGATTCCTTCTCTAAGTATGCACAAGCATATAAACTTATCTCTTCCCAAGGTATCGAAGTAGCAAACAGCCTTGTTAAATATTTCACCCACCATTGCATTCCTGAGCAGATCATTTCAGATAACGGCCTTGAGATAAAGAATTCTGTTGTGCGTGAACTCTTGTCAACGCATAAAATTAAAATTCATTTTATAAGCTCGCAACACCCCGAGTCAAATGGGCTCATAGAACGTTTTCACTCTACCCTCGTAGAGCACATAAGGTTGCTTAACAACCAAAATGAGTACAAAAAAGAACCCATAGAAATAAAAGTAAATTACGCACTTCTAGCCTATAATAACACTATTCATTCAGTCACAAATCTAAAACCTTACGAAATCGTAACAGGCCATTTTGGCACCGAATCCCCCTTTAATTTAGATATTGATAAACAACTTGTAAATAATTATGTTTTAAATCATCGCGACAAAGTAAAAATTCTTTACCAAAAACTTAACGAAGACATTCAAAAGAAAAAAGGATGCGTCATAAATAAAGCCAACGAAAATAGGGAAAAACTACCGGAAATCCCCGACACTGTTTTTGTTAAAAACAAACAAAAGCAAAGTAAAACCCTTAACAAATACAAAAACGAAAAAATTAGATCTATCGACAAAAATTTAAAAACCGCGAAAATAAAAACTACACACGGTAATACTACAGAGAAAATTCACATTTCTAATGTCAAAAGACCCAAAAAGAAAACTTATAACTTTGAAAATATTTCAGGTTCCTCACGGTCGGACAAGGAATAGAAATAAGAAACATTACAAGAAATCTAGGTGTCCTGCCAATAAATTTGGGCCCTGCCAAACTACAACGCACGGAACACACTTTTGTTCATTATTTTAATTTAGAGCCTCTATTTAACGAGTTTAGCAATTTAAATATGCAATTTAGCAATCTTAAGTCTTATCTTGTAAATAATACAGTTTATAGTAAAGAATTAGAAAATTATTATAAAATGACAAGTTTTAGCCAAAAAAGTATTTTAGGAAAAATAGAAAATATTCGCTTTCATAAAAATAATCGCACAGAAAGAGGGTTAATAAATGGTTTAGGTTACGTAATTAAAGGTGTAACTGGTAATTTAGATGCTAGCGATGGTGAAAAAATCTATAAGATTTTAAATCATCTACAAAGCAATGAGAAAAGCATTGAAAATCAATTAAAAATGCAATACTCCTTAAACAGCCAAATTGTACAAAATTTTAACGAAACCGTTAAAAATATTATGCATAATGAGTATATTCTAAGATCAAGAATAATGCAGCTGGGTCAAATTGTTAAAGACGGCGCTACACATCAAGATATGCTTTTTGCAAAAGATTTATTTAACCAACTAATTATTTTATATAATTCAATTTTAAATACGTTGCAAGATATAGAAAATTCGGTAACTTTTTGCAAACTAAATACCATGCACCCCAGTATAATTAAATCCAAAGATTTGTTTTATGAATTACAAAGAATATTCTCACATTATAAAAACCAATTTCCATTCGAACTTAAATATGAAAATATATTAGATTTTGAAAATATTATAAAAATTAATTGTAAAATCGATTTAAATAAAATTACTTATTTTTTATCTTTGCCTATAGACTACGAAACAAATTTTGATCTTTACTATTTCTTATCGATCCCTTCTAAGTATGAGTCAGAATTTGTCACTATTATCCCTAATAGTAAATATTTTTTAAAATCAAAAAATGATGACGTAATTAAACCTCTAAATGGCATATGTACCCAAGGTAAACCTTATCAGTGCCCAAGTATCCTACAGTCTAATTTTAACACGTCCTGCGAAGAAGACATCTTACTTCACCAAAGCACCAGCAGATGCCGCTTCAGCAAACTTCAGATTTCAGAAAATCATATGGAGATCATCCCGGACCTTAACCAATTTTTGGCCGTCTTCCCAAAAGAAGAAAAGCTTGAAATTTACTGCAAAAACCAAATGGAAATAAAAGAACTAATAGGAATATATCTTATAAAACAAAATTATTGTAAGATAATATTCCGCAAACAAGAACTAGTTTTTCAAGAAATTAGTCATGGAAGGCCAATGGTTATAAATACACCAAAATTCCATTTTTCACCCGAAAACCAACCCAAATTCAATATTGAATTGGAAAAATTACGTTTTGACGTGCCGCCCATGAACCCAGTAATGCCTATAGAAAAATACACCCAAAACTACTATGTGCCCAGCTTATGGACCATTACACTTTATATTGCCGTCGCTATTGCAGTCACCTATTTGTGGCTTAAGAAAACCAAGATATGGAAAAAGACTCCGACAACAGCTACACCAGAAGAAAATCAAGGGGTAGATATCCCTCTTCAACCCCGATGCCCAAGAATCAACCTTCCAGGGGATGCTTCTTTCTGAGGATGGAGGAGTTATATGTCAGTCACCTTCACATTCCACAGGTCAAGCACACCCGACAACAGTCGATTCAGCAGAATCAGCAAGATTGCATTATAGCGTATACGTTGAATGAACTTTATTTTAATTGTTAATAATTTTAGTCTTGAATTAGAATCGAATTGTAACAGTCGAATTTTTCAGTAATAAAAATTGTTTTTAAAAAAGGACTTTACAGAAAATAAAACTTAAGTTATATATATATATATATATATATATATATATATATATATATATATATATATATATATATATATATATATATATATATATATATATATATATATATAATGGTGGACTGTAACTGTAAACCCACCCAAATGTCTCAAGGGAGACCCGCTATCGGTGCCATATCTGTGCACGCCAGAGCTCGTCTATATTATTTCTGCTATTCTCTGATGCTACTGATGAAGCTCATGGCAATAATTTAATATTTTTTTCATCATTAGTAGTTCTTAAAATTTTTGGTTACGTGGTACAAAATAAACTATAAAAAATTGGAACAATGCAGTGCCAAATAATAAAATATTGCTTTCAAATTCAAAAACTTGTTTCCTTCATCCCAATAGCAATTTAAATACGACAAATAATGCTAACCTCAAACTCCACATATGAAATAAAAAGTATGGTAATTTTATGCCAAAAATTAGATTTTTTAAAAAATGTCTTACCTTAAGGCACAAATTATGAACATGAGGTTTTTAGGTTATTTCCATTAAATCCTTAAAACACTACAGCTTGCTAATACAATAAATCCAAATTTCAATATGTCAATAAGTCACGTGTGCAGAAAAACCACCTCATGTGGGTAAAACAAAAGTTTTTTCTTTTATTACTTATATAAAACATAAACATGTTTTCTCTACTTCTAAAATAAAGTCGTACAGGGTCTCAACTAAAAATATTTGAATATTAAAATCTTAATTATGCAAAAATTGAGAATAAATTCTCTAACCACCTGAAAATTCCTTATACAATAAGGATTTCAACAAATAATGGTAAAACAGCTATTCTCCGGGCTATATGCCCCTCCGAGCGCTGAATTACATACCAAAATTTGCCGTATTTTCTTCTAACACAGTTAGATAAGAAAATACTAATGTTTCGAATGCAAGAAACTACCAGGAAGAAGGAAGCTTTTTCTTTAGTTAGAATGTCGTCACCTGCAGACCGGTTTCGAACTCGTTACTTTCAAACATCTTTATTAATAACATATATGAACATCTACAATTGCAAACTTAAACTACTATTTACAGAGGTACAGGTTACAACCTCACACGAGGAGGTCCAACCTGACAACACGGCCGGAGTGCGGCCGGGGCTGGTCTTGGCCCTTGGTTTGCGGTTGCAGCGGCGGTGTAGGGGTGGCGACTCTTCCCGCAAAGCTTACAGAGTCAGAGGGGGTAGGTTTTACACAAGGTTTTAAAGTTTTTGGATATTTACAAATTTACAATTTGGCATATAAAATTAATATTAAGGATCGCTGGGAAAAATAAAGGCAAAAACCCAGCTTAAAATGGAGGTGCTATATACATATTTACAGTAAATGATCATTCAGATCCGCGTTCATGCTATATTCATTCATCTATTTACACGTTAATATTACAAGCATCCATTCCTCATTTATTCTTCGTTTATTCATATTTATATAACCATTCGTCCTTCATTTATTCGTATTTACAACTCTTTCATGCTCATACGTACAATATTTACACTTGACTAGCCGATTTGGAGAAATGTTCAGGAGTATACTGAACAGATCGTCCAATCGGCATCGTCGTTAGGAAAAGGGGAGTGGCTTGTGATAGGAGTTGATTCCTATCAAAACCACTTAGTTGGGATTTTGGGAACTCAGTAATGGTTAACACTGGAGAGTAAGGATATGGAAAAAAGGGATTTATTCGGATAAATGCGGGAATTTTGAAGGGATGAGGGTGAAATTTACATACATCAATTCTAACTATTTACAAAATATTTACAATGTATATATATGCATATTCTCCCGACTTGGAGAGAGCATTCGCATTTAGTATTACAGGTTTTTTATATTTTATAAGTGTGTATTTTTTTGGTTAGAAAATGAACTAGAGCGAATCCTCTCTCCATCTGGTCGGGATTCGATTTAAAAATATTAAGAAAGTCAGACATGAAGCGGGTGAGCTCGTCAATGTCGACTATATCATCGAACTCTTTACAAATCTCTGTAAACTTGCGTAATTTATCGGTCACCCCTACATCCCCGCGTTGTGGCTGAGCCGCACTCTGGGGGCGTTGTCGGGTTGGCAATGGAGGAAAAGCACTTTCTTCTTCTTCGAATTCACTCATTTGTCTTTGCATTTGAGGAGCGGGTTGTCTTTTTTGGGTCCACGCGTTCACTGCCGGAGGAGGAGCAGCCCTGTATTGTTGTTTGTTTGTCTGTTGTCTGGTTATTTGTTGTTCGTGTAGTATGTTAGTTTTGTAGATGTATACGTCGCAGTTTATGTCATTGGCTTTGTGGCCCTTACCACAGTTGGCACACATACTTGGTTTCCCACCGGGACACTGCGCAGAAGGGTGGCCGCCAGCGCAGTCCACGCAACGAAATGCTCTATAGCAGTTACTCGTCGCGTGGCCCCACTGGCAACACCTTCTGCACTGGATAATCTCTTTGCTCACGCGCCTGCGTTCCCAGGTTACGTGAGCGTTATTTAAATGGCGGATTTTTTGCAGGCTCGTGAGCTTGTGCGTCGACGAGGTCACGACCATGTACAGTTGCCGGAAGGAAGTATTCATTTTATAGACTTGCTTTACGTTAATTTTGTGATCTTTTTCAAGTTCCTCTTTAATTTCTTCCGGCTCCGGTCCATGGTCGAGGCCTTTTACGACGAATGCATGAGTTTTTTCTTCTGCGGTACAGTATGTGTGCCACTGTATTTCTTTGATTTGTTGTAATTTTGTTTTATATTTGTAGTACTCGTCTATGTCGTTTATCTGTATGATTGTATTGCGTTTTGTGTATCTTATTTTGAAGCCTTTTTTAATGTAGGTCCTAAGTTCTGTGTCAAAGTCTTTGTACGTTTTGTTGTCTAATATCACCCCGTTCATAATAATGGGCGGGGTTTTATTAGTTTTTTGTGTTGTTTGCGTTTGTAATGTGCTTGGATTCTGTGTTTGTGACGTGCTTGGCTGTGTATTTTGATTTTGTGTTTGCTGTGTATTTTGTGTGCTTTGTGTGACTGGTGTTTGGTTTTGGGTTTTGCGTAGTGTTTGTATTGTCTTGTTGTGTATTTGTTGTCTTGTTTTTCTTGTGTATGTGCTTACCTCGTCGTCTGTGTCGTCTTCGTCGTCTGATTTGTCACTAAGTGCTTCAAATCTGTTTTTAAGTGGTATGTACGTCCTTTTCCTAAAGGTCTTAGCATATATTGCTGCCTCTTCGTCTGTCTCAGGGCTTCTCCTCCTCTTCTCGGCACCGGGGGGCACTATGTTCACTGAGTTATTGTCTATGTCCATTTTGCTTCTTTCTTGATCGGCTTCTGTTTCTTTTCTTATTCTTTCTAATTCGGCTTTTGCTTCTTCTTGTTTGCGTATTCTTTCTTCCTCTTTCTTCCTATTTTCCGCATCTAGCTTCATTTGTTGTTGTAGTTGTTTTCTCATGTCTCTTTGCAGTGCCTCTGCAATCCTTTTTTCTTCTGCTATTCTTTCTTCTTCTTCTTCCTTGTCTTTTTGTTTTTGTGCCTCTGCTATTCTTTTTTCTTCTTCTTCCTTATCTTTCCGTTGTTTCGCTTGTGTCTCTGTCATTCTTTTTTCTTCTTCTTCCTTGTCTTTACGTCGTTTTTCTTCTGTTTTTCTTGCGTCGCTTTCTAGCCTATATTTTTCGGCCATTCTGAGGCCCTGCTCGGCTACTCTTCGCTCAATGGCCCTCTGTATCTCATCGTTCTTTTCTTTTTCCTCTTGCTTTTTTCTTCTTTCTGCTTCTTCGCGCATTTCTTTCTCTTCTGTTACTTTTATTTTCTTGGGCGTCGGGACGGGGAACTCGTACGCACTTTTGAAATCATCTTTTGATGTGGACGGTCGAGCCGGAGGAGTTGGAGCGGGGTTGCCCCTCAGGGCGTGTTTATTCCTCAAGTGCTCCGTTATTTCGGCACGCAACTTGTTACGTTCTGCTACAGACTGACATTTTTTGAAGTATCTGTTGCATGATTGACAGTAAGATTTGTAAATCTCTAGCAGTCTCAGTAAATCTTTGTTCTTCCTTGTTGGCTTGGCTTTCAGAGATGTTTTGCCAATAGAAAAATCGCTGGCGACGCTGACATTGTCGTCGTCAATTTCGATATTAAAAACCTCTGGGGTTCCAGAGGTTGACTCTAAAGTAGTTCCCTCCTGGGAAGTGTCTGGGGTGCCCGAGGCACCCCCAGGGGTGGTCATCTCTTACGAGAAGTCAAGATGATAATGTAGCCGATTTCTATCGACTTGAGTATAAAGGAGAAATTTATGCCCCAATCGCGGAAAGGAGCCGTCAGAATGAAAAAAGGAGTGGCTTGTGATGGGACCTGGAATAGGCCCCGCCCACTATAAATAGGTATCTAACCTAGTCTGTGACGGGAAGCAAGTCAGTCGACTAACTCCCGCACAGCACTAACACTCGCTCGAGCACTCTCGGTGAACTTCGTTGCTACTCGTGAGAGTAAATCGCGCATCGACTGTTCGCTACGGCAGCCGGAGCGCGAATCGAACTCGTTGGTTCTCATCAGTACAGGATAGACGAACATACCAACCTTCCGAAAAAGTAATCCCTTAAAGCTACAACTGTCGTACTGCATAAGCAGTGAGGCACAGGCAGCGCCATCCATTAGCAGTTTCAAGCATTCAGAGTACAGTTTACCGTAAGGTAAAATTTTCAAACGTATTGAATGAAACGTTTTACCATTATTTGTTGAAATCCTTATTGTATAAGGAATTTTCAGGTGGTTAGAGAATTTATTCTCAATTTTTTCATTCATACGATTAAAATCTTAAATAATACCAAATACATTTTAAATTTTTAAATAATTCTGTTAAGAATTTTTAAAAATAATTTGGTGCCCCACTTGTCTATAAGTTTATTTACCCCTACTAACATTCCACTTGTATACTTAAGGTACAAAGCGTTAAAAATGGCAGCAACTGAGTATGAAAAAAACAAATATTAGCCTCATTATCACAATCCTTATTGATTTAAAAGTCTCTAACCCGAACAATTTTAAATATGTTCATAAAACAATGGAATTATATTGAAAAAAAAATCACATTCATAACCTGCATCTCAAAGTACGGATTTCATAAAAAAATCATTGTTTGACGTAGGTATTCCAAAAAAATTTACCAATCTATTTGTTTAGGAAAGCTCGATATATACAAGGTTTAATAATATACAACGTTCAACGTATAAAGTTGCAAAGATGGAACTCTATCTCTGAAAATTCTCAATAATTGATGATCAAACCCAAGTAATAAATTTACACTTACATTACTTGCCTGCAGTCCTTATCACGAAATTCCTAACCAAAATGAAGGCACGCGTGGAGGTGGACTAAATTTTCAACTTCTAGGATAAAATACAAATTCCAGTCAAACAAATGTGTTATGAATTATTATCTAACTTACCTGATGGATAGGAAGAATCCCTTTTAACTTAAAAAAGTCCAAAGGGATTTTAAAAATTCACGAAAATGCACTTCTTTCCACTTACGAATTGAAATTAAGATGAAAAATGGTGGTTTGACACTTTGACGGCGCTTGAGATGGAGTGGGTGCTACCAAGATTGAAATTTCTTTGAAAATATCGATGTAATTTTGATATTTAAACCAATTTCTTAATTAATAAAATTAGTATCCTGACGTTAAAATTTGTACAATTGAATTTAAAAATTGAATAAATCCAATAAAACGATTAACCTCAGTCCGAAAAGAAAAACCCCAGTTCTAGTTCTAGTGTCATTTTCAAGTGGGCGACGTTGCAAGGTTTTCGTGTTGCCGTTTTCTCCATCTAACTGACATGGCCCTGTATACAACCGACAAGAGTTGTCCTCGCCGGACGCATAGAATGGTGCAACCCTAGTATGTATATATGTTCCAGGCAGGTCTGAATATACGTGTGTAGTAAAACTATACCTGATTTTTTGTTTTTTTTCTGGCAGAACTTTATCCATAAACTTGGCGGAACGATGCATCAGTGCCAATAGCTATGGGTGGAAAAATGAATTCTTTTCATCCGGAACTGTATTTTTAGAAGTTTGCTTGTTGGAATACAGACGGCCCAGAAAGCCATTACGGTGGCGCGCCGAGACGGAGTTATAGCGGTTGGTCTCTGTCCTACACACGCACAGTGTTTAAAGCAAAAGGCTAGTTATGAATAAACGGCTGCGTCTCCTCTTGCGGAAGGTCAATGGATGGAAATAAAAAAATTGTCTATCGGCATCTTATATCTATTTAGTTTACTCATAATAATATGGGATTGAAAAAAATGATAATTATATTGATAAAATAAAAAAATATGTTATTTTCAAAATATTTAAGAGCGATCGTCAACGCTCGTTATACTATTTTGGTTTCTTAAACATTGCTGTTCAGTAAAAGCCAATGACATTTCGGTGTTGGCACATAAAAAAATACATACAATTCACTAAAGAAATGAAAATTTCATTTTGTTAAGGGATATACAAATAAAAGTTAACAGACATTATAACTTTTATTTTTAAAGATGGGAAAAATGTTGAATATGAAAGTTTTGGGGATTTTTATGGATCATTCAAATATCTTATCATCAAAAAATTGATCATCGAATAAAAAAAAAGTCTTATAAAACATTGGTTTTCTCGCTTATTTTAAATTGGATGGTATGATTTTTATCATATTTTTGGATTCTAGGAGAAGTTCTAGATATATTTTGTATACCATACCCTACCCTATACGGTGTTTCAATCGTTTTTGAAATATTTCAAATTAAAAATTATTTCGCATAAATATACTATCCAGGTTGTGAACGAAATATCTGCTACCTTTTTAAATTTTCTTCATAGATAAGTCAAAGTTAATGCCAAGGTTGACAATAATACTTTGGCCACCATACATTTATAATTTTATTTTTATGCAAAATGAGTTATTCTATTAAACACTAAATGTTGATTTTTATTAGTTATTAATATTTGAAAGCAATGACCAGTGATTATAAACAATAACAAATGAATTGTAACATAAACAGATAAATGTTAACATGGGCGAATAAATATCAAAAGAAATTTTCAACATGTCCGCCATTTAATTCTACGCACTTTTCATAAATTCTTCTCTGCCTCTGAAGTGTGCTTAACATATTTTCAGCATCATTTTCGTTCAGATTTCTTACTTCATTTCTCACCTTCCTTTGAATTCTTAAATATTTTCATTATGATTGCTGTATACGATATTTTTCAAATGACCCCAAAGAGGTGTGAGGTAATGAGGTTAAAGGTGTGAGGTCTGGGCTATTTGCAGGCCAATGTGACGTTCCATATCTACTGATCCATTCGTTATACTGATGGTTTAATAAATTGCGAATCTCAATTATATTATGGGGGGTTCTTTTGCCATATAATACGTCGACGTTCTTCAAGTGACAATTCGTCGAGAATATCTTCGATTTCATTTTCTAAAAAATTAAGATTGTGCTAGCCAGTTAATGCTCCCCGAAAAAAGTGGTCCCAGAATTTTATTTTGTAATATCACACACCAAACGTTGATTGAACTACTCCCCTTAAAAGCAATATCTTCGAGGGTAAAGGTATTTTCATCCGACCAAACATGAACATTTCGTCTATTAAACATTCCCGCAGTTGAGAAAGTTGCTTCGTCTGTCCAAACGATAGTATGAAATAAATTAGGATCTTGCCGCATTCTTTCGTTAATATTTGTGACAAAAGTATATCTCCGTTCTTTTCGATCGGCACTAAGCTTTTTAACTGACATACTTTTATATGGTCTATACCAAGGGTCGGCAAGTAATTTCTAGTGGAGTCCGGATACTTTTGAAAAATTGTATAGAGTTCCAGGGAAAAAAAAGAAGAACTTTAAATGGACCGCAAAATTGTTGGTTCTCAAAAAGGAACGTAGCTTATAAAAACTTATACTTTTAGTTTTTAATTTTTATTTTTACTAATATACGATAGATAGGTATTTATTCTTACCAATTAATTAAGATTTTTTTGGCGGTCCCGTTTTCTACCTTCCGCAGTCCGGATCCGGACCGCGGTCCGTCAGTTGCCAACCCCTGGATACTACAAATACTTTAACGTTCTTTAAACTAAACATAATTTAACATTTTACCTATCTCTCCTTCCATATCCAAGATACCGCACACAACCGAGAATTAATTTTTTTGGATTTTCTTGAAAATGTAATAAAATCGCTAGGTCCCTTTCTACACTTTTTCCTCTTCTTCTTGTTCCATTGCCCAGAACTCATCTTTCTTCTAGTCTTCTATCTGTTTTAACTATAGTGTTTAATGATGGATTTCTTTGTCCCTCTTCAATACTTTCTTCATATTGTCTTTGAGCCGCTCTAACATTATTGTAATTTTTTAAATATAATTTTATTATTTTGTATCTCTCATTATAGGATAAATAACTCATTTTGCCTAAAAATAAAAGTATAAATTCACGGTGACTAAAGTGTTATTCTCAACCTTGACATTAACTTTGACTCGCCTACGAACAAAATTTAAAAAGGTAGCAGGTATTTCGTTAGCAACCTGGATAGTTACGTTCAAAGTATATTGATGCGAAACAATTTTGAATTTGAAATATTTCAAAAACGATTGAAAAACCACATAATGTATGTTATACAAAATATGGCTAGAACTACTAGAATCCAAAAATATGATAAAAATCATACCATCAAATTTAAAATAAGCGAGAAAATCGATGTTTAATACCATATTTTTTTTATTCAATGCTCAATTGTTTTGCTGATAAAGATATACGAATGATCCATAAAAATCCCCAAAACTTTCATATTTAACATCTTTTCCCATCTTTAAAATAAAAAGGTTATAAGGCCTGTTCGCTTTTATTTGGATATTCCTGTGCTTTTCTTTTAACGTAGTGGCTATATGTCCGCCGGCGGTAGGTTACAGTTACTTAGACTTAGAATTCTGCCGCAAGGCGGACTCATGCAAATAATAAGAACTTATCCGCCGTAAAAATTATAGTGCGGCGGAACGCAATGGTTGATAATTCATTTTCCGCCTTTCGACGGATTTTACTGCATAGTAGCTAAGATCCGCCGATAAAATTTTGGCAAGCTTTATAATTTATATATAAATAACACTCCAAATTTACAAGTTGTTTTTCCCACAAATTTTTAGATCAGCGTTAAAAGGTGAGGTGAGCAGTTGTGAAATACGTTCTCGGACAGGTTTGCTCAGTTATAGGTTTCAGGAGTATTTTTTCAAAATCTTTTATCTATCTTTGTTGAGTTTTTTACTGTCAGGTAGTAATATCACAGAAGGTCTACTTCCTTGTCAGGTAGTCATAACGTTCTCGGACAGGTTTGCTCAGTTCTCGGTTTCATCAGTATCTTATTTAATAAAGTGTCAGTTGGATGCTGTGTTGATACAATTTTGTACCAACACGAATCGTGCAGTCGCAGTAAAAAACTCAACAAATATAGATAAAAAATTTTGAAAAAATACTGCTGAAACCTAAAACTGAGCAAACCTGTCCGAGAACGTATTTCACAACTCCTCACCTCACCTTTTAACGCTGATCTAAAAATTTGTAAAAACAACTTGTAAATTTGGAGTGTTATTTATTTATATAGATATATAAATTATAAAGCTTGCCAACATTTTGTCGGCGGATCTTAACTACTGTGCAGTAAAATCCGTCGAAAGACGGAAAATGAATTATCAACCATTGCGTTCCGCCGCACTATAATTTTTACGGCGGATAAGTTTTTATTATTTGCATGAGTCCGCCTTGCGGCGGAATTCTAAGCCTAACTGTAACCTACCGCCGGCGGACATATAGCCACTACGTTCTTTTAAATCCATGCGCGATACGTGTCGAATTTTTGCGAGGCGCGGTTTTAAATCAGTCTTTGTTTCTTATGTGTTTACGCCGAAAAATGGCGTTTTTTTATAGCTAGTGCTTTTGTAGCTAGACAACAATGTTAAAAAAATGACGAAAAGTAGTTAAAGTTGCTGAATACTCCTTTTAAACATTTTTTTTTTCTACAAATACTCTTAAAATACCTAAAAAACACTACTACTACAACTGAAAATCAATAATTTCAGACAGTGTGCGAAAGCTTTTATACAGCCGTGCGAAAAACTTTACACAGCCCTGCCAAAAAGTTTAAGCACGCTGCAAGGAACAATTATTATGCAACCAACGATTCGCCAGACCTATATTTCATAGAATCTTGAACAAAAGTTTCGAAATCTCGTAGGAGTCAGTTTTAACAGCTCCAGCAATCTTACCCTCCAAACTTTATCATTATAATTATTTTTTAACAACGCTCTTCAAGCTCTAGTAGCATATCAACTCTCACTGACTCTGTAAGCTATTTGCGGAAAGAGTCCTCTATTCCCCTCATCTCCACGTCACCGTGGCTACCAAGGGTTACCATCAGCCCCGGCTGCACCCTGGTCGCGCTGCCGCGTTGGACTTCCCTTGAATGGGGGTCGTAATGTAAATGTGTTGTACATGTAGCCGTGTACGCATTAGTTAAGTTGTAGTCAGGTGATATGTGAACACATTATTAGAACAATAAAAATCTTTCAAAGTAGTTTTAACAGCTGTCTCCTAGCAACCAATGGTATTTGTTTAATTATTGCCTGCGTTATCTCAACTGCCACTCAGAGAATCGACAAGATTTAACTATATAGAATAAAAGTAAAATTTCATAAAAATAATGATAAACATCTCGACGAGGATTATCTCGAATCTGCTCCTTCAGAGATAGCAGAAAAAGCCGCAGAAGTATTGAAAAATCTCCCTCCTTCCATTGGTTTCAAGAAAAATATTGTTTACTAGCTGGTATCCGCTGGCTTCGCCAGCGTGTTTTAATAATGATGTATATTTTTATATTATATATTTGGATATTAGCACTTCCTTGTAAACGACATTGGTTGTTTTTCGTAGAGGCTAAAAAATAGCCTAGCTGTTGGACCGTTACATCTATACAGAATGCGAATGTTTTTTTTTTAAACTATAGCTTCTGTGTATAACAATAAATAATGCGGAAAATAAAAAATGATGGCTAGATGACGCTAGGTCATGTTGCCAGAACATATGAAGGCACGGTTGTCAGATTTATTTAAGTATAAACTACAATATTTGCACATGGTGGTACTCCCTAAGGATGAAATTACAACACAAAAATTTGGGTCTTACTTTAAAAAAAAGTTGACGTGTATCGGCGTTTGTCAATACAATCTGCATGCCAAATTTCAAAATTTCACGACGCGACAAAGAGTTTAGGAGATCTGGTGAGGGGTTGTTTTTACCCCTATGGGTATTCCTATATAAAAATTAAAATCGACGTGTTTCGGCCTTTTTCATAAAGCCCAGTAGTTTTTGAACTAAAAAATTATTTAGTTTTTAGGGGTTGATTTAACACCTTTGGAGGGTGAGTTTTGCAATATCCTTTCTTAGTGGACGCCTGGGGCCTTAACTTAAGCTGTATGCAAATTTCAGCTTTCTATCTTTGGTAGTTTGGGCTGAGCCTTGATAAATCCGCTGTAGATGTGTGTTTTTACCCCCTAAGGGTAGAATTCCAACACGGAAAATGTGGTCTTATGTAAAAAAATAAAATACAATTGACATGTTTTGGGTTAAGCTTGGAACTTCGTGGTTTTTAAAATTTACAATTTGATTTTTAGGGGTTGCTTTTACCCCCTTAGTGGGCGAGTTTTGAAATATCCTTTCTTAGTGGACTTCTGGCGCCTAAACTAAAGCTGTATGCAAAATTTCAGCTTTCTATCTTTGCTAGTTAGGGCTGGGCCTTGATAAATCAGAGGTAGAAGTGTGTTTTTACCCCCTAGGGGTAAAGTTTCAACACGAAAAAAGTAGTCTTGGGTAACAAAATAAAATAAAATGGACTGTTTTGGCGTTTTCCTTAGAACTAAGTGGTTTTTAAAATAAAAAATAATTAATTTTTAGGGGTTGCTTTTCTCCTCTTAGAATAAAGCGGTGTGCAAAATTTCAACTTTTTAGCATTGGTAGTTTTGGCTGAGCATGGATGAATGAGTGAGTCAGTCAATTTACAATTTTATAAATTAGTATGGATAGATGGGTAAAAATTTAGCATCTGCTGCAATGCAGAAAATATCACTACTGCAGTTGTACAAAAAGTAGAGTGTACCTACAACACGTTTGAAAATTCCTTTTTCTAATTTTGACAAATAAAGTGACACTTTTCAAAACCGTTTTGAAACGTCTTACCTTTCGTAAATAACTACGAAAAGTAAAATATTTCCTAATAGGCCAAGCAATAGAGCGATTTGTCGTGACATTAATCCGATCAGAAAACCGTCTGTGCCATCATCTAAAAGACGATCCGTAGATGATTTCTGTTATATTTCCAACTCTGAAATTTTTTCCATTAATTTGTTATAAACATTTTTAAGCAAAAACGCGATTTTTTTAGTCTGTTGCTCATAAAATGGAAAGTAATGAAGCAATCTTAATGGTCTAAATAGACGATTTGTAGAGAATAGGAATACGAACAAAATGAGAGGCCGAACGTCTCGATCGGATCAGTAGCAACGGAGAAAAACCGGAAAAACGGAAAAGTAAGAGTTTTTTTTAATTCATAAATCGGCCATTTTTAAACGTTAAACTTTGGAAAAAAGTAGTAATTTATAGCTACTTTATGTGTGCAGAACCCCGACGCTGTCCGACGATTAGTTTAGCCACAATCGTCATTTTAATTTTTCAATACACAATTTTGCAACAGGTCTGGATGCTCTATGGATCGTCCGATTTTAATTATTGAAACGGATTTGAAAAGTACAAGTTTAATTGAACAAAATGTATATTTTAATGTTTCCATAAAATGCTACGAAACCGGTTGAAAACGATACGTGAAAATGGCCGAGCGCGCGAAAGCGGCTCTCCTTCGCTCCTCTGCTCTACCCATTAGTCGACCGCTTTCGCGCGCTAAGCCATTTTCAGGCATCTTTACGTGTAACCGGTTTCGTAGCATTTTATGGAAAAATTTAAATATACATTTTGCTCAATTCATACTTGTACTTTTCAAATCCGTTTCATTAATTAAAATCGGACGATCCATAGAGCATCCAGACCTGTTGCAAAATAGTGTATTGAAAAATTAAAATGACGATTGTGGCAAAACTAATCGTCGGACAGCGTCGGGGTTTTACACACATAAAGTAGCTATAAATTACTACTTTGTCCCAAAGCTTGAGCCCTCTGCGTTTAAAAATGGCAGATTTATGAATTAAAAAAAACACTTTTAATTTTCCGGTTTTTCCCGATTTTCTCCGTTGCTACTTATCCAATCGGGACGTTCGCCTCTCATTTTGTTCGTATTTTTATTCTCTACAAATCGTCTATTTACACCATTAAGATTGCTTCATTACTTTCCATTTTATAAGCTAAAAACTAAAAAAAATCGCGTTTTTTTGCTTAAAAATGTTTATAATAAATTAATGGAAAAAATTTCAGAGTTGGAAATATAACAGGAATCATCTACGGATCGTCTTTCAGATGATGACACAGGCGGTATAATAGGATTTATGTCAAAAAATCGGTAATATTTTGCTCTATTTCTTGGCCTATATAACTGGTGATAAAATATCAATTCCATAACTAGTTATGAAAAAATGAAACACAAAAATATAAATATTTCGTATTTCTCACTTGACTTTTCGGATACAACAGAAGATGTAAGCTGCCTCTTTAATATCACTTGGGGTCTCGAAATCGGACATTTTCAATATGTTTAAAAGAAAAATTTTGTTTGTGACGCGACACTTCTTTGCAAATAAAACTTTAAAAGGACGTCATGACAATCGAGACAAGGGTCTCCGATGTAGCTATCAGATAAAATAAAAATTTCTTCGTCTGGTGCCTACTTGGATGTTTTGACACAATAATTAAAATTAGTAATTTAATTGACATATTTTTGTTAAAATTAGAAAATTCCTTGTACGAAACACGTTAGGAAATGTAATTTGGTTTAACTCGTATAATTTTGAGGGATCTCGCTTCGCTCGTCCCTCAGACATGACACCCGCTAAACAAAGTAAAATATTTCCAAACTGGTTAAAAATAGGTATTTCACACTTGTTTGAAAAAAGTCATTTTTAAAACATGTAAAATTTACTATTTCAGCACCTTAGTGTTTTGAAACTGTTCCGAGACAATTTTAATAGATCACGTGAGTTAATACTGTCAAGAACATGTCATGCCATTCGGTTGCGCTGCGCATTCAAATTTGCGTTTGCAGGATTTCGTTTATTCGTTTCGATAAACATATGATTGATTTTGACGACAATCGAAACAGGAAACCTATTGGTTAGGACGATTAAATCCCCTCCACTTTTAAATCGGTCATAAAGACACGGAAAAGAAAACTCTTTTGTTCTTAACCTCAAACTATAGACGAATGGCAGATTATGCTTTTAGTCACGTGATAAGACAGTTCCCAAACACTGGAGCGCAGATAAACACGTTAGGTTATTTTATGCCTGCATAGAATAATATTTTTAAAGCCGTCTCTAAAAGCCTTGTTAAATACTGTGTAAATGATAGGGTGTAGAGCTGGACTTAAGAATGACAAAATCATTGTTAAAACTGCGACAACTGTAGGAATTTCAATGCTTGAAAAGAAATAGGTATGGAAAAAGATATATGCGGAAGGTAAAACACAGAATATTGATGGCATAGACATCAAGCACACAACTCTTAAAGCTTTCCTTTCAGATTGTAGATTTTGGAGGGCTCTGTTTTTATCTGCTTTATCGTAAGTCCTAAAAACAAACAACATAGCTGAAAAAATTAAGTTGTAATGCATCTAAATAGTATACAATAATAATAAAAAATTAACGTTATATATGAACTGCTGAAAAATTTTAAGCGTCGTGGACTGTACTTCGGGTATGACAAATGGAAAACTTATAAAGGGTGTCCCAGCTGGTACTTCGGGATTTAAATTTGGCACAATTTTTCAACAACTTAACTATAACTTATATAACTAGAATTTACATTTGCGTAACTAGAGGGCAGCCCGCAGCCCCCCAGCTTGTCGTTGGCCCCAGCCTCAATTCTTCACGCAAAGAAAGATTGCTTGCATATTGCAATCCACACAAACATTTAGGTACAATAAAATTAACACATTAAACACACTTAAAGGATTTTTTGCTGGCGGTGGCTGAATTTATACAGTGTGTCTGCTTAAGTTCGCCACATATGGGAAACTTTTTTATTATTAATTTTACGTAAGAAGTTATTATTCATAAAAAGTTCTGCATTGTCCAAAACCTAAAATGCAATCATCATATATCGAAATTTCCCAGTCATATAGGAGGTCTGTCTGAAAATATGAATTTTACTCGACAATAAAATACTTTTATTTTTGACAATATCGAAAAATTTTATGAAGAAAATGGATTTATAATTGTAAACCAATTTCTAATAAACAGTTATCTCTTTGTTCATTCAAAATTTGATAACATTTACGTTTCTTAACCTCTGTGTTGCAGTATTTTGATGATGCATTAAAATAATTGATACATAACAAAATAATTTATTTTACAATTATCAACTTGAATACAGTACTAATATTGTAGTAATGACGTAATAAGTAATACTTGACGTTTAATGGCAGATATGTAAATATCATGGCAACCTACTTAGAAACGCATTCATATCAATGTGTTCAATGTGTAGGGTAGAGAATGGAAAATGTACAAAATCATAACTAATTTTGCTTTTATCAAATTTTTAATGAATAAACAGATAACTGTTTATTAGAAATTAGTTTACAATTCTAAATAAATTTTCTTTATAATAAAAGTTTTCGATATTGTCAAAAATAAAAGTATTTTACTGTAGGGTAGAATTCATATTTTCTGACAGACCTCGTATATGACTGGGAAATTTTGATATCTGATGATTGCGTTTTAGGTTTTGGACCATGCGGAACATTTTATGAAGAATAACTTTTTTTCGTAAAATTAATAATAAAAAAGTTTCCCATATGCTGCGAACTTAAGCAGACACTGCATATCTGATTTTCTAATAATTATATAAATTAATTAAAATTATTAATTAGGTGTATGTTGTATATTTTTTAATAATAAACGAAAAAACAAATTTTACCATTTTTTGACAGTTGCCAGTAGCTACACTACTAGCACTGTAAAATACAATCATACAAAACATCGCGTCGGCCCAGGCTGCCTAGCAGCGCAGCAAGGATTTTGTATTAGGGGGTTCAAGAATAAATAAAAGTATCATATTAACACATTGAACGTAATAAAATATTAACAGTAGTTACAGTTGTAGAAAGTAATGATGCCAATTTTATTTTCTTCTCTGGTAATTGTTTATAAGGTAATTATTCGGAATAATGAAAACATCAACGTTCAGATTCACTAAAAAAGTTTAAGATTTAGTACTGGCTTAGATTAAGATCTTACAGTTGATCAGTTATGTTTTCACAGGTTTTTGTCCTGTCATTGTTAATAAGTTGTCAATAAAAACTTATGAATTATTGTGATATTTTAGCCATTTACTTGGTTTCCAAATGATTTTCATCTTGGAACGAGTTGCTGAAATGAATTTAGTTCTATTATTGTTCAAAGTACGTACTAAAATTGTCCTTTTCTTGATAAATTTTCGAAAAAGCTCAGAAATAAGTTCAAAGTATAAAACGTAGTTGTCTTATTCTTACACTTGTCAGTTTAAAACTTTTGGTTGTCAAATTAGACCGGACTAGCGTTGGAGAATCTGGCTGCAAATTTTTGGACGCAATTTTGCTTGGGTTTTTGTTCCTAGAACACGAATCTGAAATCAGGCATGCCCGGAACCTGGAATCAGGCAAGCCCGATATTCTCTGGCTAAAACTTACCCTTAAATCTTCTACTAAATTTATCTGTTGCATCTACCGCTCCCCATCAGACAACTCCTACAATGAGTTCTTTGACTTTCTCTGAATTTCCCTCCGCCGAACTTATTGTCCTAGCCGACTTCAACGTTCATAGGAAGGAATGGCTAGTATTATAAGATTTTTTCTTGTTAAAATTTTTCTCAGAATATAAAATTTGTGAGTCAAACATCTATTTTTTTGCAAACAGACAAAGCAAATGTTGTTCCCACCTGAGATGTTTTTCAATATCCACTCCAAGATATTTGGTGCTGGCGCTCCCGTTTAGGGGTTCACCTACACCATCTAAATTTATATTACTAAAATCTGGCCTGCCTGCTTCAATCACATAGAAGGCAATATAATGAGCAAATCCAAGCAAAAAATCACCACAGTATCATCAGCATACGAGACAATCCTTCCTACCAGGACCGCAAAGACTATTTATATAAAGGTTAAAAAGAACAGGACCAATTACAATACCCTTTGGTACACAATGCTCAACAGTTTTACTCTCACCGATAGCCCTCGCTATCCTGACCTGTTATAAACAATCTAATTGTTTATTTACTTGTAACTGCTGAACCATTGGTTTTAGAGAAAAAGTTTTCTTGGCAAAAAATATTTCTCACGATGTAAGGAACAACTTTTGTTGTTACACGTTTTTCGAAATTTGTAATTTGACCCACTCAGCTCCGCGCATACGCGATGCTGAAACAGCCGAGGGGGGCATTTGGAGAATAGTATTTTTGAAACATTACTGCCATGTCTCTACTTTTTGATAAGATAAACAAGCATGATATTTTTCTAAAATTGTTGATTTTATCTAAAAAGTAAATCCAGAAGTACTTATTGGAATACCCTTTACAAACAACACAAACAAACACAAAAAGCCACCTTGCCAGTTTAAATGAATTAATCTGTCGACATTTACGACATGGCGCTTATGACAATTATTTATCACACGATGATACATATTATTCCATACAATAGTTTTAGTTGCAGCGACGAGTAGTGCGCGAAGGCAATTGAGGAGCCCCATTCAATAAGGGGACATGCGCTCGGCCCGGCCCGACCGGACCCTACCCGACCCTGAATGTATGTAAATCCAACCTTTGTGCGTAGAGTTTTAGAAACAATTAAAAAACAATACCTTAACGTTGATTCTCAGCAAACTTCCAGCGGGAAAGTTGTTCCTTATAGTCTAAAGTCTAAAGAACAATCGTGCGAAGGCACGAGATATTTTGACAAAAAATAAACATATTATTAGAGCAGGTTTAATCCAGCGTTGCGCGCCGCCGCGCGTACATTTCGATGCGTGCGTAGTAGTAGTTTGAACATTACAGAAGATAATTTGCCGTTTAAAAGATGACACAATAATTATAAAAAAGTGTTACAAGAATAAAAATTGTTGTATTAAAATTATATTATCGAATATAAATTTTTGTTAACACAAAGCATTTTAATACAAAGGATTTTTTAATATGAAACATTATTGCGTTCATTTTTAAAACGTAGGAAAAGCATGCATCATAATCATTTCACTTTTGTGGGCTTACTGCCTGTAATAGCTGTGTTTTGAAAAAGGTTTTCATAAAATTTGCAACCTTCAGGACTAAGATATTTAACCAAAGTTTTCAAATCATTCAGTTGTTCGCGAGAAATTCCGACATCTTTAGCAAGCGCCGATTTTTCTACATTTTCAAAAGTGATTACTTTCTCGAGAATAATAGTTGCGTGATTTCATTATAACTGTAAAAGACGTCAATGTGACCATGTGCAAAATATTTAATGTTCACCACTTTTTACAATTTAGAAAAATCGTCGCTTGCTAAAGATGTCGGAATTTCTCGCGAAAAACTGAATGATTTGAAAACTTGGTTAAATATCTTAGTCCTGAAGGTTGCAAATTTTAGGAAACCCTTTTTCAAAACACAGCTGTTAAAGGCAGTAAGCCCAAAAAAGTGAAATGATTATGATGCATGCTTTTCCTACGTTTTACAAATTAATGCTATAATGTTTCATATTAAAAAATCCTTTGTATTTAAATGCTTTGTGTTAACAAAAATTTATATTTGATAATATACTTTTAATAGAACAATTTTTATTCTTGTAACACTTTTTTACAATCATTGTATATATTTTAAACGTCAAATTATCTTCTGTAATATTCAAACATTACTACGCACACATCGAAATGTATATACACGCGGCGCGCAACGCTGGATTCAACCTGCTCTAATTTGTTTATTTTGTGTCAAAATATCTCGTGCCTTCGCACGATTGTTCTTTAGACTATAAGGAACAACTTTCCCACTGGAAGTTTGCTGAGAATCAACGTTAAGGTATTGTTTTTTAATTGTTTCTAAAACGCGACGGACAAAGGTTGGATTGCATATAATAATATATTCAGGGTTGGGTTGGGTCCGCCGTGCCGGGCCGAGCGCATGTCCCCTTATTGAATGGGGCTCCTCAATTAAAGATTTTGAATCATCTAAACTTACATACCTTTGGCCACCAATAGTCCTTCTATTATCGGTTATATTTCTCTCCTGCTTTCTTACTAATTTGCATAATACAGTGGTAGTCAGTATAAATACTAAAAGCTCCCATAAAATATTAATGCATTTAACTCCATTAACAAATAATTCTATGATGATTGCTGCCTTCATGTCAGGAGACGTAAACCACTGTGCACAGGTCATGGGCTGATCTAAGGGGTTACTTTTAATTCCTGAAGAAAATAAAATCATTTAGGTATGTTAAGAACGACGTTTTGCGTCAAAACACTAATTTCTCTTATTATTCAGTTTTTTATTTTGCACTAATTTGAATAAGAGATTCACGGTACGACTACCAGCACTCTACCAGCTCACACAGGCGAATTTCGGCGAAATCGTTGCTAAAAATATTATCTTTTATCATATGAGACAAAAAAAGTTTTTAGTTGTAATAAATCTATATAAATATGGTAACATTGCATTTTTTTTAATTTCTCGCATTTCTCCCATACCCCCCTTTTTTATGATTATTAAATTACAGGAAATGGAATAGACCAATGTGGTTTATTTCTACGATAGTATCGTTGGAGAAACACAAATTTTATGTTAATATTATTATTTTTTAAATATCCCCCAACATCCTCAAGCCCCCCCCCTGTCGTCCACTACCATTGTAGGTTGTGGTAAACACAAATTTTAACTAGGATTTTGACTCAGATAATATGAAAACTGTTGTGAGTTCCTTACCCAAAGTTTACTTAGGAAAATTATTTGGGATAGTGCTAATTAAACCAAAAAAAAAAACAAGAAGAATTGTATAATACAAAAATTTAGTCATAAAAATAATCTTTAAAATGGCAATTTACAAATACTTATAATTAAAAAACTTGTACTAACTACGTTACTTATATATCTTTGCAATTACAAATAATTTTATTTCATCATCCTCCTCATCCTCAATAATATCAATATCGCGAACAGACAATTCTATACAATTTGCGGTTCAGTAAGAAAACTTAACACTTCTGACGGATATTGCCGATCCGTGTACTCCCCTTGGGGTGAAAACACACTTCTACCACTGATTATTCAAGGCCCAGCCCTAACTACCAAAGATAAAAAGTTTAAATTTTGCATACAGCTTTAGTTTACGTTCACTTAGAAAGGATATTGCAAAACTCACCCTCTATGAGGGTAAACTCAGCCCTAAGAATTAAATAATTTTTTAATTTAAAAACCATTGGGTTTTATGAAAACCACCGAATCACGTCGATTTCATTTAATTTTTGTGTTGGAATACCCCTAAGGGGTAAAAACGCCCCCTCATATCCTAAACCCTCCGTCCATTGTGAAATTTGGCATGCAGGTTTGCATAGCGGTCTTGGTGCAAAATAGTAGCGGGTGTTATGAAAATCTCTTCTTGCCAAGGGGCTAAAGTCATCCCCAAGAAACTAAAATATTTTTCATTCGAAAACGACGAATTGTATTGACAAACGCCGGACCGTTTCGATTTTATTTATTTTTTTTATAAGAACCAATTTTTTTGTGTTGCAATTTAATCACTAGGGGGTATTTAACACTATGTGCAAACATTTTTATTTTATACTTAAACTAGCTGATACCAGGTGGATTCGCCAGTGTGTTTTAAACATAAAATGTATTTTTAGAGTATACAGCGTGAGTCGAGAGGAACACACCAAATTCTAAGAGTGTATTCTAGACGAAAATATAAGTTAAAAAAACCCAAAAATTGTAATTCGATTTTATTTCTTTTCAAATTACGTTTAAAAAATATGTTAAACACGATTTATTTTTATTTATGATTTGTTGGTGAACAGGTGATAAAAAAATATAAATTCAATTACAACTTTTGGGTTTTTTGACTTACATATATTTATTGTGTAGAATACACTCCTAGAATTTGGTGCGTTCCTTCGGACATACCCAGTATATTCTAAAAACATATTTCATGTTTAAAACACGATGACGAGGCCCGCGGATACCAACTAGTTTTATATATAATACTAGCTGGTACCCGCGGGCTTCGCCAGCGTGTTTTATTTGGAAATTACTTCTTTAGCACTTCTTTGTAAACAACATTGGTTGTTTTTCGTAGAGGCTGCAAAATAGCCAAGCTGTTAAACAGTTACATCTATTCACTATGCGCGATTTTTTTAGCTCTAGTTTCTGTGTATAGCAATAAAGAATACGGAAAATAAAAACGGATTGCTAGATCTGATCACGTTAAGTTATGCGGCCCGAACATCAGAAAGAACGGTTGCCAGATTTATTTAAGTATAAAACTAAAAATGTTTGCACATGGTGTTACCCCCTAGGGATTAAATTACACCAAAAATTGGTTCTTATCTAAAAAAAATATTGACATGGTTCCGCGTTTGTCAATACGAGTACAATCCGTCGTTTAAGAATAAAAAATATTGTAATTTATTGGGAATGACTTTAACCCCTTAGCAAGAGACTTTCATAACAGCCGCTACTATTTTGCACCAAGACCGTAAAGCAAACCTGCATGCCAAAGTTCAAATTTTCACAACGCAACGTAGGATTTGGTAGATCTGGTGAGGGGTGTTTTTACCCCTTATGATGAGTATTCCAACAAAAATTAAATAAAATCGACGTGTTTCGGCCTTTTTCATAAAACCCATTGATTTTTAAACAAAAAAAAAAACATTAAATTTTAGAGGGTGAATTTTGCAATATCCTTTCTTGGTGGACGTCTGGGGCCTAACTAAAGCAGTATGGAAAATTTCAGTTTTCTAACTTTGGTAGTTAGGGCTGGGCCTTGATAAGTCAGTGGTAGAGGTGTGTTTTTACCCCCTAGGGGTAAAATTATAACACGAAAAGAAGTAGTCTTATGTAAAAAAATTAAATAAAATTGAGATGTTTTGGCGTTTTCCTTAGAACTTAGTAGTTTTTAAAATAAGAAAAAATTAGGGATTGCTTTTACCTCCATAGAGGGCGAGTTTTGCAATATCCTTTCTTAGTGGCAGTATGCAAAATTTCAGCTTTCTATCTTTGATAGTTAGGGCTGGGCCTTGATAAATCAGTAGTTGAAGCATATTTTTACCCCATAGGGGTAAAAATCCAACACGAAAAAAAAGTAGTCTTATGTAAAAAAATAAAATACTTAACAATGACCTGTTTTGGCATTTTCCTTAGAATTTAATAATTTAAAAAAAAAATAATTAAGTTTTTAGGGATTGTTTTTACCCCCTTAGTTAGATAGTTTTGCAATATACTTTCTTCTTTCTTAGCGGACGTCTGGGGCCTAAACTAAAGCAAATTTTCAGCTTCTATCTTTTGTAGTTAGGGCTGGGCTTTGTTAAATCAGTGGTCGAAGTGTGTTTACTCCCTAGGGGTAAAATTCCAGCACGAAAAATTTATATATAACACAAATTTGATTCCTTGAAGACTTTCTTTTAGCTTTGGAAATAAAGAAATATCACTAGGAGCTGGGTCGGGTAAATAAGGTGGATGCATCATCGGTTCGAAACGAGCATCGTTCAAAGGAACACTGCTTTTATGAACTGGGGCGTTGTCCTGATGATTGAGAACTCCACAAAACAATTTACCTGTTCTTTTTTCTTTAATGCAATCAGGAAGATTATTAATTAATGTTGCATAATACTGATCCGTGATTGTGTGGGCAAGTTCCAGAGAATCGATAAATATAATTCCTTCAGCATCCCAGAAAATTGTAGCCATAATCTTACCCGCTGAGGGTTGGACCCTGAATTTGCGAAGTGGTGGAGATCCTCGGTGTATTCCTTACTTTGGAGTTTAGACTCGGGATCGAAGTGGTGAACCCACGTTTCATCAACCGTAATAAACCGATCTAGAAAACTTTTTGGATTATTGTTAAACAACGCCAAATTCGCGAGACTCTCTGTCGCTTTTGTTCGGACTTCAACATTCGGGGTATCTATCTTGCAGACACCTTATGAAGTCACAAATAGTCGTTGATTATAGTATTGTTCCAATTGTACCATTTGACTGATAGATGCCTAATAGTTAACCCTCGTTTAGGCGCGCTGATGACACCGGTCATCCACTCGGAACCTTTCGGGGTTCATGCAGAGCCAGAAGGCTGCCAGTAGGCGTTGCATTCAGGATTCAGTAAAAGTAAATCTCAAAGTATATCGTCTTGCCTTTTGACATCAATAAACAAAATGCAAATTTCTAGCTAAAAGTTACTATTTACAACAGGCTGACAGGTATTTAACGAGTGGAAATCAGTCACGGATTAAAAAAAAAAATTAATTCACACAGTAAGAATACTTCTTAAAATATGCTAATAACATGTGTCCTAACTTATTTTACAATACTAACAATTATAAATAATACATAATTAATAACTTTGTTGAATCTAAACCTAATTCTGTTTCACTGCCAGAGTCGTCATTTAGGTTAATATGAATGGATTGTATATTATTTTGTATATAAATATACGAATCTTGGACTTTTAAAATATGCTTTACTGAATTTTTCCAACTTTCGGCCGGTACATCTTTTATGACAGTTTTAATTAACTTTATGGCAATCTCACTTAGGGTAGGGGAAACATTTTCTGCTCGCACCTTTACTTGGTGCCACATAATATGCTCTATGGGGTTAAATATACAATGATATGGGGAAGACGTAAGACAGTATGACCCATCTGTTCCCTCAAGTTATCACATAGGTATTGTTTTTTAATGTTAAATGTATTGAAAACTAAATTCAAAATTAATGTCATTTTCTAATAAATATTCTTGTATTTCAGTTTTAGAACTTGATCTATTTGGCGATCTATATAGCAGACGGCTGTGATAACTTGCGTTATCCATTATAATCACACTATTGTTGGGGATATTTTTTAAAAGATAATTTTCAAACCAGTTCTCAAAAAGTTCCGCACTTGTGTCTTCATCGTAATCCAAGCTCAAATCCTTAATTAATATTTTTGGCAGACAACAGCAAGCAGTTTGGAACCCATCCATCTTCCGATCCAGCGTGAATTATTGAAATTCTTTTTCCTTTCTTTCAAGGTGCTTTCGTCTGGCACTTTGAACTAGAATCAACCCATCCTGTGGTCCACACTGTGTCGTGTGTATTAAACCATGTTTCATAAAGGTGAAATATAGATCTGTTTTGTGATCTATATTTCTTAATTTTCTGCAGTTAATTAAATCTCCAAGTCCGCGGTATTTGTTTACCACTTCTTTTTTGTCTATCTTGATGTATTTATAGCCCATTGTGGAAACAACTCTGTGGAGGGTGGCACGGCTAATATTAATGTTTGTTTCATCTTGTTCTAGCTTCATTTTAAGTTTATCCAAAGTAGGAACATGCTGTTCTTCATAGAGGGAATATATTTTACTTATAAACCCTGACCAAATGTTTAAATAGATTATAACGAATGAATAACAAAACTTTTGATACTTACCCAAAACTACAAATGGGATAATGGTAAGGGATGAAGTCGCCCATACCCAAGCAATTTTTACGGCAACCCTTTTTTTGGAACCATTCCTTTTCTCGAAAGGATTTGTTATCCCCAAATATCTCTCCATAGTAATCCAACAAATATGGACAGTTGATGTTGTTGTTAAAAAAAAGTCAGCAGCAACCAGTAAGATACATAGTGGAAATTCTGAGGGTCGAAGCACTAAAAAGGAATAAACAATAGTTAAAATATGGGTATATAGATTGTTCTGCAGCTTTTATATATAAATTGGAATTGAGGTACCCCTGGTGACACTCCTAACTTTCACATCAAAATGAAAATACAATGCACATCAGAAAGTTACAACTGTCCCTAGGTGTACATTTTTTAACATGATAAAACTGCAAATATCAAAGGAAAATTAAAGAAGTTCTTGAATTTTACGTTTTGTGGGGGTGCGCACAGTTGTTCCGTCAATGGGTCATATGTCAAAATATTTTCTGTCAGGGATCTGTCAGGTAGGCATTGCATTGGGTTCAAAAAGAACCAAATTTACCTGAACCAATAAAACTTTGGCACTTACCGACTAATTTTCGTCGATTTGTGACCGGCAAAGAGTATGAATTTGAAGTACGAAAAAGCAGAATAAATATTGTGTTAAAAGTGGGTTTTGATTTTTGGTAATGTCGCAATATTCAAATCCCTCTTTAAGTGGCCTTAGTAGCGCAGGTAAGTGGTTCTTCTTTTAGTAAAATATAGTTGTCTGAAAAGTTTTATTTTCACATGTTTCTGGACATTAATAAAATGGATGTTTTTATTGACCGCACATGTGACATTAGCAATTTATCTTGACTTTTAACTATTTTCTGTCTTTTATCGTCCGAAAAAATGTATATAGTCTACTTTTACATGGTCTCCTTTTTATGAGGACGTATAGTTTGTATCCAGATCCGTCCAGCTTTTCAAGTTATAATAGTTTAAGTAAACTGCTCGTCAAGAAGTTTTGCACAATGGCAGTTTTTCGGCCATTTTTACAGGTCTGTGGATCGAAAACTGCTTAACTGATTTAAACATTTTTTTGGTTTCTAAAGACCTAGTTTATTGCAAGGTAGATACGAGGATCGCTCTAACCTAATAAGAACCACATTTTGTTATACAGGGTGGACAAAGTGGAAAAAAGTAAAAACTTTAACCATTCCTCGAAATGCTTTTTCTTCAATTTTATTTTTACATTATGTGGAAGCTTGGATTAATATCTCAGGACAATTAAACTTTTTCTTTGTTTTAAGCCCTGTAACAGGAATTATCATAATTGTTTTGAAAAACAGCTATAAAGTTTAGGATATATTTACTAACTCAACAACCTGTATCGTGTGTATTAGTACTTATTATTAGTTATAAATTAATTAGAAAAATATTTTTAGTAAACATGTTTTACAGAAAATAATAGTTAAATTATTATGACTTAAGCCTTTGACTTTTTAACGGGCTTTTCTGTTTGCAGTTAACTTTTACTATTGTGCACCATTTAAATAAACAGAACACATGAAATCAATTCGGTGTCTGCCTGTCACAGTCCTCTTTCTCCAAGACCGGTAAACGTTAAGAGCTGAAATTTAGCATAGATACAGGTCACAGAATAAAGGCAGATTTAAAATACAAAGAAATTGTATCAAAATTTTAGGGCTTGTTTTTTGGGGGTAAACGAGTGAAGACTTTTTACTTTCAAGGGTATCAAATAAGAGCCCACAAAATGGTAAATAAAAACAAATAAATAATTTGATTATCAATTATTATAACCCTTGTTAAGTAAAAGTTATAAAAACTGCTCTCTCTTTTCTACACTTTGTAAAATCAGAGTAGAAGAAGTCTGTCAAATACCCATTGTATTACATGTATAATGATGCACACAGTAGAAAACAAAATTATAATAAAAGAATTTATGAAAAAAGCTTGGAAGTAAAATTTTCTTCAGAACTTTCTCAGAGCTAAACTTTTTTTCGCAAATTTTAAAATTAAATATTTTTATGTTTCTAGAGTACCCAACAGTAACATCCTATAATTTGGTGTGGGTCCCATGCGTAGGAACTGAGATACGACACATCTGAAATTTCACGAGCCGCGCCTGATTCATAACAACTATTTTTGTTATTTTGTAAATTTTATTTTAGTTTTACAATAACATTCCTAGAATTGTTGCACACTGTATATTGCAAACTTGTTTTGTAATCGATCTACTAACAAAAAACAGTAAACATACAAGAAATCGGAAATGATCTACCCTACATTTTGGAGCGCGGTTTTCGCCATCTCGATCCCTAGAATTTAATATTTTTATATGTGCATTTATAATAAAGTTCTTTTGAACAAACCTCAGCAAAATCTAATATTTTTACTGGTATAATACAGGCGCGGTCCATGAAATTTTAAAGTTGTATATCTCTGTTGCTGCTTATGGGACCCATGCCAAATTTAGGTTTTTTAATAGTGAGCCCACTAGGAATGTTTTGGTAAAGAAAAAAAATATTTTGTGATTTGCGAAAAAAAGTTGAATTTTTGAATTGACCCACCTGGGTAAAAAATTAACACGCTTAGGTATTTTATTTATTACTTTTTCTAAACAAATTTTACATCATTTTGTCGACAATTCTTAAATTTTAAGAAAAAAAAATGTGTTAGTAGAAAGTTATAGTCATTTGAATTTTTTGCAACCGAAAATTTAAATTATTTTTAGGTTGAAAAAATTCAAATGACTATAACTTTCTACTAACACATATTTTTCTCTTAAAATTTAAGAATTGTCGACAAAATGATGTAAATTTGTTTAGAAAAAGTAATAGTACTGTTGTTTAGTAAAGTAATTCAACTTTTTTTCGCAAATCACAAAATATTTTTTTTCTTTACCAAAACATTCCTAGTGGGCTCACTATTAAAAAACCTAAATTTGGCATGGGTCCCATAAGCAGCAACAGAGATATACAACTTTAAAATTTCACGGGCCGCGCCTGATTATATGTAATTAGTACCCCTAAAAGAATAAAGTGGGATAAAATAAGAGAACGTCCCTTTTTTTAATTTCCTTTGTAGGTACGGCACTATCTTCGTTTTCATCGCTGTCATTTGACACATTGTTGTCTTGATATATTTTTAGGGACAATATTTTTATTTTCAAAAGTTGTCAATATTATTCTTAACTAGTATTTCTTTATTCTTCTGCAAACTTTGAAAATTCGGCGCAAGCAATGTTTTGACTTCAAGAAAGTTAATAAACTTGTACCCTGGTTAGCGGATCAATATTATTTATGCTTACCATATTTATTCATTACGTTGAGCAGTCTAACCATAGAAACAAATAGACAAATAAGCTCCTCATTAACAGCCAAACTTAGTAGAAAATAGTTTGTTACATTTTGTAAATTCCTATTAAGTAAAATAGCTAGGCATACAACGAAATTTGCAACCATTCCAAACACTGTACTAAAAATACATATAATATGAATGATGTCATATACTGAAACTCCATTAGTTTCCATTATCTGTTGAGCTTCTAAAGTTGTCATATCCAAATCTGTCGTAGTTGTTTCATTGTCGCTGTTTAAAAATTCGTATGATTGGTTCATATTAGCTTATAAAGATGTGCTCGGTTTTTTAAGGAGTTCTAAAATATAAAAAATAGTATATTATAAAGTCCTTTAGAAAAATGCTGAAAAATTATAGATTTACAAGTTCTGAAATAACTCTTTATTGAAATACATAAAAGATGTTTGCCTATCGAAACAATCAAGCTCGTGTTAACCAGTTCCAGTGGTTCCTGATTTCCGACGCCCTTAACGAATCAAATATTTTTGTAGGCGCCTCACAGAGGGTGCCAAAATTTCAAGCTACATATTAAACCCGAGATGCCCGTTGTAATATATAAAATTTATTATACAAATCGCGACGGCGCGGCGCCCCTGTGAAGGAAGAAGTCGCGCACAGTTTGGAAATACAAAGAAATGTATATGAAACAGAGCTGGGTAGAAGTCGAATTCAAGGAATTGTTTTACTTATGAATTAGCTAAAACTTGCTCTGCATTATGAATCAACTTTATGTTATTATAAGAAACTAAATTAGTACAACTAAGATTTCAGATTTTTACTGCCTAACACTGTGCCCAACTATTAACAGTTTGTTTAGGTATTTGGTACCTCCCCCATTTTTATTTACCAATTCATGAGATAAGCATTATCATGAGATAAGCCGTATGTATATTTTTAAATTTGTCATAAAAAAAATTAGAATACTTTTTGACTATTTTTTTCGGTCAGTGACAGGACGTTAACAAAATTGCTTTAAAATACTTTTAAGTGACTGATAACGACGTCATTAAAGAAAAATATCATAAGCTGTATAATAAAATTTAAAAAAATAATATACTTATGTGACAAAAAATATATATAATTTAATTGTTGCGGAAAATTGTTGTAACACGATACTGTTAATACTCTTATTAAATTCAACATAGAAACTACGCTGAAATGTGTAGGAGTTGAGAAAAACAGCTGACTAAAAACTAATAAGTGGCTTTAGATACCTCTTGTTTTAATAAACAAGCATAGTGTGTCAGTTTAACAGAAACAATCAACATTTGCCAAACTGTATTACTGAAAAGCATAATTGCCTGCCCTTAATATATTTTTCTTTCAATTTGCCTAAACAAGAAGGGGTGTTATAAAATTCACTGCATATTGGAATGGGTGACACCTGTGGTAGTCTACAGACATACCCAATACTGTTTTTCTTAAATCGAACATTTTAAAAATTTTCAAAATACACTAAAGCCCGTCCATGTTCGACGCACCTGGCTGAGCGGACGGCGCCTGACGGGAAAATGCGCGCGAAAAACTTAAAACAATTGGATTTGTTGTAACGTTGTCAGACACATAAAGCTTTAAGGATAATTTAAGCCACAGGTAAAAAAAAATCGGAGATATATTCTTAAAAGGGGATGGGTTCGAATGTTGACTCCAAAGTACATCTCCTGAAATTCCGTGCGCATATCTAGCACGCTCGATTTGCGCGTGGTACGCAGTTTGGTCTACTGCGGAGATGTAAAAAAAAACAAAAATAATGAAGTCGAAAACAAGTTATGAAAAAAAGTGCCCCACAAAAACAAAACAAAATTGTGTGCGCGCACTTTACCGCGCGAACATGTATTGTGCAGGCTGGTACTGCCTGGCCCCAGAGGTCGACTACCGGTTGTCGATGTATACCCCGCTCGGACGATAAAGTTTTGTGCTATTTTGACATTTTTAATGTATGTTGCATGTAAGGCTACTCCATAGAAAAATTCTTTAAAATTGCGGTACGCCACGTGGCGCGCCGTCCGGAACCCCCTATGAGCCAGTCGAAATCGCACTCGACCGTTTTTCCATTTCACATAAATATACGTACGTATTTAATTTCCGGCATCGACGCCTCTGGTAACAGATCAAAAGTGGTCAAGTTTAATAATTAATAATAATTTAATTAAATCAATTGAAAATCTTAGGAAAGGGATAGGTGCATAGATCTGCGTCTTTAGCCCGAGACTTGTCTGGAAAAATGAGTGTTAGGGTGAAGAGCACCTAATATCGTTAGCATAACTGTGGATGGGATTGGTAGTTAAAGAGAGCAAGTCATTAATGTGAAGAAAAAATTGGAATAGTGCAAGGATACGCCAGCACTGATAGGATTGAAGTAAGATAAATGACCGTCCACCATGATAAATATACGCCGATTAGAGAGGAAGCTACCGAACCAGGTACATAGTTTGGGAGGAAAACCTTAAGAAGGTAGTTTGTTGAGGAGTATGGCATGCCATACTTGGTCAAAGGCCTTGGCAATATCAAGTGCAATAATCTGGAATTCGCCATGAAATTCGAAAGACTTGTTCCAGTTATGTGTGACAAAGGTAAGGAGATCATCTATGAATATTTGGTGGTGAAATCCGTACTGTCTGCCATGGATGATTTTGTGTTTTTCGAGATATTTTAGAATTTGCAAGTTGCTCGCTTTCTCCATAACTTTGTTAACAACATTGAGAAGAGAGATAGCTTTATAATTGGATGGAAGGGGCTTGGAACCTTCCTTCGGAACAAGATGAATACGAGAAGTCTTCCACCTATCTGGGAACATCCTTGTCATAGAGGATCTGAAAAAGATGAGTTGAGATGGGTGCAATTTTGGACTGCATTTTTTTAGAACAATTGCAGGTGTGCCATCCAAACTGGAGGACTTTTTGGTGTCAAGGGATAGAAAAAAAATTTCAACTTGTTTGACCTTAAGTGTAATGTCGGACATTTTGTCGGGTACAGACGTAGCGGTTGAAAAAGCGAAATTGGTCGTTTCATGTGGATCCTAGCCATTTCTTGCTATGGACGTTGAAGTTACCTAGGACCAAAGCTGCAGCGGAGAAAAATTCGATGAAGAGATAGTCAACCTTGTTAAAAAAAAGTCAAAGAACTCATTGTAGGAGTTGTCTGATGGGGAGTGGTAGATGCAACAGATAAATTGAGTGGAAGATTTAAGGATAAGTTTTAGGCAGAGAACATCGGGCTGCCTGGTTCTAGGTTCGGTAGTCTGGTGCAAGAAAGACTGATGCGAACTTAAGCGCATACACCACCATGAAAACTAAAAGATGACAGAAGTTCATTGCCTGGAAACAGGAGATGATTGGTAGGAGATTTGAGACTGATTTGGGTTTCGGCAGAAAGAGAATGTGGGGTTTGCATGATTAACGGTAGTGGTGGATAGAGTCCAAATTGGAACTAAGCTCGCAGATGTTGACAAAGGTTATTTTACTTTTGGAATTCTTCGATGGTGGCCCCCCTGAGCACCCCTCGCCCGAAGATCCAGAAGGAGGGGTAGTTTACCTCTGTAATTTTTTACCCCTGGAAGCGCCATCATCATTTCCAAATTTGTCTTTTTTTAAGAGTTGGATAGTTAAAAGAGTAGGATTAGAAGTCACAAACAAAGAAGAGAAAGAATAATAGTTTGAAGAGCAAAGGACAAGGAAAAACCGACTCACGCACCCAGTGCTGGAATCATCCGCTAAGATTTCACCAGCTCTTTAAGTGGATGCGTGTGGGAACCCCGTCGGTGAGGAAGAGCTCCTCTACCACCTACCGATTAGAGCAAGTTCAATGTTTAAAGAATATACTAAACTCTAATAATTAAACAAACCCATATTAATTAGAAATACTTGTCTAAACCCAAGAATCCTGCCCAACTGGATTTTTGGACATTTTTATGGTGAATTTTTGAATGACTTTTAAAGTTCTGAACTGAGATAAATTTGTACGTAAATGATCATAAGCCAAGAATATAGCTAGGAGTGAATTCAACTGCACGAAATTAAGAATTTTAGAACGCAAGAATATTCGCTTGTAAAACAAACTGTATTTTTTCTACAGCTGTATTGTAATTCAAAACCTCCTTAAATTAGTGTTAAGTTTATTGAAATAATATTCGGTTATAACAATATACCCAGGCGTGGCCCGTCCATAAGGTCATTTGGTCAATGACCCACCTAAAATTTTCAATGATCAACCTAATAATTTATTTTTTAATTTTTTAAAACCAACAAAGAATCTTTTGTTTCAAAGAAGTGCAAGTTCCATGCGAAAACTCCCGAAGAAAGAATGAAGCCAAGCAATCGTCGAAAGATATCCAAGCTTGCTCCGGGCTAGCTCGTATTTTAAATTGGCCTCATAGGTTTAAAGGGACGATATAAATTCATTAAAACTAAGAGAGGAACAGACATACGCGCTTTAGGAAGATAGCAGAGACACAATTTGTTGACGGCCCACCAATAATATCGGGCCACTCCCACTATGGAAAGACACTCAAACCGCCCCGTAAAATATACTCTTTCAAAACATTTGGTTTGGAAAAAGAAAAACTAATTAGGTAGCTAATATGAGCATTGTATTTGCATTGTATTAATGTATTATTAATTAGCGGTTAAATGTAAAAATTTATAAATACGATCTCAGCCACACCAGCGCTAGTCATCAAATATAACGGCATCGGACCGGTCTTCTTACATTACCAGCGTAGTCCAGAGGGAGAATCTCAGCGAGTTGACCAATAGGTCGTGGGTTCGAGGCTGTGTTAGGATACTTTTTTTAATATTTTTATTTAAAAAATTAGATCGGCTCTAAACGGTGTCTTGGCAACAACTTAGCACTTGTTCCTAGATAAAATATTTTTAAAATTGTTGGCAGTCTCATATCTGCTACAGCTGGCAGGCTGCACGTGCGTAGACAAAGATCGTATTACTATGTCTAGTCGCCAGTATTGTATTTATTAAAGAGAGCGGAGTTTCGGCAGCGTTCCTAGTTTTATTTTACGAATAATCATACTTTTAGCTCAGAAAAAACACCCTCCATTTATTCTGGACTTCTAGTACAAGGCGCGACGTCTATTGAGGAGACGCTAAATGTATCAAAACGGGATCTAGAGTACTAATACACATAGAAAAACGTCATAAACATCTAGAGTAGCAATGTTCAATAATTGACAGTACCTATTTTATGATTTTTGCGATGTTTATTTGTAATAATTTCTTGGCAAAACTGGGCACATTATTAAAAAACCTACCTTAATAAAAAAAGAGTATTTTGCTTGTTGCGTTGATATCACTAGTTGCCCACAAAATTTTGACCCACCTGTAAAAAAACTCACGGGCCGCGCCTGAATATACCTATTGTATATACAATACATACCTATTAGCAAATTTTAGTGTTGCTTGGTAATCGAGGAGACAATACAAATACGTATTCGTTTGCTTAAATTTATTTATTCATAAGTTAAGTCAGTTGACGTACATCTCAATAATAATTTTATGTGAGGAAACGTATCAAAATAATATTATGATCCATGCATACAAACCTTACTGGTTCTAAGGGAACCTAAGCAAACCAGAATTTAAAATAAAGGCAGTAAAAATAATTTCTACGATTACAAAAGAAGGATTAAAAAACTGTAAGGAAATAATCTTTCCTTACAGATATTAGTTTATGGCAAAAGTTATTAAAAACAAGATTTTAGAATCAAAAATTATGTATTTTGAACAATTTCAACACGTTGTAACAAATTCTGAAATTAATTGAAAAATTGACCCATAAAGTTGAAGATTTCATCGTTGAACACTCACAGCTCTGCCGTTAAAACGATTCACGAGAAATAATTTTTGTTTTTGCGGTAGTCCATAAAACGATTGTATACTATTCATATTTTTGTCTTGAGTTTTTTGGAAGTAAATCTAATGTGGCAGTATTTACTGATTTCACCAGTTCTAGAGCAGTTCCAGGAATGGAAAATTCATTTCCCCTTATTATTTTGCACTTTTTTACTGGATACAAAATATAAATATGCAAAAATTGAGAATAAATTCTCTAACCACCTGAAAATTCCTATACAATAAGGATTTCAACAAATAATGGTAAAACAGCTATTCTCCGGGCTATATGCCCCTCCGAGCGCTGAATTACATACCAAAATTTGCCGTATTTTATTCTAACACAGTTAGATAATAAAATACTTGTTTTGAATGCAAGAAACTACTAGGAAGAAGGAAGCTTTTTCTTTAGTTAGGATGTCGTCACCTGCAGACCGGTTTCGAACTCGTTGGTTCTCATCAGTACAGGATAGACGAACATACCAACCTTGCGAAAAAGTAATCCCTTAAAGCTGCAACTGTCGTACTGCATAAGCAGTGAGACACAGGCAGCGCCATCCATTAGCAGTTTCGAGCATTCAGAGTAGAGTTTACCGTAAGGTAAAATTTTCAAACGTATGAATGAAAGTCTACTTGTCAGGGGTACATATAAATATGCAAAAATTGAGAATAAATTCTCTAACCACCTGAAAATTCCTTATACAATAAGGATTTCAACAAATAATGGTAAAACAGCTATTCTCCGGGCTATATGCCCCTCCGACAAAATATAAGCTTGAATTTTTGAAAAAAAAAACAAATTAAATTTACACGCGTCAAGTTTCACAATACAAAATTGACAGGTTGGGATGGACAAAGCTGGATAGCACAATTTTAAAGGATTCGAAATCAATTTCTTCCTTTTTATGTGCCACCCTTTTTAACAGAGTATATGAGTATCTGAACCTTTCATAATGAACTTCGTTAGGATACTTTCTTATGTCTTATCGGCATCGACAATGTGAATCAGCTCCGTGTTATTGTAAAAGATTTAAATCAGCAAAACTAAGATTTCAGACTTTCACTGTCTTAACCATGTCCGAGTAATATAGTACCGCAGTACCGCATTCCTTAAACGTTAGTTTAACTAAAACGTAGAAATACCGGAAGGCAATGGAGATCCAAAAGTTTAGTTTTACCAACAATTCTACATTATAAGAGTAAGAAATGATCCGAAAAGAAAAGAAACCGGTCGCTTGGAATCGATTTCTTTAGACTCTGTCATTAGCTTGACCCTGTAACTTTGTAAGCATTGTACTGGAACTACTGGAATCTTACAACTCACTTTTTACCCACTTCTAATTGTCGTATCGATTTGAGCGTGTCCTCGAAAGTTCCTACCATATGGAAAAATTTGTATTATTGATTTTACGGATAAACCTGTGTCTATAAAAGTTCTGCGTCGTGAGAAAATAGCATTGCCATTCAAAAATTTGATCTAGTACATACAGGGTGACTCAAAAATGTAAAAGTCCAAATCCACGTAAAGCTAAAAAGACATAAAATCGTTATTTAAAGGTAAACTGTCACTGCAAATGTATTACAGTTAATTTTTTTATGTTAGTTTACGCTACTCGTAAAAGCTTGTTTTTTATTTTTTTAGTAAATAAGGTTTGGAACATACAGGAGGTCCCAAAAATAATTTTTATTATAGCCTTTACAAAAAAAGTATATCATTATAAAAAGTTAAAAAGTTCTACAATGCGAAAAAGGAGCATGGTTATTCAAAAATTGTATCTAGCGCATACAGAGTGGCTAAAAAATTTAAATTTAAATTGTGACTCTCAGCTTTTTGAGTCACCCTGTATTGTCCTACGTCAAGTTTTTGAAGAACCATGCTCTTTTTTACAATGTAGAACTTTTTATGAAGATATACTTTTTTGCGAAGTCTATAATAAAAAATTAATTTTATTTTTGAAACCTCCTGTATGTTCTAAACCTTATTTACTCAAAAAATAAAAAACATTTTACGAGTAGCGCACTAAAACGTTAAAAATAAAATATAGTTAAAAAACTGAAAAACACGCTTTAATGAGTAGCGCACTAAAAAGTTAAAAATAATTATTTTCCTTTTATAGCTGTACCATACATACCATATAAGTTACCAGAAAACGGGTGTGCAGTGCGCACATCGTGCGGAAAGTAAAACAGCTTAAAAACTGGGCCTCCCTTTACTCTGCACACATATGCATACCCGATATTCTGTTAACTTGTACAGCTATAAAAGGAAAATAATTATATTTAACATTCCAAGGTGAAAATCATTTGGAAACCAAGCAAATGGCTGAAGTATCAGAATAATTCATAAGTTTTTAATAACGACGTATTTACAATGACAGGACAAAAACCTGTCAAAACAAAACTATCAACTAGAAGATCTTAATTTAAACCAGTACTAAATCTTAAACCTTCTTAGTGAATCTGAGCGTTGGTCTGTAAATGGGTTAGTAAATTTAAAAGCCTGGGGCGCACTTATATAGCGACCTTGGCATAATACCTAGCCTAGACCGCTATACAGGGTGTTACAAAAAGATGTTAAGAAATTTAAAGGGCAAATTCTACATCTAAAAATATGCAAATATAATTTTATACAAGGTGTTACAAAAAGATGTTGAGATATTTTATAGGCAGATTCTATATCTAAAAATATGAAAATATGGTTATATAAACATGGATCCTCAAACGCTTCTTTTTCGAGACACAAGGCATTTAATTTTTTCACACCTCAAGTATTCCGAAGAGTTAGGAGAAATATGCGAAGACGATTTAGAGCATTTATTGAAGCACGGAGAAGCCATTTCCAGCATCTACTATAAACTTAAATCAAAAAGCTCAGTTTTCTGAACAAAAAATTTAAAAAAAAAATATTTGCATTATTTGTTTTTATTGTAAGAAATAAATTAATTTTTATCTCGAAAACGATGCGTCAGAACAAAAAAGCTCAGGAGACACTTTTCACACAGAATTAATTGGGCTTAAAAAACGATATCAATTTTGCAAAAAAACAGTGGCGTGCTATTTTTTTCGCTAAAAATAAAGATTTACCCGCACGCACGCCACTGATGCAAGTACTTTACAAAATAAATTTTTGCACGTAAAGATACCCTTTGATGGCATATTGGCGTGTACCAAAATTCATGTCAATATCTTAACGTATTTTTGAGAAATTAAACAGTAACATTTAGAAAAGAAAATATTAAACACCCTGTATCTCGAAAAAGAAGCGTTTAAGGATCCATGTTTATATAAACTTTTTTTCATATTTTTAGATGTAGAATTTGCCCTTAAAATTTCTGAATATCTTTTTGTCACACCCTGTATAAACATGGATCTTTAAACGCTTCTTTTTCGAGATAGGTACTGGGTGTTTAATATTTTCACACCTCAAGTATTCCGGAGAGTTAGAAGAAATATGCGAAGACGATTTAAAGCATGTATTGAAGCACGGAGAAGCCATTTTCAGCATCTACTATAAACTTAAATCAAAAAGCACTATTTCCAAAACAAAAAATACTAAAAAAAAATCATTTTCATTTGTTTTTTTTGTAAGAAATAAATTAATTTTTATCTCGAAAACGGTGCGTCAGAACAAAAAAGCTCAAGAGACAGTTTATACGCAGAATTAGTTGGGCTTAAAGAAAACATCAATTTTGCAAATAAACAGTGGCGTGCCATTTTTGTTAGCACGCACGCCACTGATGCAAGTACTTTAGAAAATAAATTTTTGCACGTAAAGGTACCCTTTGATTACATACTGCCGTGTACCAAAATTCATATCAAAACCTTAACGCATTTTCGAGAAATTAAAAACCCACATTTAAAAAAGAAAATAATAAACACCCTGTATCTCGAAAAAGAAGTGTTTGAGGATCCATGTTTATATAAACTTATTTCAAAATGAATAATGTGTATGTGTAGAATCTGCCCTTAAAATTTCTTAACATCTTTTTGTAACACCCTGTATATGTAAGTGCGCCCAACGCTTTTAGATTTAATTATCTATTTAAAAACCAAATGTTTTATAGCTGTACAAGTTAACAGAAAACCGGAGTATGCAAATGTGCGGAGTAAACGGAGGTGCAGTTTGTTAGTTGCTTTACTTTTCGCACGATGCGCGCACTGCACACCCCGGTTTTCTGTTAATGTTTACAGCTATAAAAGGAAAATAATATTTTTAACTTTTTAGTGCGCTACTCATAAAAGCCCGTTTTCTAGTTTTGTAAACTATAATTTATTTACAATGAAAAGAAATCGTGAATGGAACTAGAAATCAATATTCGTGATTGGATCCCATTCATTCATTAAATTGAATCCAATTCCTTTTTGACGATTCGTGGTATAAAAGTTTAAGGGTACAATTAGCAGGAAAAAAGAAATACACTACATTATTATTATTGACATAGTATGTTTGAAGAGCAATTGGTTGTAAAAGTAGAGTATGTTTAAACAAATAGTAAGATTTTTTTTATCAAATATCGTGGTGTAATTGTTTTGATCAGATTGTAAAAGGACATTTAGCAATAACCCAGAATGTATTTTTTAAAAATAAATTAGAAATTTTCCTTGACAGTAGATACTACACGATAATTTTCTATTCATTAAAATTGATTGGCTTCATAAAAACTATAAAGAATATTTCTGGCTTGGCATATTAAAAGGGCCAACTTTCATTTTTTTCTGGACCTTGCGTTTTGTTTCCATACCAATAAATATTGGCCGTTTTAATTCTAAACTCTTTGGAACAGCCTTTTGAAATGTTCATACCCTATGGCGATAAAAGACTGGCCTTTTTACAAGCTTTTACTTAACTTAATTTGTTAGTTTGCTTGTATGTATGTAAGTTTGTTAGTATGTTTAGGTCAGATATTGTTTTCGACTAGTTCTATTAAGCTAGAGCTTTAAAATTTTGCACACGTGTATAAGTCCGGTGACAATGCAATATAGTATATCTAATGTTGCTCTAAATCCAATATGGCGGACGCACCAAGATGGCGGATTACCTTTTTCTTTACAATCCCCTTGATATGGGTACCAAATGAAAGGGTTTGACGAGTAGAATACGATAAGCTATGTGACGTCATTCTAAAACCGATGTGGCGGACGTCACAAGATGGCGGATTACCTTTTTCTTCACAATCCCCTTGATATGGGTATGAAATGAAAGAGTCTGACGAGTAGGATACGGTAAGCTATTTGACGTCATTCTAAACCTAATATGGCGTACGCCATCAGATGGCGGATTACATTTTTCTTTACAATCCCCTTGATATGGATATCAAACGAAAGGGTTTGACGAGCGGAATACGATAACAGGTAAAATGTTTTGTAATAATGATGCGTTATCAGAATAGCATAGGTTAAGACGTAACTAAAAATTTAAAAATAAAGTCTTATGCAAAAAATTCTTCTTCAAAACAAGCTTTTATTATTTAGATGATCTAAAACGAAAAAAATAAGGATAGGTTTTTCACTGGGGCAATGCTGAATGCTATTTATAAATAGATTTGATTTAGGCATTCTTTCTAATTTTCTTACTTGATTTATTAGATTTAATATACCGCCATGTTATGATTGAAATACAATCTTTTATAATTATTCTGTATGGACAATTCCTTGACATCATTACCATAGAGATATAACTGATTCTAACCTACATCACAATAATAACCTGGAATAAGCGTCTCAAAAAACTAAAAATTTATTCAGACTAACTTAAACTACACAAAACCAACACTACGTATGTTCTCTAATATTGTTAATTGTATCTAGGCATTTTTAAATCCGATTTTTTGAGTAACGTAAGATTAGTTACAATTTAGATAAAACTTACTTTAACAGACGGGTGCAAACTAGCTTGAACTCGCCAGTTAGTGTCACTATTTAATAAACAAGAAATTTCTGACTTAAACAGTGAAAGAAAATGTGTAGCCTGTGGGTTTTAAACCGTAAACCTCCTGGACAATATGCCAAGCATTAAAGAGATGCCGTTTGACGAACTGATCTAAAACATCAAAAAGAATGCAGGCACGCACTGATTTCTTGCTTAAACTCACAACACATCGGAGTTATATTTACATAGCTGCACTACCAGTTAAACCAGTCAAATATTTGAGCTTAGAATTGGCCTGTCGTAATTTAAAAACTTGGTGGTCGATTTATATAATCATAATATCGTGTGTCTTATTGACAACGCATTCGGTCTTGTTCTTGGAAGTATGTAGTCCAATAGCATGATTTTATTATTATGAATGATGATGAATATATTTAGGAAAAATATTTAATATCTGGGCAAGGGAAACAGTGGATATGTTGAATAAATTTACTGCATAAATATACCTCGAAGATGACGGGGTCCCCACTGATCCGACAGCCCCGATAACTATGTTACCGATGCTTAAAATGTATTCATGATTATTTTGTATATTGTTTTTTTTTTACGTTTACATTTTTTTTGTGAGTAGTATAAGCTAGAACATATTGTTTGGCTTTTACGCAAAAAAATACTAAATATATAACTATTAGAAAACATAAGGAATCATTGTATGTTGTTCATATTGGAAGAACTATATCTGTTCCTACCATTGACATTTCTTATACGATGCTTTAAATATTAATTGCTTATTAGAGAAAAAATCTTTTAGATGCAAATATTTTTTGAAAAAAAATATATTAAAAAATTTTCCATATGTTAACCAAATCTGGGCAGACACTGTATATATATATATATATATATATATATATATATATATATATATATATATATATATATATATATATATATATATATATATATATATATATATATATATATATATATATATATATACGGTGTTTGCCCAGATTTGGTTAACATATAGAAAACTTTTTTAATATAATTTTTTTCAAAAAATTTTATTCTTTCAAAAAAGTTTGCTTACCTTGAATTTAATATTGCCGTTAAGCAATTTAAGTTATATTATACAGGGTGAGGGAAAAATTTAAAATACAATATAAATCATATCCTTTCATAAAAAAAATCTTAAAAAATCGACTAAAACTAATCTTGCTGCTCATAAATGCAAGCTTTATTATACAATGTGTGACAAAATTAAAAAAGCATGCTTATGGCAATAATATCTTTATTTATAAGAACAAAGAATTTTTATTAAAAACGCAATTAAAGAAAACTACTGTTACACTAAATTGACATTAAATATCAAAGCAATTACCGTAAAATCATAGTAACACAAAAAGTGTCCCAGGTATTAATTAACTGTTCAACCTTCTTTTATACAAATTTTTATTTTGTTTCTTACTTTAGGCTATATGTCAGATTTAAAATAAATCAGCTTCATCCCCTAATATTTGGTTATTTATTAATACTTAAACCTATTGTATTTTGAAATAACAGGTCTCTAAATGTTTTCTTACCCTGTACGTTATGACAAATACAAATTTTTTGTAGTGAAAAATCAATTTTGCATTTCTGTTATTCATTAGTTCAACAAGATACATGATGTTAAGAAGAAATTCTACAAAGTAAGATATAACATAACTTTTTCTCGAACCCTGTATAATATAACTTAACTTTCTTAATGGCAATATTATTTTTAGGCCAAGCAAAACTTTTTATGAAGGATGCATTTTTTCGTTAAAATTAAAAATAAAAAAGTTTTCCATATGTTAACCAAATCTGGGCAGACACTGTATATATATATATATATATATATATATATATATATATATATATATATATATATATATATACACTAATATACAGTTATACTGTTATCAAATAATTATTCTTTTTTTTAGCTGTGTAGGCGAATTTTTTTTTTGTTAAAAAGCTTGACAGACGTATTGCCCAATTGCAAGTCGATGACACCTACAAAAAAGGTCGAGTAACTTATGAGTTTATGAGGTAAGAACTCAACAAGAATGAGGTTTTTAAGGGGATATTCCGCTTTTTCAAACAAAAATTTGGATCTACGTCAATTGACACAAAGTCAATTGGACGAGGTCAATTGACCGAAAGCCAATTGACCGAATACGTCAATTGGCCGAGTACTTCAATTGCGTACGTTCAGTTCGCGTGGGTGGATCCTAATAAAAGTAGTATCAAAGTTATCACTGATACAGATATAATATATTATGTTAAATTTATTGTCTTAAAAGCTTGTCGCGCGAATAGAAAAGAAAAAATACATACTTATATCATTCATTTCCACAATTCAGAAGAATAAATAGTCATCAGCGCGTGATATGTACGTACTCGGCTCAAAACTTATAGCTATTGGTCAATCAGCTATATTAACTTGTAATTTATGGTTCTTAATGCGGCCCGGTTCTGTTGTAGTGCCCACGTGCTCTCCCCGTGTATTTGTCTAGTTGCAAGCTCTTCAAAAAGTTTACTTACCGAATCATTTACGAAAAATACTGTAGTTTACAATGCTAATATAATGCTTACCAGTCAATAGAAAATAAATTTTAAAATAACTATAAGGTGCACAATTTATTACTAACGCAAATAACGACTACAGTCTCTGATGGAACACAGAAAATAAATAACATTGCTAAAGTTCAATTAAAATTTAATTTAAATACATACTAAACCGTCGACGTCTACGCCAATTTTTGGAAAAGATTTAGTCCGTCGTATTCCGGCTTCACACCACCTAAACACAAATAGTATCCGGATTGAATTCCTACCATTATTCTAGTAAATACCTATGACATTATAAAGCTATTTAGCTGTGATCGGTATTTCATATTTTTGTCGTGGTAATTAATTACTTGGTACCAATGTGCGTCGTTAAGGAAATTCTTCCCTTGAAGATAGTTTAGGTACTTACAATTTCGGCTAAGCAAAATTAATGCCTGACGCCTGTATGGACTTTTCGCGCGCGACATCCTTTTAAGACAATAAATTTAATATAATATATTATATCTGTTTCAGTGATAACTTTGATACTACTTTTATTAGGATCCACCCACGCGAACTACATCCACTTATAAATAGCATGTAGCATTGTCCCAATGAAAAAACTATACTTATTTTTTGTCGTGTTAGTAAATCTAGATCAGAGGTCGCCAACCCATCGATCGCGAGCTACTGGTAGCTCGCGTGAATAATTCCGGTAGCTCACAGGTAGAAACATAGGTATATCCTAAAAAATTATAGAAATTTCCGTAAATTCTATAAATTTTGTAATTTTTGTTAATCTTTATTTTTTAAAATGTATGCCGTTGCGTCAAACATATACGATTACTATGTATGTATGTCATATTATATTATGTATAGTAAACTAAAAACATTTATGTCGAAAATATTTTGTGCATTATTTTATGAAACAGGTTTAAGTAGCTCACTCTCTCTTCGAAAATTATAAAGGTAGCTCAACACATTAAAATGGTTGGCGACTCCTGATCTAGATAATAAAATGTTGTTTTTAAAAAGTATTTTTTACAGAAGATTTTATTTCTATGTATAATATTTAACTCTGATATTTCAGTTTTGTTTCCGAAATGGCAAAAATGGAGATTGGCTTTTTTAATAATCAATTTTATTTTATGCCAAGCTTTATAAAAAATGGCCTAAAATAGTTTATTACAACCGTATAACTACTAAGTGTTAGTATATAGTACATCATGGTATACACCAGGCAATTATGGATATTCTTGTCCAAATATCGTTCAGCCTAAACATAGTTGGCACGCTCAAAGAATATTTGCAAAATAAATACCCCCAACATATTTGTCGCCTTGCGTAGAATAAACAGGGAGCTTTTATCATTGAGGTTGCGGATGATAAGGACTTGAAGGAGATTCTGCGTAATACTTTAAATTGGCCAACAGGAATCGAGGTATCTATGTATTTTTTTCTCGAAGGAAGGCACCATAGGTAAGGTACCATACAAAGCTACGCGAGAATAGAAGATAACTTTACCTTCAAAAATAAACAAACATCCAGACACACGCTTTGTACGAAATCAAAACCGCTATGAATAATGCCAACCGATTTTTAAATAAATTTTAAACTTTTATTTGTAATTACGAGTACAGCATATTGTCAATTTGACAAATATGCTAGAAAACTCGAAAAAATACCTAAACATACGTTTAAAATTGTTAAAAAAGTTTTAAATGTCAGAAAATGTGTGTCGCATTCACTTGGTTAAATTTGAAAACTAAAATAAAAAAGGGATTTGCACAGTGAGTCTGGGAGAGTGATTTTGATTAGTTTAATCATTGTTCAGGCATTTGTTTATACATTTCATTTTATTAAAATATTAATTGCTATTTTGGAATGTATCATTTACATAGTTATAATTTATTTTTATTATTGTTAAACTACTTACTGGCACAATAAAATAAATGTTGTTTATTATTATTATTGTCAAATTAGACCGGTCAAGCAACAGAACTGGTAAAATATTCCACATTTTACCAGTTATCTCACTTATATTTAAGTATTTTTAGAAACCTTGATTATATTATAATATTTTAAATCTTAATTTAGAAACGTTCTACACATATTGATAGTAATTATTTTCCTTTAGTTTCATTTCGTCTTGCTGCCTGATTTTATACAGAAAACCTATTTTAATTTAATTTGGCTATCAAATCTGCAGGTCACTACTATTTTGATTTTAACAGTGATTTTCCTTAGCTATTAGCCACGGAATACATTGACGAATTACATACTCATAAATTCGCGCCAATAAGAACAATACTGGCGACTCAAATTAAAGAAACCAGTTGCAGTTAGCTGATTTTTAACATGGAAGAAGGGTTCACTAGACGACAACATTGACAAATATGCCAAATAACACAATGATGAAGACAAAGATGAAACGAAAACACGACTGAAGAGGACGCCACAGTCTTAATTTCAGTCGCCGATTATATCTCCTTAATGATCTTTATTCAGTATTTAAAGAAAACTATAACAAATTTGCGTACTACAGCATATTTTCCTTGACAAGATGCACAAAAAGCGCTTTGTTAAATTAATTCAGGGGCAGAAGGTGACAGCTATTTAACCTAATACTTTGACAGGCACATAACGAGAAAGTCTCATTCTCAGCGGAAATTGGTTGTATTTGTACTGGGGTACCTAGTTACCAGATGCTGGTACTTGGTACATATCTTATCTATCACTAAAAATCTAATTTGTCTAATAATGTCATTTTGTCACTACTTTCGTCATGTATGTCAAAAATTACAGAAATAAATATTATTTCCAAATAACAAACTTTTTGAGAAAATACTGGAACACCATAATTAATTTAAATTATTTCAAATGTCTTAATTGTGCCTTTTGGCTTGATATATTGAACTTTTGAGAAGCAGCGCCATCTGGACATTTTTTTAAATACCACCTATTCTTTGTGGGTGCTCATTGAAAAGGGTAGGAGACACTCTGTTCGATAGCAAAATTTTTAAATGTCGTAATTTATTATACAAGGGGTAATATAAATAATGTTCTTTAAAATGCACTTGTACTTTAAATCTGAAATAAAATGTTGTTCTTCTTTAAAATGTACTTGTTCTTTAAATCTGAAATAAAATATCACATTTAGTTTAGAATTACGAATGTGGAAAATTTAACACTACCTGATACACTATAAAGTGTGGTTGCGTTGGTAATTTGGTTATTTGTTTACGTTTTCTATTTTCGAATATTTAAGTGGTATTTTCGCAGTTAGGTAGATCAGACGGGGATATGTCCAATAATAAGGCGGCCACCTGGCTTAATTACCCTAGACTTTTTATGGGCTACTCAAAGAAAAGGGTTCATCCAAATCGACCGCGAAGCGAGAAAGACAATCCATCAAACGAGGTGATTCATAATTCAGAAAGGTATCATGATAGATGCTAAATTCTTAGTGGAGATCATTTTTAACACCTGTTAAAAGCAAATGTAATATTTAACTACTAGGTACATATGTACGAAAAATAAATCGTTAGTTTTTTCACTCCTTGTATAATATTACATGTAATTTGTAACAGGTTCAATGAATGGAGTTTCCTCCGATAAGCACCCACAAAGAGTAGATTACTATTAAACTATAAAACTAAACTAAAACTATAAAACTATTAAAAGTAATAATAACTAAATGGCCCTACCTGTCAAACGATGTACTTATCAAACGAAAAGACACTGTCAAAACATGAAAAAAAGTTGAATTCAATTACCGTGTTCGAGCGTTTTCCCCAAAATTTAGTTATTTGAAAGACATTAGCAATGTTCCATTCTTTTAGAAAACCCTGTACACAGAATGGCTGCTGAGAAATAGGTACAACTTCCTGACGTAAAAGAAGCGTAAAGTTGTAATAGATCAAGTTAGTGTTGTATGTACAAACAGAGAATTTCAATTAGTTTCATGAAGAAGCAGAATTAAAAAATAATACGATATGTAAATAAATATAATTCTACCAACTTGCAGCATGACATTTACCAACGTTGGTAGTATACTTTTACTAACATAAAAATAATTTACAGGACATATTACAGAATATTAACATTATAGTTTTTTTTGTACTACAGATATGTGGGCAACGTTACCTGTTAAAAGTGCAATTGTTTTCTTAAACAATATATTTTCACAGTAAACAGCTGATTAGATAACATTTCAACACTCTACTATGTTGCGCGATTAATACTTGCGGTAAGATTCTAAAACCCGGAAAAAAGCGATGGGTCTCATATCAAAACCAATGTTTTTGTCTGTTAAACCTTGCTGACTAAACTGAAGAAGGTAAACATGTTTCGGGATCAAAATCAAAATCAGGTAGTGAGCGAGGACAAAAATTGGTCAAGCAAGTCGATGCATATACTAGAGTTCCGTGTTTAATACTCTCTAAAGGCCAGTTTGACAATATAATGTACACCCTAAGGCAGGGGCCTTTTATTTTTTTGCGGCCCGCATACAAAAAAAAACAATTCGATAAATACCTAATAAATCACCCAAAACTTAAAATATTGTTTACATCAGATATATTACCTCGTTTAGGCGAGAAAAATTATAATTGAATTTACGAAAATAGGTATAAGTTGAGTGAATTCTTGACGAAATTTGGAAAAATTTTTGCGTGGTCCCGAAAATTTTTCCCTTTTTTACCTTTTCGCTTTCCACTTCTGACCCACCGGTCGATTAAGAAACCCAAACCTGGCCCTTCGATAAAAAAAATGTTGAAGACCCCTGCCCTAAGGGAACAGTAACTGATAGTTGGAGTTAACCAAGAATTTTCCGTTCACAAATGTGAAAACAAATCGTACAGTTTGATAAAATCCTTACTTTTGTAGTACCTTTGGTTGCCGAGATAATGTTAAAAAAGTGGGGCGCCCGCTAAGTTACTTGTCAAATAGTGGCACATTTTTGTTAGATACCAAGAATAATAAATTCAAAGAAGAAGTATATTTCTCTAAGAGACCTGATTTGACTTACAGATAGATAAAATGTCTGAAAGTATCAAAATTCTTTAATAAGTAAAATCCTTCTGGATGCTTACATGTTTCGCCCTTATGTGGGCATCATCAGGCCTAACAATAAAAAAAATACAAATCAAATGAAAAACAAACACATGACATTAACAATTTTGGAGTGATTTAAAAATTGTTAATGTAATGGTTTGCTTGTTGGAATACGGATGGACCGAAAAGCCATTACGGTGGCGCGCCGAGACGGAGTTATAGCAGTTGGTCTTTGTCGTACAAACGCAGAATATATGAAGCAAACTAAATGCGTTATAAATAAACGGCTGCTTCTCCTCTTGCTGAAGGTCTACGGATGGAAATAAAAAAAATTGTTTATCGACATTTTATATTTATTTATTTTACTCATGCCAGTATGGAATAAAGAAAAGGATCATTATTAAGCTTGGCCAGTTGGATCTGTTACCAGAGGTGTCGAAGCCGAAAATTAGGTACGTACATATACCGTATTTGACAAAAATAATTTAATTCATGAGTGTTGCCGTGTTTGAGTTCGACTCGCGCAGAGAGGGTTCCGTATCACATTTAATATTGTGAATTTCTCACAGAACACAAAATTTTCAATACCTATGGCATCGTCGAAAGATATTCTAAATAGTCTAGTCACTTGCTTATTGCGCTGCAAATCTCCCCTCTGCAGTTGCTCGCCTCTCGCCTAAGCCCGTATCGCTCGATTCCTGGCAAAACCAAGTACGGGTTACACAGAGGAGTTTATGCACGTGAAATTCGTGTCGCTAAAAGGGAAGGACCGAGTGCGCCAAATAAAATTTAGTTTTTTTTTAATGGCGTCTCATCCTTGGTATTGTAGTGTTGATGAGTGTAATATTAGTGATCGTAATAATGTTTCATTTTTTCGCTGCCCTAAGGATCCTGAAAGGCAGGACTAAAAAAGTGTGTAACTTTTATATAATTCTCATTTTTTCATCTACTAGATTAAAAGGTTAACTTTTCACTTGCACTAAGTATATTTATTAAACATATTGTCACCTATGAGTTTTTGACAAAATATCATATTTCGTTTCACTTACCTTTTCCATCAGTTATCTGAGTCCGACCCTGATTTTTGCGTCATGTAATATTGAAATCCGGTCTCTAATGCTAAATACGTAGTTCTAGCTTTACTATTGGAGACATATTCTTAAAAGTGAATTGGTTCGAATATACACATATCAAATTACATCTCCTGTAATTCCTTGCGCATGTCTTGCGCGCTTGATTTGCGCGTGGTTCGCATTTTGGTCTCCTGCGCAGATGCCAAAAAACGAAAAATTTAAGAAACAAGAAATAAAAAAAATCGAAAAAAAAGTTCAAAAGTTAAATACGCAGTTGTAGCTTTACAATTATTGGAGATATATTCTCAGAAGTGGATGGGTTCGAATGTAGACACCAAGGTATATCCCCTGAAATTCCGTGCGCATGTCTAACCCGCTTGGTTTGCGCGTGGTGTGCAGCTTGGCCTGCTGCGCAGATATAAAAAACTAAAAATAAAGAAGTCGAAAAAAAGTGACCCACGAAAACAAAACAAAAATGTGCGCGCGCACCCGCACTTGACCCTTTTGTTTATATCACATGAATTTACTTACGCATTTTCGGCATCGACGGCTCTGGTAACAGATCGAAAGTGGCCAAGTTTATTCATTATTTATATTTATAAAATAAAAAATATATTATACTCTAAATATTAAAAAGCGGTCGTCAGCGCTCATTATACTATTGTGGTTTCTTTAACATTGTTGTTCAGTAAAAAGTCAATGGTCTTTCGGTGCACGTTCATAGAAACGACATACAATTCACTAAAAAAATTAAAAATTTTATTTTGTTGTTTTCTTTTAAAACCGTGCACGATGTGTCGAATTTTTGCGAGGCGCAGTTTTAAAAACAGGTACACAATAAAAGTTTGATTTTTTCAATGAATTATGCAGTAAGGCTGCCCGCTTAAATGCTAAACCAGTGGCGGCGTATAGCATCAACCACGTATAAGTGATAATAATTCTTTACTAATTTTCAGTTGGCTCTGGGTCAACCGATTGGTTGACAAATGAAGTTTAACCCATTGTTTAATTGTCAACCGCAACCTTGACCAAAGCCATCTGAAAACGTCTTTTATATAAAATGTAATTCTTACGCAGTTAGCATTAAAATTCGCATTGGCTCGGCTAAACACTTGCAGCATAGCGTGTCTATAAAGTCGCTTCTCGAGTGTTAGGCGTCTAAGGTGCGGACGACCTTGGAAAAAAATACGCGTCTTGGGAGTGAACGACATTGGTAGAAATACGCGTTTGGGAATCTTGGGAAATCCGGATCGGACGACCTTGGAAAAATATGCGTCTGGAAAGAGGACGCTCTTGGAGTGATTCTGCAAGAAAATGTTTTTATATAAAAAAACGACCGTTCGACATCTACGCATGTTATCTTTGCGACCCATTATATTTTTAATCAGGAAATTTTCATATAAACTTTCTACATGGTGACCACTTTCTGGAAAACCGGAAAAACCAGGAAGTCAGCGAATTTAAGTAGTCAGGGAAAAGTCAGGGAATTTTTATTGAAATCAGGAAATTTGTGGTGGATGGGTTCGAATGTAGACAACAAAGCACATCCCCTTAAATTTCCGTTGTCATGTCTCGGATTGAACATGGTAAGCATTTTGGTCTACTACGCAGATGTCATAAAACCAAAAAGATAAAAAACGAACAATACAGAAGTCGAAGAAAAAATTGGGAAAAGTTGGAGAAACAAAGTTACCCAAAAACAAACAAAAAATGTGCGCACGCACTTTGCCGCGCGAACATAGATTGCGCAGGCTGGAACTGCCTGACACCAAAAGTCGACTATCGGTTGTCACTTATGCGGATGTCCCGCCCGCCCGGACGGTAAAATTGTGTGTCATTTTGCCTATAAGTTTAAATTTTATTTTTCTAACTAAAAAATACCTATCCATCATACTATTTTTAAGAGTAAAAATAAAAATTAAAAACTAATAATATGAGTTTTTATAAGCCACGTTCCTTTTTGAGGAACAAAAATTTCCTGCGGTCCATTTGAAGTTTTTAATTTTTTTCTCTGGACCTCGATAAAATTTTTCAAAAGTATCCGGACCCCACTAGAAATTACTTGCCGACCCCTGCCCTAATGTGTTATTTCAAATACAAAAGAATTACAATCATGTAAGTTATTTTTTAGTTTAGAGTCATTAATATTAAAATACAAACAACGAATCTGGTCTTTTCATTAATAATACCTTCCTGACTTTCCATATTATATTCAAATCCCACTTCTGTTTCTGTAATATCTGATCTGTTACGTTATTTACACAATATAGAAGCATAAACAACTTTTTTTAAGTCTTTACGTAGTTTCATGATATAACGTAAAGTCAGAAAAAAACTCAAAGGAAAAACCAGAGAAAGTCAGGGAAATTTGGTCTGGACAAAAAGTGGTCACCCTGTTCTAGCACTGTGCGCAAACAGTCGCGTGTTACTGCACTTTCGGCCCTTATTACGAACTACCAAATTCACAGCGACGCGATAGAAAATTAGAATCAACAAGTGGCAAAGCTAAACTGAATTGCTATTGAGGCCGAGTTCCCCAAGATGTAATGCTACTGGACCGGCACTCACGGTGGGCAGCCTTAATTATCAGTCTTTCCTATGTGTTTACGCCGGAAAGTAATGTTATCTTATAGCTACTAACTGAGCGACAACAATGTTAAAAAAAGACAAAAAGTAGTTAAAGGCGCTGAATACTCCTCTTAAACTTGTTTTTTCTACAACTGCTCTCAAAATATCTAAAAATCACACTAATACCTACAACTGAACATTGATAATTTAAAACAGAGTTCGGAAAAGTTTACACTCGCCGTGCGAAAACATTTACTCATGCTGTGAGGAACAATTATTATGCAGCCAACGATTCAGCAGACCTATCTTCCATACAATCTTGAACAAAAGTTTCAAAATCTAGTAGGCGGCAGTTTTGACAGCTGCTGTCTCCTAGCAACCAGTTTTATTTTTTTGTTATTGACGGTGTTATCTAAACTGCCACCCAGAGAATCGACAAGATTTAACTATTTGGAAACTTAACTATATAAAATAAAAAATAAAAGCCTCAGAAATATCCCAAAATCTCCTTCCTTCGGTTTTAAAAGAAAAATTTAGCATCTGATGCAATGCACAAAATACTGTAGTTGCAGTTGTAGAAAAAGTATAGTGTACAACACTTTTGAAAATACCTTTTCACAGTTCACACTCATTCGACTCAGGTGAAAAGAGTCATTTTAAAAACTTGTTGTACAATATACTACTGCTACTGTCAAGAACATGTCATGCCATTTGGTTTAGTCACGTGACTAAAACAGTTTCCAAACACTGGAGCGCAGAGAAATACGTTAGGTTGTCTTATGCGTACCTAGAATAATATTTTTAAAAACGTCTCTAAAAGCCTTGTTAAATACTGTGTAAATGATAGGGTGGAGGGCTGGACTTAAGAAATTTAAAGTGATTATTATCAGTTGAACAATTACAGGAATATCAATGTCGAAGAAATAATTATGGAAATAGAGATATGCAGTAGGTAAAAGACAGATTATTGCTGTCATAGACATCAACCACACAACTCTTATATTTTTCTTTTCAGATTGTAGGTTTTGGAGGACTCTCTTGTTATTTGCTTTATCGTTAGCCCTAAAAATAAACAACATAGCTGAAAAAATTAAATAGTAATGCATCTAAATAATGTGTACAATAATAAAAATTAACAAAATGAAACGATTAAAAAGCTTCAGATCCGGCGTATGAGGAATGGAAAACTTATAAAGGGTTTCCTAAAGGGAACTTCGGGATTTACAATTTTGCAACAATTTAACCTAGAAATTTTATATTTTGCATGTGTCATCTGGAGACCCGGCAACTTAATTATGGATCGTTTCACGACGAAAGAACAAGTTAGAATTGTTCAAACTTACTACGAAAATTTTCATTCTGGTGTTAGAGCTATTCGTAAACGTCGTTTAATTTTTGGGCGTTATCATATGCCATAACGAAAATAACTCTACCACGAATTTCGACGAATTTAAGGGTGTGATGTATCGGCATGACAAATAATGGTAAAGTAACGACAAAATAGATCCTTCGAACACCTGAGAAATATTTAACACGATCTAAATACGATTTAAGCTTTAAAAATCAACCTTGATCGACAAAAATGTACAACATTGCACATTAAAAATGTTGACTGCACGACAGGAAAATATTTTTTACTGCAATTAAATTCATTCCGCGCCGGAATTATATATTCCACGGTAAAAATGAGTTAGCAACGGCATAACGCAAACTTCAAAAAAAATTTTAATTCGTGATCCAAAAAGTATCTTTAACGAGAACTTCAGGACAATAAAATGGATAAAAGAAACGACAACATTTTATAACTGAACTACACAAAGCAGGTTAGGTGCCATAACAGGAAAGTAAATTGTTTGAAGAACACAAAAAGAAATTATTTTTATTTAAAATATACTATTAACATTGCATAACAAAACAAAACTAATTGTATAATTAAGGTCTTTCTGGCTTTGGCCTGTCGTCCACGTTTTCGTTTTTGGACTAGAGATGCCAATTTTGCTTCAGTTGGTACGTCAACCAATTTAAATCTTATTTTCCAACTCGGAGTTAGTAAAAGTACACGCACGTGCCAGACTAGGCGCTTTATTTGGAGTGCGATATACTTTTCGATGTGCCAATAAATTATTTGGTCTGGCAATATGGATTATGTCGTGTAATATATTTTTTAGATGTGTCATGTTTTAATCGACAGTGAAAAGCGTTATAGGGAAGGTGAATATATGTTTTTGAAGTATGAGGTATCTTCTTTTATAGTTAATTTCTTTATTATTGTGATGGAAAGTTTGGCGTTGTTTTGGAAAAAAAACTGTCGCTAGTTTAGACGATTGTTTCGTCCTTTACTTGACGTTCAAATGCTGTATTTTGATGTGCCAATAATATTTCCCCAAAATTTAACTCACTCCAGAGTTAAAGCCCACAGATTACGGGCGTCGCCGAGCGTTAGCTAATTTTATCTTAGAAGAAGTTACAAATAATGCAGAATTTTTTAATAAAATTATCTTTTCCGACGAAGCTCATTTGCACTTCGGAGGTTATGTGAACAAGCACAATTGTAGGATTTTGGGGAAGTGAAAACCTTCGAGTGATTGAAGGAAAACCTTTACATCCTCTTCGAGTAACCGTGTGGTGTGCCTTGTGGACTGGAGGTGTTGTGGGGCCATTTTTTCGTGAAAATGCCGATGGTGATATGGTTAATTTTAATTGCGAACGCTACCGCAATGTGTTAAGAAACTTTTTATGGCCCCAATAAGGAATATGCACATCTTTTTTTTATTACATAAATCGTTTAAGGAAGTCAATACAAACATTACAATAATTTATTACAATTTAACCAGCAGTCATTTGTCATTAATGAATAATGACGTCAGAAGATCAGCAGAAGTAAGTGTCGATCTACATGAACGAAAGGCTTAACTCAAAGTTGGTTTTTTATTATCGGAAAGAGGGGGAGCAATCAAATTTTTTGGGTTGATAGAGGAATAGTTATAAAGGATGTTTCGTCGCTGAGTTATTAAACGTCAAAAGTAAATTAATTCGATGTAAATTTTCGGAGGTCGTGGAGCTTCAGAACTCTATTGGAACGGGTGTGGCAAGTAATTTTTTGAATTTTTTTAGGTCGAAATTTGTCATTTGTAGACCCCTCTTTGGTACCTAATAACTCGAAAACAAAACGTCGGATCGAAAGATGTGCAATACATTTACCTCAACCTTAAATCACTGGGAAATGAATATATTTGTGAAAAACTAATTTTTTCCCAATTTTTCAATACTATCTTATAAAGGGATAATCAGACTTTAAAATGAATACCAAATGGGTCATCCAGGAGTATACTTAAGGGGTAAAAACCGAATTTTCTTGATTTTTTCCGACAAATCCTATTTTTAACCGACATTATTCCACACTATCTTCCTTATTTAGTAATTCTTTGAGGTTTATTTCATCCGTTAATTATCTAAGAATACCTCCCACTAATTTAAATCGCTTATATTTTTGTTAAAGTTATTAATAAATATATTTATTTGCATCGGAGACATGCAAAATTTTAACGTTCAGATTCACTAAGAAGGTTTAAGCTTTAGTACTGGTTTAAATTGAGATCTTATAGTTGATCAGTTATGTTTTGACAGGATTTTGTCTTGTTATTTTTAATAAGTCGTCATTAAAAACTTGTGAATTATTCTGATATTTTAGCGAATTGCTTGGTTTCCAAATGATTTTCATCTTGGAACGAGTTGCTGTAATCAATGTAGTTCTTCTATTGTCGAAAGTACGTTCTATAATTGCCCTTTTCTTTATAAATTTGCGAAAAAGCTCAGAAATAAATTCACAGTATAAAGCTTAGTTGTCTTATTCTTACACACCTGTCACTTTAAAACTTCTGGTTTTCAAATTAGAATGGACTAGCGTTGGAGAATCTGGCTGGAAAAGTTTTGAATTTTCGAAGATTACCACGAAAACAAAGAATTGCAGTTTATTTACTCGAAATTATTAAGATATAATGTGTCAAAATTTCGCAGAAATGCCAGTTTTTGTTGCAAAATTGAAAGGTTCCTGGACCGATTTCGGCTTGAAATATACACGAATAAGATTTTAGGAACCTTCTACTTTAAGTGCAGGGGTATTTCATTGGATGAGTTACGCATTAAATGCCATTTTTATTGATTTTGCGATGACCCTACAACACTGGAATTCGTCATGTTCTCATAATGAGCCATGAGTTCACTTTTGACGACACAGCCTATGGGATCACGATTTTACAAGTTTTGAAATTCGCGCGAAAATTTGCAGTATGAAATCCTTTTTTTGTTAATAAAGACCAAAATAAATGGATTACAGCAACCGCCATAAACATTTAATTTATGTAGAGAATATAAAAAAATATTTCAGGTTTATTTGATGATGCTTCGTGAAGGACAAACTCTATTATAACAATCCTCAGACGATTAATGACGTGAACCAAAACATTCATCAAGTGATTAGTGAAATTGAACCGCAAGTGTACCAAAATGTTATTGACAATTTCACCAATGATATTTTATTTATTACACGATGATAATGCAATACTTTCCGTTGTCGCGTCGACCTGGCTATCGCGATTTGGCAGCCTAGTGCACGAAGGAAATTACTGATGATTTTGAATGATTTTGAATCAGCTGAACTTATCTATCTTTCATTTACATACCCTTGACCACCTACAGTCCTACTAAGACCATTGGATATATTTGTCTCCTGCTTTTTTATTAATCTGTGTAAAACAGTGGTAGTCAATATAAATGATAAAAGCTCCAATAGAATATTAAGTCCAGTAACAAATAATGCTACGATAAGTGCTTCATCAATGTCAGCAAGCTGTATCCACTCTCCACAGGTCATGGGCTGATCCAAGGAGTTACTTGTAATTCCTGAAGACAATAAAATCATGTGTTAAAATTGTAATTTTGTGTAAAAACATTAATTTCTATATTATTAAATTTTTCTTTGCACTTGCTAATTTTAATTCGAGATTTACAGTATTAGTAATTTCATTTACAGTATTAGTATTCACTTACACTATCTTAAATCTGCATATAAATAACCGCTTGGTGCCCCGGCACACAATGCACAAATAATGAGACCATATTTAGATAACAATTTTCCAGGTCATTGGATTGGGACCCATGGCCCCATAAGATGGCCCCCAAGGTCCCCAGATTTATCAGTACTCGATTTTTTCTTTTGGGTGTATTTGGAAAATAAAATATATCGTACTCAACATCGAACAATGCAAGATCTCCGCAACGCCTCGGAGCAAGAATTTAGAGATTTGCAAGGCCGTCCATTAATATTAATAAATGCCTTACGCAGAATAAGAAATCTGTGTCATAAATGCATTTTGGTCTGCAGTTTGAGCAATACATATATAGAGGCTTTAATATGTTATTTATTCCTGTCAAAAGAACGAATTAAAAGGACTAACTCTTTTCGTTACCTAAAGCTGTGTATGTTTTGTTTTTGAATTTGAACTTTATTTGCTATTAATAATTCAAGACAACTAATTTAATTTTCAAATGATAAAAAAACTAAGCAGTTTTAGTTCTGGTTAGGATTTTTTATATATCTAGATAACAGGTAGTGCTGTAGTTTAAAAAATAATACCAATTTTAATAAATTAATGAAAATGCAGGATTTAACCAGTTCTTTTTTAAATCTAAATACTTGAATTGACGTTAAACCACATGTTAAACACGGCCAACTACGCAAAATTAAAGTTGAAAATTAAATAGTTCGATTTAAGGGCTAAAAATAAAAAATAACTATAAAGTATTATATATTTTTGAAACGCTCTCGAAAGGAGAAATTTAATGATTAAGAAACATACAGGATGTTCCATTTAAAAAAACATATATTTGGTTAATACCTAGAAAAATAACACATCTGTTGAAAATCTAGCCATGCCACTCGATTCTACGTAGAAAACTCTAATGGGATCCATTTTTACTTTTTTTATAAGTTACAAGATAACTGAAATGCGTCCGAAAATGGAAAAAATCAATTTCGTCCTGTATGTCAAAAACGAAGGGGGCCATGAAAAATATTTTTATGCCATCTTTCGTTTCATCAAAAAGTAGAAAAACTTCGCGCAAACCGCAACTCTCTATCTCTAATAACAACCGAGATACCCTGCAATTACAACGAAATCCGGACACCCTGTACACACATAAGTTTATGTGGAAAGACTTTATATTAAATTGTAATGTTAATAAAGTTTATGTTTCTTAATGCGGTAATATAGTCATCGTTCTAACTTTTCGCTTACAGTGGTAACCAATATCAACTTGGTAATTTTGAATGACACACCCTGCATATTTTTCAGATTTAAGACACGAGGGCCGACAATATTTAGGGTCTAACATATAAAACAAAACTATTTTTCCACGTGATCACCATGCACTTAAAGACATTTATTCTACCTACGCTCTAACATAGAAACACCCTTTTCAAGAAAACTTGGGGTTTTTATTACAGAAAAATTCTTGAACTGCTGTCATAACGTCATCATAGCTGTCAAATTTGGTTCCTGGAAACTTTCCTTTAGCTTTGGAAATTAGTAAAAATCATTAGGAGCTAGGTCGGATGAATGTGATGGATGTGTCATCAGTTCGAAACCAGCATCGTGAATTGCGTTCAAGGAAACGCGGCTTTTATGAACTGGTGCGTTGTCCTGATGATGGAGAATTCCACAAGATAACTTTCCTCCTCTTTTTTTATCCTCTGACAGTCCACGAAGACCGAAGTCTAAGTAGGTACTATGTACCGTGGGTGTACTGGGGAATCGACTCACACATCCAGAGCCGGAAACATCCCTAGGGTTTTCACTAGCCTTTTAAGAGGATGTGTGGGGTGGTACCACCTCGGTCGAGGAAGAATTCATCTACCACCTTCCAATAACAATCACAAAATATCCATGGTCGAAGCGGGATTCGAACCCGCGCCTCTCGGTTGCAAAGCTGGCGCCGTACCAACTCGGCCACCGGAGACGTAATCACGAAGTTTATTGATTAATGTTGCATAATACTGATTCGTGATTATGTGGCCACGTTCCAGATAACTAGTTCAACATCTCCGAAAACTGTAGCGATAATTTTACCCGCTAAGGGTTGGACCCTAAATTTGCGAGGTGGTGGGGATCCTCGGTGTCGCTAATTTTTACTTTGGAGTTAAGACTCGGAATCGAAGTGCTAAACTCACGTTTTCATTAACTGTAACAAACCGACTTTGAAAACTTTTTGGATTACTGGTTGAACAACGCCAAATTCGCTTTTCAAGTGATGACCCTCTGTCGCTTTTTTTCGGGCGTCAACATTCGCGGTACCCGTCTTGTAGACACCATATGAAGTCCCAAATAGTCGTTGATTTTTGTTCCAATTGTACCATTTAAAATGCCTAGATTGCTAAATGCCTAGTAGTTAGCCGACGATCTTTTGTAATTAAGTCACATACACGATCAACATTTTCTTGATACACAGTTTGAGGCCGACCAGCACTGTTTGCATGTTCGCAAGTTGTTCTACCACAGTGAAACTACCGAGACCAATTATTATTTACCATAATTACAAATAATTAGGTTAATCATTATTCTGCGGTACTAATAAGCCACAGATCGACTACAGATCTGACAGGGAAGTTTAAATAAATATTCGATTCAACGTACTAAACTCAAAAAGTTTTACTTTTAATATTTCTCCCAGAGAACACACCCCATCCCATAAGTTAGATAAATTCATGCAGATTTTTCGTGTTTCTATAAATAGGTATACAAAGTTATAAATCGTAACCAAATGCTTAACTAGATTATAATGAATCAATCATTACAAACTATTAACAAAACTTTTGATACTTACCCAAAACCACAAATGGAATAATGGTAATGAATGCAATCGCCCATACCGAAGCAATTTTTACCGCAACTCTTTTTCTGGTAAAATTCTTTTTCTGGAAAGGATTTTTTATCGCAAAATATCTCTCAATACTAATCCAACAAATATGGACATTTGACGCTGTTGTTAGAAGATTGTCAGCAGCAACCAGCAAGATACATAGTGGAAATTGTGAGGGTTGAAGCACTAAAACGGAATAGACAATAGTGAAAATATGAGTATTTAGATTGTTTTCAGATTTTATCTATAAATTCGAGTTTGTACTCAGGTACTCCTGGTGACACTTCTAACTTTCACATTAAAATGAAAGTACAATGCACATCTGAAAGTTACAACTGTCATCAGGTGTAAATTTTCTACCATGATAAAAAAAACTGCAAACATCAAAGAAAAAATAAAGAAGATATTGAATGTTACGTTTTGAGGGGATGGTTCATGCACATTCCTATAACTATTCAGGTTTTGTGTTGATAATATAGCTCATATAAAAACACGTTATATCTTATAGAAAAGAACTGCTAATATATCAGACCTATTTAGGAATAATTTATTACACTTTAGGGTTGATTTTAATTGTTGAGTATTTTTTATTTACTTTAAGGAACTATGAACAAATTAGAAAAAAACCTATTTTTATATTATATAGTGCATTTTTAAAAATGGACCATCGGGTTTACATGTTAAGTTTTTAAACCGATGTTAAAGCCCTGTTATATTAAAAGCATCGATATAAAGCTTGACGTAGTTAAATTGCAGATAATTAAGTTTATGTTAATCTCCAAGTATGCCAAAAAAATTCCAGTAAATACTTAAAAAATACATTTGAAATTCTGATAATAAAGTTTTAAATGTCAGAAAATGTGTGTCACCTTTATTTCTCACGAAAGGAGAAAAAACAATGATACCAGAGGTGTGAAATCTTAATGTTTAAAAAAAAATAAATCCATTTTTCAGGTCTTTTTGGAGCTTTTTCGGCATTATTGACAAATTAACATAATCATAAGATTCTGAAATTGATCTATCTGCGCCAAGTTTTACCTCTATACTTCTAATAGAGTAGTGCCTAACCACGATACACTTATAACGGTATGCCTATCCTGTCCTAAATTGACTAGACGCTTGCACCCCTTGTACATAAGTACAGGTCAGTTTTTTGTCGGGTAGTGTGTTGAGTTGCCGTTTATTAAAATATTATTGCCATATTTCATTTCCTCAGGTAAGCGCCAAGTCAATTTAAGATTTTCCCTCGAAGTGACGTCATAACGTAGAATACCGTTGTAAGTGTATCGTGGGCCTAACATGGGGTAAAAATTTAACATACGCTATTGTCCGGTTTAAAAAAATACTTTTACAAAATTCGGGATGTACTTGCTGACGTTATTTTAAGGTGAAAAGTTCCAATGAACTATATATATTAACAGTTTTGTTAAGGAGATACAGGGTGGCCTAATTTACACAAAAAAAATATATTTAAAAAAAATTCATACCTACGTAAGTTAGGATTTTTTTGAAATTGAATAACATAAACACTTTATTACGCTTAATTTAAAAGTGCAAGACATTCTTGGAGTCAACCAGGGGAGTCGGTACGAAATTTTGTTTTTTTTATCTTCTGACAGCCCACGAAGACCGAAGTCTAAGTACTATGTACCGTGGGTGTACTAGGGAATCGACTCACATCCAGAGCTGGAAACATCCATAGGGATTTCACCAGCCCTTTAAGAGGATGTGTGGGATGGTACCATCTCGGTCGAGGAAGAATTCCTCTACCACCTTCCAACAACAATCACAAAATATCCATGATCGGAGCGGGATTCGAACCCGCGCCTCTCGGTTGCAAAGCTGGCGCCGTACCAACTCGGCCACCGGAGCCCCGGTTTTTTAAGAAAATTATGCTATGCCACTGATGCTTTAAAAATATTAATTTTTTACTTCATCTCTACTTTAATTGCAATAAAAAGGTTTTTTTTGTATTTTTTGATATTATGGGAGATAGTTTAAGAGCAAATAAGATTTATTGGTCCAAGCTACAAAAACAATACGGCTAGGGATTTCCTAAATGAAATTTATCGAAATCGATGGATCGGTAGGGGGGCTAAAGAACCTAATTAGCCATGGTCACCAATATCCCCAGACTTAAATCTGCTTGATTTTCATTTCTGTTGACACATAAACCAACTGGTTTATAAAACGCTAGTAGAAAATAAAGAAAACCTAAGACACCGAATAATTGGCGGATTTCAAACGATAAGAAATGTATGATATCCTATGCAAAGAAGGTTAGATGCCTGTATCTTGACTGAAGGTGAACACTTTTAACAATTTAGTTATTTCAATTTCATTTTTATTTAAGTTATTAATTACTTTAAAATAAAGGTTTTATCGTTTTGTAGCCTAGGCCAATAAAAATTATTTACTTTTAAACTACCCCCGTATCAAAAATATGCTAAAATATTCATACAATATAAAGATTTAAAAAAATTACTGGCGTAGCATAATTTTCATAAAAAATATTAGAGCATAATTTCGTACGAGGCCACGGATTGACTCCAAGAATATCTTTTAAATTAAGCGTATTTAAGTGTTTATTTTATTCACCAAATTTCACAAAAAAATCTGGTGGTATAGAAATTATTTCAAAATATCTATTTTTTAAATTGGACTTCCTGTATCTCCTAACCAAAGCTGTTAAGGAACACAGTTTATTTTGACTTATCATCTTAAAATCGCGTCAGCAAAGTTTATCAGAGAATTTAAGAATAATCTTCAAAAGAACTACGAACTCACAACAAATATTTGTTGTTATTTTGTAAATTTTAGGGTAATTTTACCATAAGATTCCCTAAATTGTTGCACTTTTTATATATAAGTTGCAAAGTAGTTTTGTAATCGATCTTCTAACAAAAGACAGTAGACATACAAGAAAATTGAAATAAGCTACCTTTACATTGTGGGGCGCGGTTTTCGCCATCTCGAATCCTAGTATTTAATATTTTTATATGTGTATTTATAGTAATGTTCTTTTGACCAAACCTCAGTAAAATATAATATTTTATTAGTATATGTATTTACCCCTGAAAGAATATAAATGGGATAAAATAAGAGAACGTCCCTTTTTAATTACCTTTGTATGCCACTGAAATTTATTTTCATTTTCATTGCTGACATTTATCACATTGTTGTGTCTTGATATATTTTCAAAGACAATATTTTTATTTTTAAAAGTTGTAAATATTCTTAAATATTATTTTCTTTTTCTTCTGCCTTAAAACCTTAAAATATTGGACACAAGCAATATTTTGACTCCAAGAAAGTTAATAAACTTGTACCTGGTTACCGGGTCAATATTATTTATGCTTACCATATTTATTTATTACGTTTAGCAGTCTAACCAAAAAAACAAATAGACAAATAAGCTGGTCATTAACAGCCAAACTTAGTAGGAAAATGTTTGTTGCATTTTGTAACTTCCTATTAAATAAAATAGCTAGGCATACAATGAAATTTCCAACCAATCCAAACACTGTAATAAAAATACATATAATATGAGTGATGTCATATACTGAAACTTCATTAGTTTCCATGATCTGTTCGGCTTCTAAATATGTCATATCCAAATCTGTCCAAGTTGTTTCATAATCGGTGTTCAAAAATTCGTATGATTCGTTCATATTGGCTTCGAAAAATCTGCTCGATTTTTTTCAATTCTAAAATATAAACAACAGTATATTGTCACATAACCAGGAAGTATTTGTGCTGATGTACCGAATTACCAAATACTAGTAGTTGGTACATGTCCCATTTTCACTAAAATTCAAGTTTGTCAAATAATTTTATTTTGTCAATACATTTGTCATGTATGTCAAAAATTACAGAAATAAATATTTCACAAATAACAAAAGTTTTGAAAAATGCTCGAACACGGTAATTGATTTAAATTTTTTTATAGTTATTAATGGTACTAGTTCGATATGAACACTATAATGAAACGCGTGTAACGTTAAACCGTGAGGCCGAGAGGTTTAGTTATACAAGTTTCATTAACAAAGTTCATATCGAACGTGCGTCATTCAAAATTTTATCTCGACGGTTCAAATAGATTTTATTCGCATATATTCGATTTATCTTAAAATACCTGAAACGTTTTCATAAATTAAAATTCAAAATTATCAGGTGCCCATATTAGTCGATGCCATGGTAACCGCGCTTGTTGATTGTTTCAATTTTGACTTTGGCAACTTCATTATTGGCGTCCATTTTTGTGCCATAGGTACGTTCAGTTTTAGTGAAAAAGAATATTAATATGGGTGGTTCTGATTCCGAGAGTGTCAATTCGGATTCGTTAGCAAAACGTTGTCGATTCCCTACTTCCCGAAAAATCAAATGTAATAAAATGTTTTATAATTAATAATAACAAGGAAAAGTGGTGACTAACTTTCTTTTTGTTTGTTTTTTATTTTAAAATTTGCGTGTTATTATGAATTCATAATGGCACTGAGTGATATTATGAAGACCATAATAACATCCAAATGACAATGCTAAATGTGTCATAATGACACTGTCGTAGATTAAATGTTTCAATAGTGCCTTTTGGTTTGATAATATATTTAATATTTGCCAAGCAGCGCCATCTGTATATTTTTTTAAATACCACCTATCCTTTGTGTGTGCTCATTGAAAAGGGCAGGAGAAATTCTATTCATAATTTATTATACAAACATAATGTTCTTCTTGTACTTTAAATCTGATATAAAATATCACATTTAGTTTAAAAAGGTGTTACGAATTACGAATGTGGAAAATTTTAAACTACCTAATGCATTATAAATTCTGGTTGCGTTGGTAGAGCACATTATTTGTTTATGTTTTCTATTTTCGAATATTATGTGAGTGTTATTTTGGCAGCTAGGTGGATCAGACTACTTAGGATGTTCAATAATAGAGTGACCACCTAGGTTTCCTACACTAGACTTTTATATGGGGTACTCAAATCAAAATCAACCGGACAGTATTATTGCTCTTTTAACGGAGCGCATTAGAACGGAGAAAGATAATCCATCAAACAAGGTGATTCATAATTCAGAAGGGTATCATGAAATCATGATAGGTGCCAAATTCTCATTTTGAACACCTGTTAAAACCAAATATTTTTTCCCTCCTTGTACCTACATAATATAGTAGGTATTACATGTTATTTGTAACACGTACAATGAATGGTGTTTTTATCAATAATCACCCACAAAGAGTAAGTTACTATTAATAATAACTAAGTGGTCATGCCTGTCAAAAGATTTACATATTAAATGAAAAGACATATTAATGACAAAAGACACATGGACAAAAGTTTAATTCAATTACTGTGTTCGAGTGTTTTCCCCAAAATTTAGCTATTTGGAAGATATTAGCCATGTTTAAAGATGTAATATCTCGGAAATATTCTCCTAGAAGAATGAGAATATATCGGAAATTTTGGAGAATTTATTTTATGTGCTGGAGAATTTTATATTTTGATAGCATAAATTGAAAGAACATATTTTTTTACCAAAAGCAGTTTTTACAATAATTTTAAACAAGTTGTTTAAAAAAACACGGAAAATAAATAAAGATAAAAATGCTCCAAGCTCCATCTATGACAATAGCGGAATTAAAATAAATTTCTTTAAATTTTCCTAAATTCTCATAAATTCTCCGAGAATATGCTCCAGGAGAATTTTCCTGGGAGAACTTTCTCGGTCTCGGAAATATTCTCGATAATTTTCCAGTAATTGATATATTTTTTTCTAAAATCATAAATTCTTGAGAATTTATGCTGGGAAATGTTCTCGATGATTAACCGTTCTCCAGAAATATTCTTGGCACATTTGTACCCATGCCATTTTCATGGCACATCTGTACCCATGTTCCATTCTTTTGGAAAACCATGTATACAGAATGGATGCTGACAAATATGTACAACCTCAACAAAAGAAACATACATATTATGTAAGTATATGTGAAAGTTGTAATAGATGAAATCAGTGTTGTATTCACAGACAGAGAGTTTCAATTAATTTTATAAATAAGCAGAATTAAATAATAATAAGATATAATTGATATTACTTCTATAATAAATAATTCATAGGATTTATTTACTGATAGGTTTAGATTTATTTAAAAAAAAAATAGAATTGTACCAGCTTGCAGTGTGTCATTTAGCAACGTTGGTAATATAGTTTTACTAATATTAGAATAATTTACAGAGAATATTACAAAAAATTAAAATTATAGTTTCTTCTTTACTATAGATATGTGGGCAACGTTACCTGTTAGAAGTCCAATTATTTTCTTAAACAATATATTTTCACTGTAGACAGCAGATTTTATTGATAATATTTCAACACTTTACGAGGTTGCGTAATTATTACTTCCTATGAGATTCTATAACCCTGAAAAAAGCGAATGCTGTCACATTAAAAACAAATGTTTTTGTCTACTAAACTTTGTTGACTGAATCCACGAAGGTAAACATGTCTGGCATCAAAATAGAAATCAAGTTGTAAGCGAGGATAAAAATTGGTCAAGCGCCAGTCAGTCTTCGATGCATGTATAAGAGTTCCGTATTTAATACTCCCTAAAGACCAGTTTCAAAATATAATGTACACCAGAGGTTCCCAAGTTGGGAACCCCCCCCCCCCCCGTTGGGAATCCCAACGGGGGCGGTACCGCCCGTCAGTGGGCGCTGGAGTCTTCCATAAGGGCGGTAGCATGCCAAGAGGCAAATGGGGGTTGTTAACGCAGGATAAAATACTTTGAAAATACTGTACTATCTCTAAAATTTTTCATCGTATACCTAATTCGGTTTTACTATTTTCGATGACAAGTCTTTGCAAGTTGTTAAGCAACGACGCGATTCACGCAATCAAGCATGTTTCGACAAAAATATGAGAGCTTGTTATGACTTGTTTACAGAGTAAGTGCACATTATTTTTGTGTGCTTCGCCAATAATCCTTTTTTGTGAGTAATAATTGATAGAAATCATTAGCCATTATATTATTATTATATCTATAAATCTGTTGAAAAGTTAATTTATTGAAATCGTGGCAAATTTAGTCTTCCAACATGTCTGCATCTACTCAGAAGAAATGCCGGCAGTACAGTAATCAGTATTTGGAATAAGGACTTACGCACTCTCCTACGAACCAGTCGTTACCTAAGTGTATAATTTGCCAAAAAGTCATTAAGCCTTCTAGGCTACAGGAGCATTTGACTAAAATGCATGCTGATAAAAAGGACAAAACTTATCCTATTTTCAAGGACTGGAAAAGAAATATTGAAAACAGCCAACTATATCAAACCTATTTGCTACGTCTTATAAACAAGAATATGATGGACTACGAGCTTCATATAATATTTCATTGCTAATCGCAAAAGCGGGAATGAAAACCACAAACAATTGGCGAGAGAAATTAATCTTGCCGGCAGTCAAAGAAATAATAAAAGCTGTTCTTCATCATAAAAACACCATAATATATCATGAGAAAAATACCTCTGAATAATAATTCAGTGCAAAGGAGAATAGATGAAATGGCCGAAGATGTTGAAATATCATTATGCGATTACTTGAATACTTGCAACTTTTCCTTTCAACTCAATGAATCAACTCTGCCAAATAACGAAGCACTACTCTTATCATACGTACGATTTATAAAAGAAGAAAACATTTGTGAAGAGTTATTATTTGCCAAAAAATTGGCAACCGATTAAAAGGGAGAATCGGTATTTAATACTATAAACAAGTTTTTTCAAGAGAAAGAAATTATTTTTAGTAATATGTATTTTATCAGCTGCTGGTGCTCCAGCAATGAAGGGGCGTCGGGCGTCATAAGGGTTTCATATAGCGCATTTGAAACATGTAGGTACCAAATGTACTCGCTGGACATTGTGTTATTCATCGTCAGCATTTGGTTGCAAAAAATCTGAATGAACGCCTGCATACGGCGAGCTCAATAAGATTACAATTGATCTGAGTACTAGATTTCCTTGAAAACAGAGACTAAAAACTGCGCGCAAACCTGATTACATTCAAAAATGACATCGCTTATTTAACAGACCTGTTGATCATGATGTAAATTTATAATTGTAAGAAGATGAGTTGAATTCAATTAAAACAAAAAACGTCACAGCTGTTTTTGTGGGGAAACTTCTTTTGTTCAAACGAAATTTAGGTAGAGGTAAATACAGCCACTTTCCCACGCTATCAGCAGTCTTAGCAAAACAGAACTATTTACTTACTGCCAACATTTGGACGTTCTTCATGCTGATTTTCAGGAGCGACTCCAGGATATTTTAGACATGAACATACCGAGTTGGATTTTAGATCCTTTTGCAAATGCATATACAGCAGTGTAGTTTCAACTTATCATTAGCTCGTTATTTAACAAAGGTTTTCCAATAAGATAAGTTAAAGTATAGTAAATTTTGTATACCAAGCACCAGTTAGCTTAAACGCAGTAGGTAAGTATCTTTTATTCCACAAATTAAGTATTTTTATGCTATACAACAAAGTGCAATAAATCGCAAATGTATCCACCTAAGCGTTATAGCTCAAATTTTTCAAGTATCCAGTGAAGAAAGGTTGAACTTTGTAACTCGTATGTATAAATTTTATTATCCAGTGAGGATAAAGTGACGCAACAAGTAAGTGAAAAGTACTGTGACTCGTACCTATTATCCAGTGAGGATATCTATAAACTGTATTATCCAGTGAGGATATCTGTAAATTGTATTATCCAGTGAGGATATCTATAAACTGTATTATCCAGTGAGGATATGTTTGTGTAACAAGTAAATGCAGAGCACTGTGTCTCGTGTATATTATCCAGTGAGGATAAATTTGTGTAAAAAGTACGTAAAATACTAAATATCAAGTATCCAGTGGAGAAAACTTGAACACGAATGTACTTAGTTAGGTATTAATAAGTAATAAACCGTTTATATCGTAATACCGAATAAGCCTTAACCCAGGATAGCATGTAAATAGGTGCAAATATCCTAAACAGATTGGTAAATATTGTGCAATAAAGTCTATTAAGTTTACCCTTATTTGTTTAATTTAAGTTCACTGTCTGTATATTTTTACAGTAATAGAAATTACCGTAAACAGTAAAAATTTAAAGTTTTTCAAATAAATTGCATGGTAGAGACTGGTTAAATATTTTTGACAAAAAAATATAAAAAGTTGTTTTACAGTCCCCGCATGTATTTTTATAATAAGACGGTTAGAATAAATTGAAACACTCTGACCTTATGCTATCCGTCGGCAAACTGAGAGAAAGTGCTTCTTCCCGTCGGCAACTCTTCAGGCATCTCAAATATGCGACTGTTGAACTACCTAATAAAAGTCCAACAACTGGTTGACAAGCGGCCGTACTAATAAGTTTGAATGCCAGTGTGACACTAATCTTTTTGAATTAGGTTAAACCCTATCTGCTCTCTTGGGGATGGTAATGTGACACAAATTCCCCAATCCGCGAAAGGAGGCGGAGCATTTCAGTACCGCAATTGGTGGAATGATTCAACCATATTTGTTTCCAACTCTTAGCTGGGTGGTACCACCGTATACAGACAAAGACAAGTAGAAGCACTCGACGTCGGGCGTTTGATGATTCGAGATCTAAAGCGATGTGCCGACGCACCGGCTGGTCGGGGTAGTGCATCGAAATACGAGATACAAAACCAGCCAACAACCTGCTAGAAGCAAGGCGGGATGCGGGCCGAACGACGGCAGGTCGGATTAGACCTTGAGCGAGAGTGATTCTACTTGTCTTTTGTCTGTATACGGTGGTGGTACGAAAGAGAAGTAGTCGGCAGGAAAAAAGATAATTACCTCAAAGGAACAGACAGTATGTTGTGGTTTTAAAATAGAGAAATTTATAGGAAAGGGCAACGGTTATGCCTTAAAAAAAACTCTAAATTTTAGTTTTGGCAGAACTAATTTTTACGTTTATGATTTTGAAGGTAGAGCTTTGTTTTTAAATAAAAACGACTTGTGAATTTTGTTTTGAACAAAAATTTAGAAGAAGAACTCGTAGAACTTCTTTATATGGGCAAATATCTTTGCTATGTGTACGAAGATAAACTTAATTTAGGCGGATTTCAAGCAAATTGTATATATTTGTATTTCTATGTGTGCGTATTTATATGTATATATACAGGGTGTCCGAAAAGTCTTAGCATGGGCAAATACTTTTATACCAAGATAAACTTAATTAAGTCAGATTTCGAGCAAATCGGTATATGTGTATCCTAAACATAGGTTAACACTTACTGAAAAAGGAGCATTTTATAATTGTATAAAATTTTTTAATCATTTGCCGGTAAATTTAAAGGAAATCAGTAATATTAATATGTTAAAAAAGAAAATATTTAAATTGTTAGTAAATATAGAACCACATAATATTAGTGAATATTTTGAATATCTTAGAAACTCATAGCATAACAAATACTAAAGGACTAAATGTTTTCTTGGGGTTATTTCGTTTTATATTATAACTGTGTTGTAGTGTACTTCTGAAATAAAGATTTTTATTATTGTTATTATTATTTGTATTTATATGTTCGGATATTTGTATGCATCCGAAAAATCTAAGTATGAGCATTTATTTCTACTAGTACCAAGATAAACTTAATTATGTCCGATTTCAAGCAAATCGTAGATATATGTTTGTATTTCTCTGTGTGTTTGTATGTAGCGATATGGATAGGTAGGACTGTCTATTCTTGATCACGAGTCCGAAGGAGTGGGATATCTTCCTTAATACAGGCGTTAGAAACATGAAATTTTCGGGGCATGACAATGATGATATTATCGACATTAGAGCCCCTCGCAGGGGGGGGGGCAATTAGGAGGTCTAGTTTATAACCCCGTCTACTTTTCGCTCGGCTGTTGCCACGCTTTCAGTTGTGTATAAAGAAAATATCGCAATTACTGTGGGCTAATATTTTTGTCTACAATCATAATTACCACAGGCTGCATATGACTAAGGATTAATAAAATTTCCCAATATATCACTATTTTTCATCATAATGAATTTTAGCAATTTATTTCCTGGTGACGAAATTTAGAGTAAGAGTGGTAACGTCGCTGCCTGTGGATGTCTGGTTCGTTGATGGATCTGATGAATCGGAAAAGCCTAATTTTATGTGTATGTACGTTCCAGGCAGGTGGAAATATGCGTGTGTAGTGAAATTTTACGTAATTTTTGTTTTTTCCTGAGAGACCTTTATCCATAAGCTTTGTGAAGTAATGCGTCAGTGCCAACTGTGTGGAAAATGGATTCTTTTCATCCGGAACTGTCTTTTCTGAGGTTTGCTTGTTACAATTCAGGCGGCATGGAAAACCATTATGGTGGCTCGCCGAGACGGAGTTATAGCAGCTGGTCTTTCTTCTACAGTTAGTTATATGAATAAACGGCTGCGTGTCCTCTTGCTGAAGGTCAATGGATGAAAATAACAAAAATTTTCTATCGGCATTTAATAATTATTTTTATTTAGTTTACTCATGTCAATATGGAATAGAAAAAGGATCAGTATTTACGAGTATATTTATAAAATAAAAAGATATATTATACTTAAAATATTTAAAAGTAATCGTCAGCGCTCATTATACTATTATGGTTTATTTAACATTGTCGTTCAGTAAAAAGCCAATGAATTTTTGGTGTAGGCACATGAAAACGACATATAATTCACTGAAGAAATCAAAATTGTATTTTATACTTTTCTTTTAAAACCACGCGGTGCGGCTTTTAAAACGTATGCAATAAAAGGTTGATTTCTTTAGTGAATTATAAGTCTCTTTTATGTGTTTACACTGGAAAGTGGTGTTTTTATAATTAGAAACTGAGCGACAACAATGTTGAAAAAAAAAGTAGTTAAAGGTGCTGAATATTCCTCTACAACTTATTTTTCCGCACTTCAGTGTTTGGAAACCGTTCCGAGACTCTTTTGATAGATCACATGACCTGCTACTACCAAGAACATGCCATTCGGTTGCGCTGCATCTCCAAACTTTTAAAACATCACGTGCCTTTACAGAATTTCGTTTATACGCCAATAAACATATGATTGATCCTGACGACAAGCGAGACAGAAAATCTATTCGTATAGGTTTCGCAAATCAAAGTGCCAGACCATAGGTGCCGGAATTATATCTACTGGGATGTGTCGACATGCTTTGCGATAAAAACATGTTACCAAACGTTCGTAAAAGTCACGTACTATCGCAGAATGTTCGGAAGGTTATTTGTACTTTTTCAGATCTAAAATACGACGGATCTCGCGCGTGGGGTTTGGTATGCAATAGGGATTTATTTTGTTAAGAACGATCACAGTGCCAAAAATAGGTTAATAGTGCAAATCATAAGCACAAAAAGGGAACCAGATGCCGAATTTATGCTAGATTTCATATTTATTATGAATACTTTTAATATACCTTTTGATACAGTGCAGAAAAAAATAATTTTTCTACAACCGAGCGAAAAGTACAAATTTGCGCTTTCAAAAGAAAGCGCAAAGTTGGACATTTTCGAGGAACAAGCGTTTGTTTTACTTTGTCGCTCGCCGAGCGACAAAGTTACTTTGTCGCTCGCTTAGTTACCATGGACACCTTAATAATAATAAAGAAACGTCCAGCGTATCTGCGACTTTTGACACAAAATATAAACTGTCAAATTTGATATCAATAATTATTAATTACATTACAAAATATTTTTATAAAAATACCGGTTGTAGAAAAAATCATGTGTGTAATTCGAGCGCAAAGTGACATTGCCGCTCTCGCGAGATAGCCGCGCTCCGCTACGCGTCGCGCGTCTAACTTCTCGCTCAGAGCGGCAATATATCACTTTGCGCTCTTAATACACCAATAGCTATTTTCTACAACCGAGCGAAAAGTACAAATTTGCGCTTTCAAAAGAAAGCGCAAAGTTGGACATTTTCGAGGAACAAGCGTTTGTTTTACTTTGTCGCTCGCCGAGCGACAAAGTTATTTTGTCGCTCGCTTAGTTACCATGGACACCTTAATAATAATAAAGAAACGTCCAGCGTATCTGCGACTTTTGACCCAAAATATAAACTGTCAAATTTGATATCAATAATTATTATTAATTACATTACAAAATATTTTTATAAAAATACCGGTTGTAGAAAAAATCATGTGTGTAATTCGAGCGCAAAGTGACATTGCCGCTCTCGCCAGATAGTCGCGCTCCGCTACGCGTCGCGCGTCTAACTTCTCGCTCAGAGCGGCAATATATCACTTTGCGCTCTTAATACACAAATAGCTATTTTGGCCAAAATATAATCCCGACTGGAAATTTGCGTTGCGAAGCAGCTTGCGAAATTACTTTCACGTTTACGTGAGCGAATGAAAAATGCAATTCGGCGTAAAGTAAACAGTAAAAAATTGTGCCTAATCATCGACAAATCAACGGATGTAAAGGAAAACTCCGTGGTCAATGTTGTAGTTTGCACATTAAAATCACGAGGACCGTCATCTCTCTATTTAGTATCCAGTAAAAGACTAGAAGTGTACTGGCGAATCCGTAAAATATGGGGTAGCAAGAAAACACAAGCAAACCCAAGCACCGTACACAAACTGGGTAAGTGTTTTTTAGTTTTATGTAAATTATCTCTTACTTTTAAACAGTTTATTTAGGGTCCCGTCGTTCATGGTTTGGCACCATCTTTACGAACCCCAACTTGCTTAAACGTAGTCCAATGCATAGATGTCGTGTGGTGTGTGGAAAATTATTTTGGGCAAGTAATTTATTAATAACTTTATGTACCGGGTTTGAAACCCCATTACATTAATAAAATAAAAATATAAAAGCACCAAGTTGAAAAGTCGAATGCGATACAATGACGCCACGCGGGGTTTAATAAATCTTGATAAGAATGCATGTAGAGGCGTTTGCTTTCACTCATTTGTTATTTATAAAGATTTTTTTAAACCCATTACTTTACGGTGACCCTAATAATTTTGATTAAAATCACTTATAACTAATGCCTTGCAACTGTAGGTAATTCCAGGGCTGAAATTAAATTGCGACGGACGACGTCGATGACAGGCGGGCAAGCGGGAGAGCGGCTATTGTCAGTTTCGCAGTAGCAAGCCACCCTTATTCTAAACAACCCTCTTCAAAACCGCACCTGTTCTTTTTTGGCGCATGCGCAGAAGGCTTGGAGTTCCACCGGCGGAGGGTTGTTTAGAACAGGGGTGGTTCTAAACAACCCTGTTCTAAACAACCCTGTACAAAACCGCACCTTTTTTTTGGCGCATGCTCAGAAGGCTTGGAGTGTGGATGCAGAACATCCCATCTACCACTATTAAACATATTTATATTTTACAGTTTTAATATAGTATTCGCCGTAATTGCCCACTTGCTCCTTCTGCTAAAAGTATACCTTTTCGGTAAGCTTAGTTATGACGATTGAATCCCCTCCACTTTCAAAACGCTCATACAAGCAGTTTTAAAAGGGAAATACACTATTTCGTTCTTAACCTCAAACTATTTAAAGGCTTATAGACGAATAGCAGATTATGAATTTAGTCACGTGATCTATTAAAACAGGTTCCAAACATTGGAGCGCAGAGAAACCAGTTAGGTTGTCTTTAGCTTACATAGAATAATATTTTTAAAAGTGTCTCTAAAAGCCTTGTTAAATACTGTGTAAATGATAGGGTGGAGGGCTGGACTTAAGAAATTTAAAGTGATTATTATAAGTTGAACAGGTACAGGAATGTCAATGTCGAAGAAATAATTATGGAAATAGAGATATGCAGAAGGTAACAGACAGATTATTGCTGTCATAGACATCAACCACACAACTTTTAAAGCTTTCTTTTCAGATTGTAAATTTTGAAGGACTCTCTTGTTACTTGCTTTCTCGTTAGCCCTAAAAACAAATAACAACATAGGTAGCTAAAAAAATTAAGTTGTAATGTATCTAATAATGTACAGGGTTTTTCTTTATATTTTGACACCCGCCTACAGGTTTAACTATCGGAAACAGAAGAAAAGTTTAAATTTAAAAGTTGTAGAATTTTTTGTATATTATCTTTTGGATATCAAATTTTAAAATATCTTAAAGATAGATAGAGAAATTAACTCAACTTTAATTTTTTTAATATAATACCCTGTATATTACTTGTCCGCAAATTAAATATTTTTCTCCTGATTTAAAAAATATATAATTTGTTGACATTTAAATTGGCCGTTTCTGAAATATTTAAGTTTTAAATTTAAAAAGTTGTCGGCTAAGAAGATCTGGAAAACTAGGACTAAATAAATGCCTCACATGGAAATCTGATATTTTACTTTTAATTAAAAGTCATTTCGAAGTTCTAAAATAGGTTTCTGAAAAAAAATGGGCAATATTGTTGTTATTCCAATAATAAAAATTACCTATTTCGTGATTTTTTCTTCAGACACCTATTTTGGAATTTTAAAATGACTTTTAGTTAACACCAAAGCATCACATTTGCATATAAGGCCTTTGGCCATCTAGATCTTTTTAACGGACAATTTTTTAAATTTTAAACTTAAATATTTCAGAAACCGCTAATTTGAATGTCAACAAATTATATATTTTTGAAATTAGGAAAAAAAGATCTTATTTACGGAGTAAATCTACAGAGTATTACATTTAAAAAAATATAAGTTAAGTTCATTTCTCTACTTATCTTTAAAATATTTTAAGATTTGATTGGGTTTGCTTGATAGTAGACGAAAAAATCTACAACTTTCGTATTTAAAGTTTTCTTTGGTTTCCTATAGTTAAGGCTGTGGGTGAGTGTCAAAAAATAATAAAAAAGAAACCTGTGTATTAATAAAAGAAATTCTCTTTGAACTGCCCATGAAGGTCTAAGCCTGTACTATGAGTGTCCGACTCACACATCCAGAGCTGGAAACTTCCCTATGGATTTCACTAGCCCGTTAAACAGATGTAATAATTAACGTAAAATAGAATTCTTAAAAATCTTAGACCGTCGTAGACAATACTTCGGATCTTGTGCATAACAAATCGAGGGTAATATATCAGAAGGGTGGATGCGCTATCTTCCCAGTTTTGCAGTAGAGAAGATTTTCTTCATTTTTTCAATATTTCCTAGAAATTTCGCGGTTTTAATGACGGATAATTATGATTATTTATTTGTAGAGTAGACCGAGTCGTATCTACTTAATTCTTATGTTAAAAATCTTTTTAATCATTTATTATACAAATAATGGCGCATTTGCCTTTCTGTTAAAACTTTTCCATCATTTTATTCGGTATTTAATAATATAAGGTGTATTATACAAATGGTTCGATCATTAGCTTTTTATTATTTTAAACAACACAGCAAATTACACTTAAATCAAATAAATAAACATGAAAAAATAATATAAGAATGAAACAGTTTTTTTCATAATTGCAAAGTCAAGAACTATACTTTTTAAATAAACGAAAAAAATTAGAAAATATCCAAATTGTTACATTTTCTGTAAAATATAATTACGACCAAGTGGTTAAGACCGTTTCCTTTTTCGCATTTTTTCTCTCATGACAGAAAGTGGTATTTCATCTGAATCGATAGATGCACCGACATGGTCGGCGTCGTCCAAATTATGCTTTAATTTCAAGTAAAAAAGTATACACATCTTACATTTCGTCAGTCAGCCTGACGTAACTCACTCAAATCTTTATGTATTTTTTTATTTATAGGTAGAGCCTTTTTGTATGCAGGATAACCATCCAAGTTTGTAGAACATTGATGGACTATGTTGCTTCAATTTAGCCTCTTAATGTATTTGGTGTTTTTATAACGATTTGCAAAGTTGTTTATGTCTGCTCTTTAAGAACGCGTGCAGTGACAACTCGCTTTGTCGTCTTAAACACGATTAAAGCAAGAATCATAAGATCGTATCACACTTAAATGATACGCCAAGGACACCTACAAAACTATACGCCCTTACGATTTTTAATGTTGATATACTTTAAAGTTTTAATTGGGGCTTAAGAGCGTGTACGCCTAAGTGAGACCGCACACCTAACGTACAAATGTGGCGCCACAAATATTTTACAACAAATATCGTACCGCATTTGTTTTATTTGCTACAAATGTGGTACAAGCACACAGAAGTTCCCCAACTGCATTTGAAACCATGACATCGTCGTCTTCTGACGAACAAAATGTTATGATATGGCAATTATTAAGGCAAAATAGGAAAAGACGTCGCTACAGTGTTCATCCCTATAATGATGGTTAGTCCACATTGGGAAATTTTGAAATAACGAAGCAGAACGATGAAGAAAAATTTCAATGATATTAAAGAATGGTATGTATCTAGAATATATAAGTTACTATTGGAGTTGGTTGATCCGAGTTTAAAAAAAAAAATACAAAATTCACAGTCAGATTCTGCTGAGGAACGTTTGTTAATTATGTTAAGATGCAGCCTTTCACAGTGTGGCTTATAGTGACTTTAGTAATATATTTACTAACCTAACCTCATCAAACTTCATCCCAATATTTGCCCAGGTCATTTCTGTCGTCCTTCTGTTGCTACACTCCGATACAATGTGTGATCATATAGCTGAGGACATTTTTCTATCTCTTGGATAAATAGTATGATTTCACTCAAATTTTCCTTCATTTTCTCTTGTTTCATGCCACTTTGCGCAACAAATAACGAACAAGCTGATTCTTCAAGCATGTAATGCATTCGTTGCCAAGCGTCAAACGCCTATTACTGCAAATGCATGACGAGTGTGCGTATCATTATTAAATAAAAAGCGGGCGATATACTTATGCCCCCCGCCACATTTGTGGAAAACCATTTGTGTCGCCACATTTGTACGTTAGGTGTGCGGCCTGCCTTGATACATCGGGAAAATATAGAAATTGGCACATTCACCTCTAAGGCACCCGTTATTTTTAATCAATTTTGTACGCCGCGCTGTTCTGATATGTTGTGCACACCATTTTTTTTGCAGAGTATACCGTGAAAATCTAAATTTTACCAACAATGGCGCTTACGTCCTTCTGATATATCACCCTCGAAATGAAAAGTTTATAAAGGGTGCCCCAATAGGTACTTAACCTAGAAATTTTATATTTTGCATGTGTCAGTTTCATAAATTTGAGGCTTCCGGATCGGTTGTTAATTTAAAGATGCCAGTGCGTCCACGCAGTGTTCGTTTCAAATATCGCTAGAGTATGTGAACATGTTGCTAAAAATCCCAGAACATCAGTTCGTCGCCCATCTCAACAGTTGAGTATAACGAAAAGCTCTCTGCATCGAATTTTGACTAAAAATTTGGCCTTGCACGCATATAAAATTCAACTAACTCAAGAGTTAAAGCCCTCAGCACGGGCATCGCCGAGCGTTAGCTAATATGATCTTAATTAAGTTAATAATAATGCAGAATTTTGCAATAAAATTATCTTTTCAACGAAGCTTATTTCCACCTCGGAGGTTATTCGAACAAGCAAGATTGTAGGATTTGGGGAAGTGAAAATCTTCGAGTGATTAAAGAAAAACCTTTTCATTCTCGTCAATAGCGAACGGTACCGCAATAAGGTAATATGGGGTGGGGTTACTTTGGCACCTTAGGCCTACTTTGGCAGCTTGTGATCTTTTATGTTTTTATTTTTTTCATTTTGTTTATTTTTAGGTTCTTTTTAATTTGTTTTATTGGGACAGGTCTAAAATATCTGAAAATTCCTTGATACTATCAAAGAAAGGGGGGGGGGGGGCGACAATACCTACCTAAGCAACTTTATTGGGGAGGCCCTAGAAGAAGCGCTTGCCGTCATTAGGGGTGGCATGGCTCAGGCAGAAGCAAGGCGGGGTGGAATATTCCACGCGGGACTCTTCAAAATAACTCAAAGGGCAAGCACAGTCGGCCACCAGGCCATGAAACCGTTTTTGTTCCTGAGGAGGAGCGTCTTCTAACCAATACCTTAAGAACAGTTAGCGAATGGGACTTTGCCTTTACAAAATGTGAGATTCTTGATCCTCTCCATAAATATCTTGAAAAACAAGGCCGTGTGGTGAGTGCGTTTGCAGCTGATGTCCCTGGAAAAGATTTTGTGGAACACTTCATCGAAACGAACAATCTTAGTATCCGTTTGGCATCTAACATTAAAAGAGCTCGGGCAGCAGTAGGTCCAAAACATTCGTGAATTCTTCAGTAATATTGAAAGCGTTTTGAGAGACATTGACTCCCCCATCTGGTGTTCAATTGCGATGTACACTGTGTGGAGTGTGCACTGTAAACTGGAGCATCCAGACTGAATTTGTTGCACACTGTGCCAAATCTGAATTTCTGGTGAACATAATGACGAGAGTAAAGGCCCACTTTTCGCCTGTGATCTCTCCCCAAATAAGCCTTATAACTCGGATGACAGTTTAAAAGACCGAGGTTTTTCGATCTAACATCGTGTATTTTCATTTTTAAAATATTTTCTTGCATAATGGCACCTTTATTTTCTTAGAAAACGGATTTATTTCTTGTTATTTTTAATAATGACATATGCATTAACTTTTTTGTTCCCTATGAGTCAAAAATTTTCAACTCTTAAAGTAGCTACGTGAAACTAACTCATTCAGCTATTTATTTTTAGTGCCAAAGGAGAGTTAAGAATATTTTAAATATATTTTAAAGCACCTGCCAAAGTAACCCCATTTTGTTGCCTACTCTGACCCCACAAACAAATTTTCTTCTTGGTTGTCTTTTTATATTTTACACCCAAATTATGGTGAGGTACTTCCCAAAGGAACTTTGGATTTGTCACGGACACGTTCTCTTGGCTGCGTCATTTCTTGAAATGATAATACTTTTGTGAGTCCTCGTCCAGGACAAAGTCTATTATAACAATCTGCAGACAATTAATGACCTGGCGCAAACCAGTCAAGTTATTAGTAAAACTGAACAGCAACTGTGCCAAAATGTTAACAATTTCACGCAAAGAGTGGTCATCTGTAGAAGCAGCTGAGGGGGATATTTGGAGAATATTATTTATAAAACATAACTGCCAAGTCTCTACTTTTTAATAAAATAAACAAAAATGTTATTTTTTTTAAATGGATATTTTTATGTAAAAAATAAATCCCGAAGAATCTGTTGGGACACCCTTTATAGTAGTTATACAAACAACACAAACAAACATAAAAGGCACACGATGATTCTATTCCTTACAATCATTTTAGTTGTTGCGTCGCGTCTACCTGACGGTTGCGATTTGGTCGCCCAGTGTGCGAAGGCAATTCAAGATTTTGAATTAGCTAAACTTATCTATCTTTCATTTACATACCCTTGACCACCTACAGTCCTAATAAGACCATTGGATATATTTGTCTCCTGCTTTTTTACTAATCTGTGTAATACAGTGGTAGTCAATATAAATGATAGAAGCTCCAATAGAATATTAAGTGCAGTAACAAATAATGCTACGATAAGTGCTTCATCAATGTCAGCAAGCTGTATCCACTCTCCACAGGTCATGGGCTGATCCAAGGAGTTACTTGTAATTCCTGAAGAAAATAAAAGCTTGTGCTAAAAATGGAATTTTGTGTTAGAACACTAATTTGTATAAATTATTATTAAATTTTTTGTTTTTCACTTTGCACGTTCCTAATTTTAACACGAGATTTACAGTATTACTATTTTTCTACTCCATGTATCCATTTACACTACCTTAAATATGTATTCAACAGAATAAAACACATTGGTCCAGTATCTCTAACGTCCAACAATTAACATAAGAAATTAGTCGTCACACTACCATCGGTAAAAACCCAAAAGTTCAGGAGGTAAAATCCCGGCTAAACCCGTTGCAATATGGGTTTCATTTTGTTTATTTGCCTGAATTTCTGCGGTTTTACCCTTGGTAACCTACCACTTATTTCACCTGTGCCAACGTTCTAACACAGAAACACCTTTTTCAAAACGCTCGGGGTTTTGACTATAGAAAAATTCTTGAACAGCTGTCATAATTTCGTTCTTCAAAGACTTTCTCTTAGCTTTGGAAAAAAATAAATATCACTAGGAGCTAGATATAGGTGCATATTCTGAAGCGCGTTTTTTTAAAACAATTGCGGGTAGTATGCTATCTAGACCGGAGGACTTTTTGGTGTCAAAGGATAGAAGGATTTTTTGAACTTGTTGACATTAAGTATTTTATCGGACATTTTGTGGGGTAGAGACATAGCGGTAGGAAGAACGAAACTTCTTTATTGCATTCCAAAAAAAGAAGAGGAAAGTTATCTCGTGAAATTCTCTATCATCAGGACAACGCTCCAGTTTATAGAAGCTGTGTTTCCTTGAACGCAGTTTACGATGCTGGTTTCGAACTGATTACGCATCCACCATATTCATTAAAGTCTTATTCATCCACTGCATATGGATCACGAACCGACCGGACAACAAGGAAATCCAATTTTCCATATCCGTATCTTTGGATGTATTATAGGTAAATAGGTATTTTTTTTTTAATTTACAGAATGCTGAAGCAGCTTTACGAGAATTATGGATGTAGACACATAAAAAATATAATAGATAAACTTCTATTTCTGACCATGCATTAGTATTTTTGCTTGTTTTTTAATTGTTCTGGGACTTAGAACCTGCGATTGTTTGTATATAGAAGTATTAAACTAGAATCGTTTCGACCGTAATTGTATAAGTTTTAAGATAAGTCGGTTCATTATTCCCTACAATGTCCCTTTTAAAAGATATGTCCTAAAAACGGATGAAAAACGCATTTTCCAGTCATTTTTTTATGAGTTAAGATATTTTGGACATATATAACACTAAATATCATTTAGAGCACCGAAAAAAATTTGTTTAGTCCCAAAATATCGACGAATAACCATTTTCCATGAAATAACACCATATAATCTCAAAAAAATTTCGAAAAATCCATTTTATTTTAATAACCCCCCAACGAATATTTTCATTTTGGTACCAAATTACTTGGAGCTCATCACAGAAACGATATCTGAAGAAAGCTCCGAAGTAATAGCACCTTTGGGTTAAACCTAATCCAAGCTCACCGTGTTCTATTTTTACCTAATATAACTTGTTAACAAATAAATATACAAAAACCAGTTGTGACACTTCGTCTAACAGATAAATAATAAATTAATATAGTGTGTTGTTATGACACCTTTTTTTCAACACCCGCTATGTTAGAGGCAATAAATACTGTACAGCCCTCGTATCTTTTTAAATACTGAACATTTTTTATTTATCAAACCCTAGCCTAACTCTTTTTGTTTCATTCAGAAATTTGGTTAATTTCGTCCCAGTTTTTTTTTTGCGCATAATGTTAGTACGTTTATGTACCAAAACCTATTTGGAAACTAAAAACATACAAAATTATATACAGGAGGTTTTAAAATTAATATTTTTCAAAGCACAAGATAAAACACAATTTCAATTTTTCAATTGAAAACATGCTCATTTTCTAACATTTTCGGATTGTTCAGAAAATTTCAGCATTAATTTATATAACAGGTTATATACCAAAATCTAACAATTTTTCAAAATAAAAACAATTTTTCCTTTGTCATGTTCATTAATTAAACCTTTTCGTTTTCAAAATCTGTATATTAGGCTTTTACTTTTTCTGTTATAAAAACAGTTTCTTTTTTAATTTGTTTAAAATATTTAGTATTAATTATGTGTCACAAAGGTAAGGAGATCAGCTGTGGATCTTTGGTTACGAAATCTGTACTGTCTGTCAGCGAAATTTTACGTTTTTATTTCGTAGCAGAATTAAGTTAAATAAACTAATTTTATCCTAAATGCTATATTAAATTAGGTATCTAAAGGTAGGTACTAAAATATTGTATTAAAATTAAATAAAAAAATTATTTAAAAATACCTAAAAAATACCCAACAATGTCATATTACTTTGCTCAGACTCAGCAATTTTTATGTGAAGCATTACAAAAAATACTAAATTGCTTTTTCATAACGTTTGGAAATTAAGGATGATAAGCCTCTTTGCTATCTACACTGTGGCAATTTAAAACAATTGATTTTAATACAATAGTTATAACAACAGCACTTTTTTCTCTGTAATTTGTAGGTACGCTCATTATTCTGTGGTACTAATATCCATAGGTCAGCTACAGATCTAATAGGGAAGTTTAAATAAATATTCGATTTAACGTACTAAACTCAAACAGTTGTAAACTAATTTTAATATTCTTCCCAGATAACGCCACATGCACCATAAGTTGGATAAATTCCTGCAGATTTCTCATGTTTCTATAAATAGGTATACAACCTTATAAACCCTGACCAAATGTTTAAATAGATTATGCCGAATCAATCATTACTTCGTTACAAACCATTAACAAATCATTTGATACTTACCCAAAACCACAAATGGAATTATGGTAATGACTGCAATCGCCCATACCGAAGCAATTTTTACAGCAACTCTTTTTTTGGTAAAATCCATTTTCTGGAAAGGATTTTTTATCGCAAGATATCTCTCAATACTCATCCAACAAATATGGACATTTGATACTGTTGTTAAAACATTGTCAGCAACAACCAGCAAGATACATAATGGAAATTGTGAGGGTTGAAGCACTAAAAAGAAATAAACAATAGTTAAAATATGGGTATTTAGACTGTTTTTCAGTTTTTTAAGTATACATTTTTACTGAAGTACCCCTGGTGACACTTCTAATTTTCACATCAAAATGAAAATATAATGCACATCTGAAGTTACAACTGTCAGCAGGTGTACATTTTTTAACATGACAAAAAACTGCGAACATCAAAGGAGAATTATATATAATTTATTATATATATAAATATTATATATATATATTTATAAATATATAAAAATATAATAAATATAAAAATTAAATAAATATATAATATTTATAAATATATAAATATTATATATTTATTTAATTTTATATATAATAATATTGCTCACATGACAATACATTATATTATCTTATAGAAAAGAACTGCTAGTATACCAGAAATCTTCAAGAATAACTTATTTCATTTTAGGGTTGGTTTTAGCTGTTGAATATTTTTTATTCAGTTAACAGAACTATGAACAGAAAAAAAAAACAGTTTTTCTATTTTTGCATTAACAGTACATTTTTTAAAATGGATTGTCGGGTTTACGTGTTAAATTTGTAAACCCATGTTAGGCCCTGTTCCATTAAAAGCATGAAGATAAAGCTTGAAATATGTAAATTTCAGAGTACTAAGATTATGTTATATGCCAAGTATGCCAAAAAAGCTCCAATAACGAAAAAAAGGCATTCGAGACTGTGAAATAAATATCAGAAAATGTGTGTCACCTTCACTTGTTACGAAAAGATAAAAAAGCAATAATACAAGAGGTGTGAAATCTTAGTTTTATAAAAAATAAATTAATTTTTTAGATATTTTTGGAGTTTTCTTTTCATTATTGATAAATTAACATCTTAAGACTTTAAAATTTATCTATGCCAAGTTTTGCCTCTATACTGCTAATAGAGCATGGTCTAACATGGGATAAAAATTGACCATGAAATTGGAATTAGTTGTTGCTAAATTAAATATATTATATTATTCAGTTTAATATTTATTAATAATTGATCGTAAAAAAATAGTGTATGCAATTATCATGTAATGTCCATTATTACCCTCGTATTCGTAGCGACAGTCCATCAATACATAATCGTTCCATAACATATTATTTAAAGACAATATTTTTATTTTCAAAAGTTATCGATATTATTCTTAACTATTATTTACTTATTCTCTTGCAAACCTTGGAATATTGGCTGCCAGTAATCTTCTGACGTCAAGAAAATAAATAAACTTGTACCTGGTTAGCGGATCAATATTATTTATGCTTACCACTTTTATTTATTACGTTTAGAAGTCTAACCAAAAAAACAAATACACAAATAAACTGATCATTAACAGCCAAACTTAGTAGAAAAATGTTTGTTGCATTTTGTAACTTCTTATTCAGTAAAATAGCTAAGCATACAATGAAATTTCCAACCATTCCAAACACTGTAATAAAAATACATATATTATGCATGATGTCCAATACTGAAACTCCATTAGTGTCCATTATCTGTTCAGCTTCAAAAGTTGTCGTTTCCAGATCTGTCGTAGTTGTTTCATAGTCTGTGTTTAAAAATTGGTATAATTCGGTCATATTAACTTATGTGCTCCGTGTTCTTAAGAAGTTCTAAAATATAGAAAACAGTATATTATTGGTAAGCAGACGCGGATTTAGGTGGGCGCAGGTGCCCCTCCCCCCGTTAAAGCCTTCTACAAAGATTTCAATAGCGAATTTTATAAAAATAAATATTGTAACATAAATATTAACCATTCCTACACATTCTACAAACTTTTATAAACAAAAACCGAAATAAATTATACCACAGAAATATTAATAATAGATCAATACTAATCTGTAAGATAAAAAAATGCTAGCCGTTTTTGGCATTTTTGATTTACATGCCCATAAATTGCTTCTAAAGACATTCCTTCCACATCTCACTGTGATCTTATCAAAATTTGGGATACATAATGATAGAATAATTTTCAAGGATCCGGAATCCATTCCTTTCTTTTTAACTACGAATTATTTCAAACTATCATATATGCAATATAATTCAACTTTGTGTTATTATAGAAAACTTAAATTAGTACAACTGAGATTTCAGATTTTCACTGCCTAACACTGTGTCCAAATAATAACAGTTTGTTTAGAAATTTGGTAGATCCCGCATTTTTGTTCAATTTATTATTATGAGATAAGGCTTATGTATATTTTTAAATTTCAAATAGTAAATATTTTTGAACTGCTTTTTTTTCGGTCGCTGACGGGGCTTTAAGAAAATTGCTTTAAAATAATTTAAGTAACCGGTAACTACGCCATTAAAGATAGAAAAACATACGCTACATTAAAAAATTGGACAAAATGAATATATCTCACAAAAAGAATACATCACCTACGCAAATGTTGCCAAAAATTGTTATAATACAACACTTTATTGTTAATGCACTATTATTTTTAAAGATTTATTTAGCTAAAAGCTATTTACACAAAATTATAATATTAAATAATTCATCATTCATTTTTAATAAATCCTATTTTTTAATGTATTCTATTTATATTTGTTAAAATTTGAATTTTTAATCCATTCTTAAATTTCAGTAAACCCTAGTTTTTAAAATTTAAAAACATTATTTAAGCTGTTGTATTCTATTAAACCTTTCGAAAAAATTTAATTCTGTGTTGATTTTGAATTTCTTTGATCTAAAATAAAATTTTCATTTCCCCTTGTGTTGTGATTATATTTTATTAAACGTTTGTAAAAATTTTTATAAATATGAAGCCGAAATCTTTAATTTTATTGTATAAATAAAATTTAAACTTAACAAATTTTCAACATTCGTCAAATTTCAGTTTTTAAGCATATCAAAAATTCTTGTGTATTTATCACAGCCCAATATAATTCTCATTGCTCAATTTTGAAGAATTTGTAATCTGCCTCCATCAGCTTGCCTAGACATACTGAGTCTCCCAAAAGTCCCGCATAAAATTCATATTAATTAAAGGGAAAAAATCCAGGAAAAATGCTCGGACCCGTCAATTTTTATTTTAAATTCTTAATTTTTTGACATAAAAAAATATTATACAGGGTATCTCTTGAAACAGTTATGGCGTCCTCGACTGTTTTTCCAGCCTCTGAATGAAGCTGATTATAGTGCTGGGAGAGGCGTAGATTAGATTTCCTGGCGGAAGCATCCCCTCGCCAAATAATGAGAATCTTATTCTGCCTGCCGCAGGGCATGAGCACACTATGTGTTCTGCCGCTTCTTCAACCTCCATGCAGAGTCGGCAGTCGGCGTCTTGCGCCAGTCCGATCCTTTGCATGTGATGTCTCAGCCTGCAATGGCCGGTAAGTAAGCCTACTAGGATTTTGAGGTGCGAATCTGAGGAGCATGATACAGTAAGAGATTTACCTAGAAGCGGTCAACCACCCATTCTAACCGAGGATAAAAAAATCGACTTAACGTTATCGCTAACTGAAAACCCTCATATGCATGTCACAAGGTACTTAGATGAATCTTTTACAAACCGTTGGATTGGTTGTAAGGGAACTATTGAGTTGCCGCCTAGGTCGCCGGATTTAACACCGCTGGATTATTTTCTTTGGAGATATTTAAAGGAATGGGTGTACCGAAACAGACCTAACAAGATTGAAGATCGTAAAGAAAGAATAAGAACAGAAATAAATAGAATACCTCCTGATATGATAAGACATGTGGTAGACGCCTAGGAGCATGTCAGGTAGAAGGTCGTGGATATTTTCAGCATTTGTTACATTTTTAAGAATATCACTTTAATAAACAATAAAAATTTATCATGGATAATGTTTCTGTTTTACATGAAAGACTCTTCGAAATAAACGTCGGTATCTCGGAAACAGCTGAAAATCGGGATAGCAATGGTTACACAAAATATACTTAGAATTTCTCGTAGAATTTGAAAACCTAATAAGGAACGGGGTATTTTATTTTAAAAAACTGCCCAAGATGCCATGAGATACCCTGTATAATATTTTTTAGGTGAAAAAATAAAGAATTGAAAATAAAAATTGACGGGCCCGAACATTTTTCCTAGATTTTTTCCTTTTAATTAACATGAATTTTATGCATGACTTTTGGGAGACCTAGTATATAAAATACTAAAATAGAGCTACAAAAAATAAAATGAGGAAGTATAATAGAGTTAAATGCGAATTTCCTTAAGTTAACACTAATATGACCACTAACTCTATTCACAACTCCAATTTTTTTAGATGTTTTTTTACATATTATTATATAATCCACATAGTCAACAAACTTAAGATTTGATTCTATTATTACTCTTAAATATTTAAATTTATTAACTCCACTAATTTATTTACTATTTATTCTAAACTGATAAGCATTCTTATTAAAATAATTACATACATTTTGACATACCAGTACCATACATTTTGTTTGACTAACATTTCTTTTCATTTTATTAAGTTTCGTCAATTCATTTACAGATTCATATACTTTATTAATATCAAGAACTAGTTTTGAACAGTTTTCCTCAGACAAATAAATTATTGTATCATCAGCAAAAAATGATAACTACTTCTTTTAAAAATATTTGAAAATCATTTATGTATAAAATAAATAACAGAGGACCCTTGAGGAACTCCAACATATATAATTTTATCTTTTGATAAAATATTTTCACAAATAACCATTTGTTTTCTAGTACTCAAATAAGAACAAAACCAGTCAAATACAATTATTCCATTTATACCAAAATTTTTAAATTTATTTAATAATTTTTTACGATCTATAGTATCAAATGCTCTTGTTAGATCCATACAAATTTCACCAATCAAAATACTGTTTCCATTCATTAATAACATATTGTACTGCACATTCAAAACTATTTTTTTTTTCTAAAACCACATTGAAATTGTGATAATATTTCATTATTATCTAGATAATTTAATATTTGATTATAAACCACACTTTATTAAAATTTTTCTACAGTACATATTAACATATTTGTTGGCCTAAATTCATCCATTTTATTAGTATTTTTTACTTTCGTAACTGGATTTATTGTAGCAATTTTCAATTTATATAAACTAAAATTATTAATATCTAATAATGGATTATATTTTTCATCAAAAAAACTTTTTTAAAATTTAACATTGATATCATCTGGATTCTTCTTTCTAAATTTAATAATTGAAAGGTATCCCATGATTTATTACACTTATAGTCAATTTGAAATTGTCTACTAGTTGTAGGAATACTATTTACAATTTTATTAATACTATCTATATGATAGTTATTAAAATATTAAGGAATTTTACTTTTATTTTTAATAAGCTTATCTTCTAAATAAAAACTTTTTACATTTTTTTCTGAAAATAATGATATGTGTTAGAATGATACTTATTCTCATCTAGAATAAGTTCATAGTACTTACTTTTTTCTTACATATTTCAGATACAACTGTATTTCTTAAACTTTTATATTTTTCTTTGCAAAATTCTTTTTTTTGTAAAACAAAATAACATATGAAATTTGTCCCTGTTTTTAATTAATTGTAAAATATTATCTGAAAATTTCAAGTTATTTATTATGACATATTCGACATTAAGACCACGCTTAAGGATGCCAGGATGCAGAAGTTGCCAAAAATTGCTGACTAAAAACTAATAGGTGGTTTTAGATACCTCTGGTTTTAATAAACTAATAAACAAGGATAGTGTGTCAGTCTAACAGAAACAATCAACATTTACCAAATTCTATTATTGAAAAGCGTAATTGCCAGCTCTTACTATATTACTACTACTTACTATATATTTTGCAAATTTCAATTGGCCTGAACAATAAATATATTTAATATAATATTATAGCTATTAACATACCCCAATTTCACTTAAGTACAATTTTTAAAGAAGATACTAAACTAACTAACCAAACCCGTATTAATTAGAAAGACCTGTCTAAACCCAAAAATCCTGCCCAACTGGATTTTGGGAAATTTTTATGGTGAATTTTTGCATAACTTTTAAAGTTCTAAACAGAGATGGATTCGTACGTAAATGATCATGTAGCTAGGCTTTAATTTACTTGCAAGACATTAACAATTTTAGAGCTTAAGAATTTTCGAATATTGCTGGCTTGTAAAACAAGCCGTATTTTTTCTACAATAATTATTGTATTGTAATTTCAAACTTCTTATTACATTAGCGCTAAGTTTATTGACATAATGTTCGGTAAGAATTATAACAATATAACTATTGTATACAGGGTGTCCGAAAAGGCTAAGTATGGACAGATATTTTTGCTATTGGTACAGATAGAGACTCCAAATTTTAGATGTATCTTATTCGTTAATAAATATATTCTTTTATGTAATTTAAACTTTTTTAGTCCCCTTGAGGGGTAACGCTGAGGAGTTGAGGTCAAAAAATTTAAATTCAACCCTATGCTGGGTGGTACTTCATTTTAAAGGTCTTCAAGAAAAAAACATTTCACCGCAAACCCGAGGTCTGTATCTTGATTCGTTTTTAAATGACAAGCCTAACTTAAAAGTCGTGAAAAAAATTAAAAAGGTAACTTTATTTCTCCTATTCCACCATGAACTTCTTGGCCGTAATAAAGTCGATTCTGGAACTCACTTCTTACATTGTCGCGAATGGCAGGTGTTACTTCATGGCAGAGTTCCAAAATCGACTTTATTACTGCCAAGAAGTTCATGGTGGTCATTTTGAACAACTTTTAAAGTAATAAGAGAAATAATGGTACTTAGGCTTGCCATGTAAAAACTAATTAAGATACGGACCTCGGGTTTGCGGTAAAATGTTTCCTTTGTTCCGCCTTTAAAAGGCGGTAGAATTCGTAATCAACCGCGGTGGTACCACCCCACACATCATCTTAAAGGGCTGGTGAAATCCATACAGATGTTTCCAGCTCAGGATGTGTTAGTCGGATTTCCCCCATACACCCATGGAACATGGTACTTAGGCTTCGGTCTTTGTGGATTATCAGAAGATAAAAAATGAATTACCACACGGCATAACGTGGCATTTAAAATTTTTGACCTTAACTTCATAGCGTCACCCCTCTAGGGGGTTGCAGAAGTTAAATTACATAAGAAGGTAGATTTATTACCGAATAAGATAAACCTAAAATTTGGAGTCTTTATCTTTACCAATAGTCAAGATATTTGCCCATGCTAAGACTTTTCGGACTACCTGTATTTTACGTATTTTAATCAAATTTGGTTATATTAAAATATCTTGGATCTTGATATTGACCTTCTACACGTGTGTTATTATTAATTGACCTTTCTTAAGTTCTTCTGGACTGGTACCAAATTTTATACGGTAAACCTGTTTTAATTTAATTGGCACATAATATATGTGTGATTTATTAAGTTGTAATAGTTTATTATTTAAATGAATTATGATAAAACATGTTGTTCTTAGTCTTTTTGCAATATTTCTATAACCCAACAAAAACTTAAAAATCATCTTCCAATATTTTTAATTTTTTGAATCCAGTATCATCATTATATACAAAGTTAATTTGTTTGTATTAAAAATGTGGACACATTTTGGAAATAAGAATTTTTTATTAAGTATCAACACTGTTCCCCATATCTTTAATTTTAAAATAATTATTTCTTAGAGATCCTACAGAATAATGGTAACTTATTTCTTTATTTTTGGTTGGTAAAAGATTAATGGGCGACTTTTATTGCCGATAGTTCTCCCTGGCCCTGTAAAAGTCATCCTCCGAAGGTTTGATATTTTGTATTGAGTATTGCTGCATTTTTGCACTATACAGGGTGTATCAAATTAAGTGCGCACTATTGCTAACTATTTTATTATTATAGATGCAAAGTAGGTTAAATTATCAAACTAGTGGCATTTTTTCTGCTGATAAAGAGCCAAAGCAGAAAACCAATTTAACACAGCAATGACGAAAATAAAGTTTTTTTTAAGCTGAACACCCTGTATAATCTTGACCGTAACGTTTTCAAATCGTCTACAGAACAACACAGTTTGTATGCAATATGGGCCTAAAATTGAAAATAACCGAATTATTGCAATATTTACTTTGCCGACAAGTTGGCTGTGTATTTCTGAAATCAAACTCAATTTTCTCTTTATTGCTCTATCTGAGCGTAAGAAATAAAAAAACCACCTATATTAAGTGTGCAAAGACATCACCGTTTTGATCAATACATTTTGGGGCATTCTTTGGCACTTACATGTTTCGTGGCATTTAAAATTGTGCTGCCATCGATGAACGCTATAATGTGTCTAAAGCTATCTTGAAGTTTGGCCATGTTCGCATACCTCCTTTTATAGACTTCGTCCTTGACATAACCCCAAAAGTAAAAATCTAATGGAGTTATGTCACTTATGTCAGGAGATCTTAGGAACTAACGTATCGGACCATTTGGTGCTATCCACCTGTCTTGGAAAAGCCTTTCTAACAACATTCTCACAGCTAACGTGACTGCGTGACTAAAAGATAAATATGATAATAATTCGTTTATTTTCAATTTTAGGCCAATATTGCATATAAACTTTGTTGTTCTGTAGACGATTTTCAAACATTACGGTAAAGATTATACAGGGGACAATTTCAATACTGCAAATTTCCTAAAACACTTCAAATGATACGCAGCGTCATTTATAGAGTTAGGAAATCCAATGTCCCTGTACTTAAACTGCTTCTTCTCATGAAAAATCTTCATACGCCTGCACTTCTAAAAATTTGCTTTTTGAGTTCAATGGAATTATCAATTTTACCACACAGAAAACACGATTTTATTTTTGTTGTTTTTCAGCGCTGTATTTCTTCGCACTTACTAAAAACAACCTCAAAAGTTACAGCATCAGCAGCGTTGTTACGGATGCAAACAGTTGGTTTTTAGTGAAAAAACAGGCTTAGTGGATGACACAACTGATAAAAACGCCAAATAAACACAATGGTGACTCAAATTAAGTAAGCCAGCTGCAATTAGTTGATTTTTAACGGGGAAGCGGCGTGACGACAAAATTGACAAATAGCCAAATAACCCGATATTGAAGACAAAGATGAAACTAAAACATTCCCTGTTGTAGTAGCATATCGGCTGAAGAGGATGCCACATTCTTAATTTGAGTCGCCAGCGCCCCCGACCTAATGGGGTCCTCGAAATACCGAAACCCATGCATATATATTTTTCATTCAATTAAATTAATCAATTTAAAAACACATTGGTTTCTTAGTTCAACCCAAAATTAATAAAACAGATGCGAAACCATGCCATCTAGCGGTCACCTACGTTAGCGCTACCTATTCTGTAGGCAAGCACCACGATACGGTATTAACATCAATGATGATAGATGTCGACGCTGCCAATTGGATGGGGATTCCCTTGATTTTAACTATGATCACGTATATGCGCGTGAAGTCTAGTGTCATAGATTTAATTAGTAGAACGCAAAGTGGGTAAAAATATTTTTGGCCCCTGTGTTGCACATTTACTGAATTAGGCAGGTGCTCATCAGGCAGTTGGATGTATTTCAGAAGCAGTAGGATACTTCCAATTCGTCCAAAAATTATCCAATTATTTCTCTGGTTCGATCATTCGATGGAAAATATTGACTGAATGTTTAGGTGCAAATAAAGTTCTGAGGTCCCTCTCTAAAACCAGATAGTCAGCAACGCTAATGCTGTTAACGCTTTGCGTAATGGTTACAATCACATTTCTGAAGTTTTAACATCAATTGCCATTGCCAGAAACAATGATAAACCCGTAGAAACACGAAACGAGGGTCAAAGCCTAGCCAAAAAAATGGAAAAACCATTCTCTTAACGGAGATATGGAATGCTCTTCTGAGAATTATCAATAAAACAAGCATAAGCTCACAGAATAATACCATAACAATGGACGTTGCAACAAAACGTTTTGCATCTCTTGCCGTTTATGTCAGTAGCGCACGCAGTAATTTTGATCAGTACGAATCAGCTACCAAAGAAAAAAAAATCCAAATGCAGACTATAAAAATAAATCTCACAGAGAAAGAATTCACAGCAAACGCATCTCATTTCTGGAAGGAAGTTAAAAAACGTTTTAGTTTTCTTCCTCAGTTAAAAACAATCGATCCTGACCAGTTGAGAAAAAAATGCGAAGAATTTGCAGAATTCTATCACGAATACGTTAATGCTAAAGAGCACAAATCAGAATGTTTGTATATTATAAGGCAGTACTTGAAAAACCTTGCAAATGAATCCGCGGACTTGAGTATCTGAGCCTTACATACTCTAATAAAGGCAGACGAATTAGAAGAAACTTTCCCGAATGTGGAAGTTGCTACAAGGCTATTTATTTGCCTAATGGTCACTAATAGCAGCGGAGAGCGTTCATTTTCACAACTAAAAACAATAAAAAATGAATTACTAACGACTATCTTACAAGAACGACTTACTATTTGGCCATCATGTGCATAGAAAGTGATGTCTTTCAACAAAAAATTGGACTTTGAGAATGTAATTGAAGATTTTGCATTTCAGAAATCTCGAAAGAAACCATTAACATCAACGTAAGTCCAATTCCTAAAACATTAATCACATCACTTATATTTGTATAAAGCTACCCATAATAACCAATAAAGTCATTAAACAAAAGTATTTTGATGTTTTCATTCACGTGTTTTTTTGGCTTTCTAGAAAGGCCCCCAAACTCTGTGTGCCCAATGGCCCCTGTATGGCCTAAGACGGTCCTGCAAATACGAAACGAGAACATTGCCCTCTATGGTAGCTGGCAAATCGGCCGATGAGGGCGCAACGTTCTTAATTTGAGTTGCCCATGCATACTAGGAATATACGTTCTAATGAGGATTCCTTACTGTTTTTGAAAATAAAAAGCTTTGGGCTTGTTATTCTGGCTGGCTCGAAATGTCACAAATGTATATTTTATTAGGAGCGAGTAAAAGGTCAAATCTAGTTAATCTAGTTCGTTCGAGACATCTCAAGTCGTATCTAGGTTTGCGACACATAAATAAACATCAAGTATTTTTTAAGTCCGCTTACGTCTGTTCCAATTTTTTCACCGTTTTGAATACATTTTCATCCAAAAATGGGCGATTTTTATCCAAGCGGAGAAGATTTCATACCTACAGTTATACAGGAAGCTACAAACAGGGGCGTACCGAAGGCACTATGTTGAGGGGGAAGGGAATGACAAATAGCCAACTATGAGAAGATAAAAATGTCCGAAAATTCAAAATTGTCGACCGATTTTTTGCAAATTCCCTCCGAGAAAAACTGTCGACGTTTTTTTCATAGACCTTTTTTCAAATTTTCCCAAAACTCAACTCTCGACGTTTTTTTGGTACGAGATCCTAATAGTCAACTCCGATCATCCACGGGGGGAAACTCCCCCCATATGTCCGCCCCTGGATACCAAACTGATGAATTTATCTTTGTTACCGGAAAAATCAATATTCCGGTAAGAATATGATGTTTTACTGAGTTGGATGAGGAAAAAGAAAGTGAAAACAATTAGTGAAGAGGTAATTTCAGCCTATTTTTTGCATCGAAGACCTTTTAACCTCCCACACTATGATCAAAGTATTCTATGCTCCGATCAACAATAATTATAATAAAAGAAGATATCGATACAAAGTACCCCAAGTTAATAGCATTTAATGTTTACTTTTCCTCCTTAGGGGGAAAAATAGCTATTCCTCCCTAGGGAGGAAAAGTAAATTTTCAAAGAGGGTGTTACTGCACACGTTATTAAAAACACGATTTTAGAAACAAACGTTATGTATGTATCTTTAACAAGTTCAACACATATGTAACAAATTCTGAAATTAATTGAATAATTGGCCCATGAAGATTTCATCGTTGAACAGAGCTCTAGAAAGTATGCCGTTACAACGTTTTTTCTCGTATTTTTGTTCTTTTCATAAAACGTTGTATGCATATTTTGTAAAAAAGTATATAACAACTAGAATTTTTTTAAAACCAACAACTTCAATTTACACGAGTTTGACAATACAAAATGAATACATTTTCATGGTTACCCAACCAATTTTTATTGAGAATTTTAAGGCATCAGTTATTTGTGCATAAAATTAGTCACGCTTTTTCAAAATTTAACAAAGTTGTAATATTTTCTTCCGATTTTTGAAGGATAAGCAGAAAAATAGTATGTGTACCTCATAGAAAAAGCCACATTCCCGGACTTTATGTTGCTGATTCCGACTGGTGCCTCGACCAGCATGTTTCATAGTCGTCCAGGGATGTGAGGTTTTTCCTACCCAATGCACAATAGTATACTATTATATAAATCTAGAATAATATACCTATAACAATTTTTCGTGTTTCTCTTATAACATAAAGGCAGCTGTATATACAAAAGCGCTTTGCTAAGTGTTCCCATTTTGACAGAACATTAAAAATAAAATATATCTGTGAAATAAAAGTAGCTATAACATTTTACATTATTCCTTTAATCAACCCGGTTTAAAAATTTATACGTACAACAAAGCGAAGTATCTAAAGCCTAATTTGCTCGATGTAAACAGCTTTTTCTTTGAGAACTTTTCTGGGTTTTAGAAAACTCTCGCTAAGATAAATCCTTTTAAAATTTAAAATCTGAAGGAGCTTTGTCCGATACTATTGGGACAAAACGAATACAAATTCGTATTCCAAAGAGGGTTTTAAAACCAATATTTTGAAAAAAAATATTTCAGGATATATTAAAATCTTTTAATGCCCGTTTCAAAGTTCGAACGAAGCATTTAAGTACACAGAAAAGGTATTATTTTATTAACAATAATAGTTCTTTTATTGAATAAAAGTTAAGACTAAAACAATAAATTATGTTTAAGTCGATAAAAAAAATTTGGATGAATTGTACATTAAACTGCTTTACCAAATATTCTTTAATTGAGAAAAAAATTTTAATTACAATTATAGCATAATATTGACAACTAACAAAGTGTTTAGAATAAAAGGGTTTTTATCAAAAACAGCCAATGATAAAAATATAATATTTCGAGAATATGAAGAAAATTTTGCCAAGCCGATATCATTTTGTTTATTCTTTATTTAAATTAATGGGGGTAAAACTCCTTTATGGAAGTCCCGGCTCTTTTGAAAGCCATTAAACTATACAAAACAACAGACTGCAAAATAAGATGAAGTCACTTCATTTCACGGTCAACTGAAAATAATCTCGGCAAAAACTACCAAGGTCAGAAACATTGGTTGTTTTTGAGATTATTCGTTCCGACATGGGTAGTTTTTCTCACAACAATTTTCGGACAGATGACAACGTTATTTTTGGATCGGGTAGTGCCAACATTTAAAATTTTAAAAACAATGGCATTGGTTGTTTTTGATAAAAACCCTTCAATTGCCTTTAATACCGAAAAGCAATTGCAACAGAAACATTACTGTTTAAATAATAGTACTCTAATATTAAATAAATAAAATTTGTTTTAACACTAATATCTTTTCTCTATTCATAAGCAAGAGAAAATTAAAATAAATTTAATTGTTTTATTTTTCAAATTACTTATTACAATTTTAATAATACTAGTGATAAATACTAATGTAGTAAGCGTGTATGCGTGGATCGAGAAGAAAACATCATTTTTCTTTTTGAGTTTACGACTGGTCTTGCTGCTCTGTCGTCAATTTTCCATTAAAAATAATGGTTTTATAAGGCCTATGATAAAGCTAGCCTCAAAAAAGTCTAAGGTCACAAAAGGTATCTTCCAAATCCTCAAATTTTCACCGAGGCAAGAAATCAGTACAACCAAACTATCTTAGGGTCCAAAAATGCTTTTAAGATAAAGTGCCTGCCTGTCCTCAACGGCAGCAAATATTTGTGGTAACTTACCAAAAACATTAGTCAAAACTTCTGTAGAAGCACTTTTCCTCCTCTGACCTCTGACAATGAAATTATCTCCACCTCTAAAGGGAAAGCTATACTATTTGCCAAACAATTCGCTGCCAATTCCACCCTAGTCCCGCCCCCCAATTTCGCTCTTCCAACCGCTACGTCTGTACTCCACAAATTGCCCGACATAATACCTAAGGTCAAACAAGTTCAAAAATTCGTCTATCCCTTGACACCAAAAAGTCCTCCGGTCTGGATGGCATTCTGATCGTAACTTGTCTTTTCCAAATCTCTTATGACAAAGGTATATTCCCAGATAGCTGGAAGACTACTCGTGTGCAGCCTGTCCCGAAGAAAGGTCCAACTCCCTTCCATCCAATTATAGAGCTATCTCTCTTCCCTCTGTTTTCAGCAAAGTTATGGAGAAAGCGATCAACTTGCGAATTCTAAAGTATCTAGAGAATCACAAAATTATCCATGACAGACAGTACTGATTTCGTCTCCAAAGATCTACAGCTGATCTCCTTAGATTTGTCACACATAACTGGAACAAGTCTCTCGAATTTTATGGCGAATCTCAGATTATTGCTCTTGATATTTCCAAGGCATTTGACCAAGTATGGCATACTGCACTCCTCAACAAACTACCTTCTCCTTACTAAACTATGTACCTAGATCGGTAGCTTCCTCCCTAATCGGCGCATATCTGTCGTGGTTGACGGTCATTCATCTAACTTCCATCCTATTAATGGTGGCGTCCCCCAAGGTTCAGTCCTGGCACCAACCCTATTTCTTCTTCACATTAATGATCTGCTACCAATTCCATCCACAGTTATGCTGACGATAGTACTCTTCACTCCAATATTCATTTTTCCAGACAATTCTCGAATCAAGAGTTGGATAATAGACGCAGATCTATGTACCGGTTCCTTTCCCAAGATGTTCAATCAATCTTAGACTGGGGTGCCGGGAACCTTGTTCAGTTTAATGCCTCTAAAACCCAGGCTTGCCCCTGTCATGCAAAATATCTGGCAACGCTTCCCCATCCACATAAATGGCCAAGCCCAGAACAATGAAACGTTCGATCTTGTTGGCGTCGCTTTCGAACATGATCTCAGTTGGTACAAACACATTACTTCAGTAGCCACATCGGCAGCTAAAAAGCTTGGTTTTCTCTTTCGAGCCAGAAAATACTTCTCCCCTTCCCACTTATATAATTTCTATGTTTCCTAAATAAGACCTAACCTAGAGTACTGCTCCCACATATAGGGAGCAGCATCACCTTCGACACTTCGACTCATCAATGACCCAGTTCTCACAATAAAACTCCTTTCTCTCGCTCAACGCCGCGCTGTTGGAAAATTATCCCTTTTCTACCGGTACTTCCACGGATTTTGCTCTGAAGAACGAGCCGGTATTATTCCCCCCTTGACTGTCCCTAACAGAAGAACAAGAGGCACGTTACGTATGCATCCCTTTACTATCCAGCTACAAAAGCCTAGAACGGACCACTTCTCTCGCTCATTCATACCATTTTCTCCAGATTTTGGAACAAAATGCCTGCAGATGTTTTCCCTTCCCGTTCCAACCTCCTTTAAATTCCGTGTCACTAGACTACATTTCTCTTCTTTTCAGACGCCCACTGTACGTTAGTACTTAGGTTTAAAGTCTACGTGTAATGTCTTTGATAAAAGAAATAGTACTATAATATTAAAAAATAAAATCTGTTTTAACACTAATATTTTTCTATACTCAAAAGCAAAAGAAAATTAAACAAAATTTAATTGTCTTTATGTCAGTTTTTATTTTATTAATACTAAGGGTACGCGCCCCCACTACTCTAAGCGTGTATGTGGCTCGAGATGAAAACATATTTTATTTCATTTTGTGTTTGAACGAATGGTCGAGGTCTTGCTGTTCTGTCTTCAATTTTGCGTTAGATTTTGTGTATAAAATGATAACCTAGTTTAGATTGGAGGGTTCGATAAATTCGTGTAAGTCGTTAATGGTAAGTAAATGCTCATATCCACTAGATATGCAATGCCTCTAGATGCCACTACAACCGACATTTTGAGAAAATTAAGTCCTTTTAACCATACAACATAATAAATATTTAAAATCTTTGTAGCTTCTCTTACCTTAAACCTAAGCCTTTCATTAAAAAGCAAAAGATCTCAAGTATACATTATTTGTTCCCAAATAATGCCTGCCACTGCAAGCCAACGGTGTTTTGATATAAACCAATGCAGTGTTGCCAATCTAGTATAGGAAACTGTCCCACGCGCAGGCTCAAAATATCCCATATTTTCTATAAAAAATTCCGCCAACCTTAAATTAGGTTCTAATCCAATTAGCTTCAGTTAAATAGGTAACTATCTAATAAAATTAAAAACAATGATAGGTACTATTTAAACAAACTTTTAATATATTATTGTATTTAAATAAAAAATATACAAAAAGAACATTAAAACTAGAGAAACGTATATATAAAAAACCAAGAACACATTTAAATAAAAAAAAAGTCGGTCAAGTGCAAGCTATACTTTCACACTTAGTGCCATCAGCCCCTCACTTAACCAAAGCAATCCTCGGCCGCCCAATCTCCGCTCATGTGCCGCTCTACCCGCCGCCGATGGTAGTAACGCCGTATCACATCGCGTATGCGCGGAGCGTTTCGACTGAGCCAAATTAAAAATTTTGAGAAAGGTATAAGGACAAAAGTTGTTCCTTATATCGTGAGAAATATTTTTTGTTCAAAAGCTTTTTACCTAAAGCCAATGGTTCAGCAGTTTAAAGAAGTAAACAATTAAATTGTTTATATATTGATCGCGCTAGAATTTTTCAATAATTTGGCTCAATCTACACCTAATTCTCAATGTTCATGATTTTTTTCAGACTTTTCTGAGCGATCCTTTTGGTGATAAGGGTGAGGACTAGCAATTTTTAAGCCTTTTATCCGAAAAGTGATTAAAAAAATGCATCATATATATTGTTGAATTCGTGCTTCAATAAGCTTTCATTTGACACCTTACGTTTGAAATTTTTGTTCCATTTTCCAATTTACCCCCTAAAATCAACCCCCAGAATCAAAATTCAACTTTTTATACTTCACGTCCATAATTGGGCCTCCAGAATCTATCTCTATCGGATGGACAGACGGACACCAAAGTGATTCCATAAGTGTTGCGTTTTGCTAATTTTAACACGGAACACTAAAAAGGCCTAAAATCACTAAGTTTTCACTTTTCAAGTCTACCTGATTTTTTGTGGCTTTGCGACGCGACAGATTCGTGAGGACATCCTATTATTTTTTCCATAAAATTTTAAAATCTGCATCACATTGTAAGAATTAAAGTTATTTTTATACGAAATCAGAGACTATAAATACATAATATTTCAACGTAATGTTTAATTTTTAAAAATCTTAAATCCTCTTTGAAGTATGTCATGGGAATTACTGTTAGCATTGTTTCAAAAATAGTATTATGTCAGGGCATCCGTGTGTGCATTAATTAATATATATTAATTAGCAAAGAAATATTTGCGGAACCAAAATGGTACACAAAATTCTTACAAAAACCTTTCTACCTTTGGTAAGTGATTTAATTTTTTTAACAAATGTAGTCAATGGATACCCCAAAAGTGAGTCTTCCTATTTTCATTATTAATGTTTATTAAATAAAAAATTATTATCTTGTAGATAGACAAAAATTTCAAAATATGTAAAGTGTAAAGAATTATTATTTTATTACAAAAAAGATTGGTTTATAGGAGTGTCCCAAAATTCCCAAATATTCTATTATAACATAACAAAGTACGCATTTCAATACAATATCGGATAAATGCTCACCGCGGCTTTGCTGGCACGCTCTTTAAATTATCAAGTTACGTACGCGACGGTGCGCCGCGCCGTCCTGCTGGAAGTAACCTTGTCGTATCTCTTCATCGTCTAATGCGTATACAAAATTTTCTAAAATTTCAGTACGGTCTCGCGCCGAATTGAGAGTCCCTTCAAAATAAATCGGTCCAAATAACCCACTTTTCGATATGACACAAATTTCTGTGAATACAGAGGCTTCTCTATAAAGAAATGTGGATTTTCAGAACTCCGCATTCTCATTTGTTGAGAATTTACATTACCAGAGAAGTAAAACCATGCCTCGTCAGTAAAAAGGGTTTTTCAAATACGTTTTCATTATGGTGCAAATTACCCATAAACCACTCTGAAAATAGCATTCGCTGCGGCTTGTCGTTTGGTAACAATTCTTGAACTGAGCTTAGACGATAAGCGTGCATATGCAGGTCACATTTCAGGATTGAATTGCAAGTTCCGTAGGATACATTTACTTGCTGGCTTAAACGACGAATAGGGGTTGGTGGGTGTTCGTTAACAATTTGCCTCAATTCTTTCACTCCTTGTGCAGTGCGAACTTTGGGTCTCCCACTGCCTTCCTTTCAATTCACACTTCCTAGTTTTCTGAACAAACTCACAGACCTAGTCAAGACTTGTCGAAACTGGTCGAAATGTGTGGAAATTTTGTTTCAAAATCGTGAATGGCGTACCGTGTTAAATAAACCCACTGGCCATTAACCTTTTTACCATTTCTAAAGTAACTTTTAATAATAAAAGCTTGTTATTCTGCCATGACTACCATATTTAATTTTCTTAAAATTAAAAATTTCGGAACTTGACAGTTCCATTTTTAATTCTCCTATACCCTTTACCTATGTTACCTTTTAAGAGTAATAATTCAAGACATGCGTAATTGATTCCACGACATACATTGAGGGCGTTATCTTTATCTTACATTATGTTGCTAAAGAAAATAAATGCAATCGACTGTCTTGAAATTAAATTTTTTAGTTAGAAAAAAACGCGCAATGATTTGTAACTAAAACAAAGAAGATCGATAGAACAGTTTTGCAGTGAAAATTAAAATATTTATTTGTTCTGGTAGGCGGTTTTCAAGCGGAGTTCTTGGCAGTAATCGTGTAAACCCAAAGGAAATCAAGAAAAACTGATAATGCTCTCACTTGACTCGTGTTTTAACAATGGCATCATGCTTTTTGCTGACTTAATAAGAAACCATCTTGAATAAAATGGGTTTGTCAATACGGCATTTTTACCCTTACAATGTTTTTGTGTCTGTTATTTTCCCCTAAACTGTTTTCATGTGTTATTATATATAGCTCACCTAAATTAATTTGCTAATAACTTTTTCAAATTAAACAAAAGTCCAAAGCCGCAATCTGGGAGTCGTTTCGTACGAAATGTATGGTAAACACGTTATTTTATTTTACCAAGGGGATTGCAGCTTCTCCTTCTTTCACATAAATCCTAGGTCCTTTATGATTAAAAATCGATTAATAGTTTTTGTACACGAGACTGCCATCTCTCCCAATTTTATACGAAAAGCGAACTATTGAAAGAGTAACTTCTGATTTAAAGTTTACTAATTATTCACTATACTAAAGTAAAAATTAAGCAAGAAAGAGCGAGAGAGCGTCATTGGCCTGAAGGCATCTCGCGTGCTCTGTCTCGTTTTAGAATATTCCTGGCTTGGTTGCTGGAAATACATATACCAGTGGTGTAGTCCCTTTAAACCCTAATAGCACAAAAATATACTTAAAACGTTTAAAGAACGTTTTATAGAGACCAGCGGATGTACCAGGAACGTTTTCAAAAACCTTGGACCTACCTCGAACGTTCGTGGGAATTAGTTTGTCCACACAAAGAATGTACCAGAAACGGACGTGAGAAACGTTCTTAAAACGTTGTTTTACGTCCAATAAACATACTGAAGACTTCAATTATAAGTACACGTAATACGCTTCAGAAACGTGTCATCAATGCCCATGGAAGGACCAAAAAACGACTAGGACGGGATTTTACTTCCATAGCTTAATTTGCAAACGAAATATTTTTACCTTTTGGAATAAAATTCAATTATGAACATAGTAATCTCGCAAATACTTTTTACAAACCTAAACATCAACACTGTGTCATTTGAGGCTTTGGGTATACTAAAAGCAACAATATATGTACATATGTGTACATATATCGTTGCTAAAAGTAAACACTAATATTGCTTAAAATACATTTCTTGCTCCGGGTTTTATCTATAATTTTTCCTGGCTTCCAATCGTGATCCAGCCCTTTCCCTAAAAGTATTCTTTTATTACCTTGAAAATCCATTGTAGTTGTAGTAAATAAAAAGAATAATAATAAATTGTTTAAAATATATACTTATCTGTTGATATTTAATCACAAATCAAAATTTACGGTCCTACACACAATATATTTATTAAACGAATTACAAACACAGTTGATGTTATCGAAGATGGCGATGGCGTCATGAAAAAAGTAAGGCTACGTTACGGACGCAAGCATATACCTATTACTACTATATAGCGAACGACGAAAAAATGTTGAAGCAAAAACGTAGCCTTTGGAAACAATTGCTAACCACTCATCACGTGACTACTGAACATACCCTAGGGGGGTTTTTGCAGCGAAGGACGAAAAAATGATGAAACAAAGACGTAGCCTTCGGAAACAATTGCTAACCAGTCACATGACGTAATGAACATCCCTCCTAAACAACCACGTGATTTGCCCAGCTATCGTTACTTTTGAAAGGTAAAAAGACGAAAAGGAAACCGACAAGCTCACATTTTAAACTGCTGTCAGAACTGACAGTGACAGTTCCGTTAGGTGCTGGCAAATCACGTGATACAAAACAAAAAAAAGGAGATTTTATCTTTGCTTCAAATTTTAACAACGGGTAGACTGGATGCTAACAATATAGTAGTAATACGTATATGGACGCAAGGATGGTAGTGGCAATAACTGTAGTACAAAAGTGACGACAATTTTTGCTGTTGCTGAGGGTTATATAGAAGAGACAATTTCCTCTTGAGGCTACCACGAGTAGAGATGCAATTTTCCTGTAAGCTAAGCATACCCCAGAAAAGTATTAATAATTCAGGAAGTGTATTTTCAGAAAATATTATCATAAATATTAATAAGTAGTAGTAGTTAGTATTGTAGTTTATTTAACTCTCCGTTGTCAACTAACTCTTTTATAATAAAAATGTCTTTAAAAACTAAACATCAGAATTTCTTTTAAAATAACCCAATAATGACTTATGGCTATAACTCACTAGTGAGTTATGAGTCATAACTTACTAGTGAGTTATGAGTCATAACTTACTAGTGAGTTAGGAACAGCTTTATATGATTAAAATCTCGTCAATAATATACGCTTTATATGAAAGAGTTCGATAAAAACTATTTTTCTACTGAAATATTTTATAGACACAAAATTTTCATTGTCAGTTTTGTCCGCAGTCAGCATCTACTGGACGATTTACAGTATGACAGTCAGCACTAATACGCTCTATCTAAAGCGACCTTTAACTTGCTCCTCTCCTTAATATTTGCTTTGTTCTAGCTACTTGTTTTGCAAACTGGTATCTCTACACCACCACAACCGGAACCATCAGCAAAATTTTTGTTTCCAGCCAATTTACGTCTTAAGACAAATGAAGACCAAATATTATCTGTCTCAAATATTCAAACCAATGTTACCAACAATGCTACCCAAGGTGCAAATCAACATTTAGAATTGACAAGGTCTCCAGTAGTCGTATCCGCTGTACAAGCGATAATTGACAACATAATTGTATATACGAGTAGTGCTGTCAATACATTGATATCTGCTTCTGCCAATATTTTTACATTTATACAAGAAAATGTTGTAAGCCCACTTTTGACGCTGTTCGATACATTAGCGGGGTTAACTACAGTACAGGCCTCCGAATATTTATACATCGCAGTTTTAGTAATACAGACTTTGTTAACTGTAGCTAATCAAACGCTAGGAAATGCTGCTGAAATACTTTCGAATGGTACTAGTATAGTCTTTACTGGGGTACAGGGTATAGTAGATTCTATATTTACGTTTATACTAACTTTTTTTGTCTAGTTTATTATAGATATTTTTAGATAGTTTTCTAATCTTAGTATTTTTTTGCTAATATAGGTATTTGTGATTAAGAAATATATTTTTTCAACAAATGTGAATAAATATTTATTTTAATTGTATAGAATCATATTTATAGAACGATGCCCATCCATTAAATACAACCAAACAAGAAAAACATAACTCTGGAAAAGACTTAAAAGATTCAAGTTTGATGCTGGTTTTACTTACTATGTTTTACTTTAAGAGTAGTCGTCGTCAGCACATATCAAAATGTATTATAATTGATTGTAAAACAAGGAAGTTATTAAGCTTTAAAAAATTAATTTGACTCACAGTGTATATTGCGTAAAAGTCAAACTGGTGCCTGGCATCAAGACGTAAAACGTAAATGTAAAAAACTACCTGTGTTTTTATTATGATTAATTATTATTTTTATTTATTTCAAACAATTTATTTAATTTATTTCAAAAAATACAATAGTAGAGTACAAAAAAAAAACAATAAAATATTACACAGGTGCAAAATATATCACAAATAGGTAGGGTGTATCACCTAGGTATGGAATACCTGTATGTGCTTACAACTAGAGGACTAATAATATCGAAGATGATCGGAAAAGGACAATCATTACACTGTAACAAACCCAGGTAAAACTTCCTTTAAACACAATTTATAACTTAAAACATTTACCAATTAAAAATATCCAGAAACGCCCGACAATTTGAGAAGTAATGAGCCCTAAACAATTTTTTAAACAATTTTTTCCCTGTGATAATACGTACATATGTGCACAGGAATGAGGTTATATAATTTAGGTCCAATATACACGACAAAATAATGGCCTCGATTATTTCTACAGAGCAAGGTATTAAGTAAGTTATCTGTGATTCCCCCAGTAGCATATGCATGAGAGATAAATAATTCTTTAAACTTAGCACTGGCCAATAAGATGGATAAAGTTACATGCACATGAGCGCCCGCAAACTTTTTTCTCAGGGGGGCAAAATAAAAAAAAGCAATATATTTTTAAAGATTTTATTACTAATATTTAAAAAGTATGACAATCTCACAATCTCAGGGGGGGGCACGGCCACCCTGTATACTGCAACTAAGATTTGGGCATAGGGTAAAAAGCCCCTCGTTATTATTTAACCCTCCACAAAATTTCATGGTCTTAATATTTTAAAGTTCAAAAATATCAGCATTTTTTAAGGTAACGTTTTCAGCCAAAAAAATTGGAAATGAATTATTATTTCAGAAACGGTAAGAGATTAGTAAAAAACAATGTTAGAGGAAGTTGTTAAGAAATTAATAGCGGTTTTTAAAATGAAGTAATATACAGGATGTTCTGTTTAAAATATCAAAGTTGCTACTACTTTTTAGTAGAAGCGGCAACACTGCATTGTCAAAAATATTTTAGGCAGGTAGAGCATGTTCGTTTATGTAAACGACCAAATTTTTAGAACGATTCGCTGACTGGTTCGCCAGATACGTCTAACGTACCATCCACCATGAATCACCCTGTATATATGAATTAGATTTTAGGAACCTTCTACTTTAAGTGCAGGGATACTTTATCGGATGAGTTACGCATTAAATGCCACTGGAATTCGCCATGTACTTATTATAAAAACACACACACGATGCACCCAATGTCGTTTTACAAGTGTCGAAATTCGCGCGAAAATTTGCAGTAGAAAATCTTTTTTTTAATAAAGACCATAAATGAATAACCGCAACCGCCATAAACATTTACTTTATGTCGAAAATATAGAAACTATATGTCAGATTTATTTGGGTTATAGGTATGCGTATTCCCTATTGTGTCAAAATGTGATTGACAATTTTATGCAAGGAACGATCATCTATAAAAACAGCCAAGGGGACATTCGGAGAATATTATTTTTAAAACATAACTGCCAAGTATCTACTTTTTGATAAAATAAAATGCATGTTATTTTTCTAAAATTGTTAGATTTATTTAAAGAAAATTCCCTTCTCTCGCTCATCGCCGCGGTGTACGGGAATTTATCCCTGTTCTACCGCTACTTCCACGGATTTTGCTCTGAAGAACTAGCCGGTATTATTCCCCCCTGTTCCTAAGAGAACAACAAGACGCGCGTTACGTATGTATCCCTTTACTATCCAGCTACAAAAACCTAGAACAGACCACTTCTCTCGCTCATTCATACCTAGAGTCTCCAGATTATGGAACAAATTGCCTGCAGATTTTTTCCCTTCCCATCCCAACCTCCAATCCTTCAAATCCCGTGTCAATAGACTACATTTCCCTTCTCTTCAGACGCCCACGGTACGTTAGTACTTAGGCTTGAAGTCTACGTGGGATGGCTTAGATAAAAAAAAGTAAATCCCGAAGTACCTATTGGGACACTGGTTACTAACGTGCCGTGGGCACCTGGAGAGAAAGGAAATGTAATCTATTGATGCGGGACTTAAATGATTGGAGGCTGAGAGGCAATAAGAAATCCTCTGCAAGCAATTTGTTCTATAATTTTGATGAATGAGCGAGAAAAGTGGGATGTCCTAGGGTTTTGCAGTTGGTCAGTAAACGGATGCATATGTGATGCGTTTCTTGTTATGACAAATGCTACTCATATTTTTGTGGATTTTATTCAAGACAAAACATGCATGTCCTGCAAAAGTACGAGCATAAACATGAGTGAATACGGCACTGAAACAGTGATACCTGAGAGAGCTAAAAATCCATATAGTAAAAATCCCTAAATACACTACTTTATTCTATCGGACTGTATCCAGACATAGTTTTGGGTTTTGTTTTCTGCAGTGAACTTTATCCAGCTTAAACTCACTTTATCTCTGTACAACTGGATAATGCTTTACCGAATTACCCCACTTATGTTAAAACGTATCTCCCGAAAGTTAAAATTAGAACAATTTAGTAGTGGGTTAATAAGTACTGAACCAGAAACAGAGATAAGTATTTTCATTAGCTATCGATGGAGTTGGTGTTTTTGGGCGAGTTTAAATGTAATGAGAGCTTTGTTATCTAAATAGCATTACTTACAAGGACGAAGATATTATTGTGATTTTTTATTCAGGAGAATGAATGCAAGTAAAGTACCTATGATCACTCAAAATTGAAATCGCCTGCTTTGCAGCTTTCGAGTAAAAAACGCAGCGACTCAAACAAATGCACACCTGTGAATGCGTCAATGTACTGCTTGCCAAACATCTCATATTTTGAGTAAAACTATTTTAACGTTGCTGACGGCCTTTAGGTTATAAATGCATATTAGCAAACGATATTATATTATGACTATGACTAGCCAAAACACAGTGTGTCTATGGATGGAGCTGACAAGAGTAAAAAAACTTTAATATCGATTTTACGAAGAAAAGTCATTCTTTATAAAAAGTTATGCTTGTCCAAAAAATGAGTTTGCCATACGAAAATTTTAGATCAAATATACAGGGTGTTAATACATTAGAAAAACATGAAAATGCTTGTTTCCATTATTTATTATTGTATACAAAATTTTTTAAAACAACGTTGTTTATAACCTCAAATAAAGACTAAATACAAACTTTGAAATAAAAATTTTAAGATTTAAATTTATTTTACATAGCTTCTTTGGTGAACATTTTTGGAAATACCGTCACGAAATCAGAATACTGACAGACTAAATAAGATGCTGACATAACATTGGCGTTAAGTAAATCGACTATCTTGAGATTTTGTGTCAAATACAGTGTAATTCCATAAAACCGCTATTATTACTCCAAATTTAGCTCTTAAAATTTGTATTTCAAATGTTGTATTAAGATTTTATTTTAGGTTAGAAACAAATGTGTTTTATACAAATTTTGTCTAAAATAATAAATAATGATACTTCTCTCTTGAAGCATTTTCATGTTTTCTTAATTTGTTAACACCCTGTATATTTGATCTAAAATTTTTATATGGGAAACTCCTTTTTTGGATAAGCAGAAATTTTTATAAAGAATGACTCTTCTTCGTAAAATCGATAATAAATTTTTTTTCCTGTTGTCAGCTCCATCCGTGGATACACTGTATACTCGTATATTAGTCCATTCTACCTTAAACCACTTTTATCAGAATACCTACCCAAAATTTTTTTTTTTTTGAAAATATCCCTTATATATCAGTATTTTGATATATATCCGACATACGAGTATATCAAAAATATCTGATCTTTTAGATAAATATCATGATTTCCATTATATTGTCACCGCAGCCGCTTTACCAGCGCTCAAATAAAACTGCCCTTAAAGCTTTGTTCAACTTTCAAAATACATGCTCTAATAAGTGTTTTGGTCCCTACCTTCCTACACTTTAAGTATTTTATCGAACGCGATTATAAGTTTTAAAACGGACACAAAAAGGGGCTCCCTAATGCCCTACTCCCTTTCTATTCCCATGATATAACAAATGTTTTAGTCATGCGTAAAAGTAAAACATCATGAGTGCAAAAAATGCTCTCTACCTTCCTACACTTTAAGTATTTTTTCGAAAGCGAGTATAAATTTTAAAGAAAGGGCTCCCTACTCCCCTACACCCTTTCCATTCCCATGATATAATAAGTGTTTTAGTCGAACGCAAAGGTAAAACATAATGAGTGCAAAAAATGCTCCCCCATCTCCCCTTTATTCGAACGTAAGTATAAACTTAATTAAATACATAAATTAGAGCAAATCGTTTAAACCACACACTCCACTGTCCTATTCACTTAAGAAACTATTAATAACTGGGGTGACAGTGATGACTAAATCATCTGAATCATCATTGTTTTAGCAGGTGGATAGAAATATTTTCATTCGCTCAAAACATTCCGCTGTTCTTGTCGAGAACACATAAATTTGCAATTGCCTGTGTCTTTGCATTCTTTTCGAGATAGCTGTCCTATTCACTTAAGAAACTATTAATAGCTGGGGTGACAGTGATGACTAAAGTATCTGAATCATCATTGTTTTAGCAGGTGGATAGAAATATTTTCATTCGCTGAAAACATTCCGCTGTTCTTGTCGAGAACATATAAATTTGCAATTGCCTGTGTCTTTGCATTCTTTTCGAGTTAGCATGGCTCGACCGAGGCCGAGCTAGGCGTGCTGACTCCAGGGTGTGGTCAGTTCTACAAAATTTTCGTACATATAGGAGAAACATAAGGGTTTGTTCATTACTTTTTTTTAACAGCAGTGAAAACCCTTTTTATTTTAATTTCAATTATTTTTTATAAATAATATTTCTTAAGAACTAAAAAAAATATTATAACATTAATGAATGGCTTGTTCTTTTTTTCTTTGACACTCAAAACTTCTTGGTTCAAAGTACATTTGCAAACTAGCTTTCAATGAGAGTTAGTGACTAACAATTGAATACTAATATAAAAAGAACATTTTTAATAAAGAAAAAATTTAAAAAAAGATCTAACAGCCATGATTATGAGGTCTGTATCTTTGAAGCCCGTTAAAAGAAAGAAACCTGACCTATAGGCTGAAATAATTCCTGACTAAAAAGTAAATTTCTAATGAACAAGTAAGATATACACTATACAGGGTTCCGAAAAGTCTTAGTATTGGCAAATATATTTGTTATTAGTAAAGATAGACACCAAATTTTAGGTGTACCTTACTGGTTCAACAATCTACTTTTTATGTAATTTAACTTCTTCTACCCCTTGAGGGGTGGCGCTAGGGCGTTGAGGTCAAAAATTTTAAATGCAACCCTATGCCTTGTGATACCCCATTTTAAAGGTCTTCAAAAAAAAACATTTTACCGCAAACTCGATGTCCGTAACTTAATTCGTTTTTAAATGGCTATCCTTTAAAAATTAAAAATCGCAAAAAAAAATAAAAAATTTAAACACCTACCTTTATTTCTCTTATTATTTTAAAAGTTGTTCAAGATGACCACCATGAACTTTTTGGCAGTAATAAAGTCAATTTTGGAACCCACCTCTGAAAATTTCAAGAATGCCAGGTGTTACTTCTTGGCAGAGTTCCAAAATCGCATTTATTACTGCCAAAAAGTTAATAAAAGAGACAAAGATACTTAATTCTAATTTTTTCACGATTTTTAATATATATAGGCTTTCCATTTAAAAACAAATTCAGATACAGACCTCGGGTTTGCGGTAAAATGTTTCTATTTTGAAGACCTTTAAAATAAGTTACCACACGACATTGGGTTGCGTTTCAAAAGTTTGACCTCAACTCCCTAGCGTCACCCCTTGAAGGAGCTGAAAAAGTTAAATTGTACATAAAGAAGTATATTTATTAACTAATAAGATACACCTAAAATTTGATGCCTCTATCTTAACTAATAGAAAAGGTATTTGCTCATACTAAGAGTTTTCGAACACCCTGTATATCTCAACCAAAATATAGAAACCTCACCTATAAACTGAAAAAATACCTTAATAAAAAGTAAATTTGTAAAAAACAATAAAACAATAAACAATATACACAATATATTTCCATATGACATACAAGTGTTCGAATTGTCACAAAAAAATCTAAATACTAGTATTATACCCAGAATCCCTGGTTTACAATTTACTGCATGTATGTATGTAGTATATACGCACAGGCCCCAAAATTTTCCTAACAAACCTAAACAAATATAAGCAAAATGTTCGTCAACACTATAAATACACATTTCGCATAAGAACATTTTTAAAGACCTCGTAAACGTTGACTGTTTCAATATTTTGTATATTTTGGGGTAAATGATTATATAATTTTATAGAGCATATACAGGGTGTTTCATAATTGAATGCTGATCCTTAAGGGTGATAATCCTTGGATGATTTTAAGAAAAATTCTTTATATGAACATAGGTCCGCAACAGCTTTATTTCTGAGATACAGGGTGTTGAAATTTAAGAAAAAAATCTGTTTTTCTTCAATATCTCTAAAACCGCTTTGTATTTTTGTTTTAAATTTTGGTAGGTGCAAAGTACGCTTAAAAATACATTTTATCAGGATAAAGGTTTTTTTTAATTTTCATCAGTGGCGTCCCTGTTAACATGCCCTGCAATATTTTTAATCAAAAAAATGATACGCCACTGTTTTTTTTTAAATAAATGTTATTTTTATAATTGCCTTCTATCTTCTCATAAAAATGGTCTCTTGACTTTTTTTTATCCGGCGTAGGGTTTTCGAAATAAAGTTCATTCATTTGCTTGTCCCTATGTGATTTTTTTCTTGTAGTCTCAATTTCGCAATTTGTGGTAACCAAAGCATCTAGGCTAGATTTTTATATTTTATAGTAACTAACTATTATTTAGTTCTAATAATAAGCACGCATAAAAATACATTTTTTATTTGTAAAAACTTAACCATTTTGGACAAAATATACCAAAATTAAATTAATTGTTTGCGTTTATAAAACAACGAAAAGTGTTGTTAGCATACTAGATGTTTCTAGCCTACAAAATAATCCCACTCTTTAACGGCTTTAATTACTAGAACTAAATAATAGTTACTATAAAATATAAAAATCTAGCCTAGATGCTTAGGTTACCACAAATTGTGAAATTGAGACTACTAGATAAAATCACATAGGGACAAGCAAATGAATGAACTTTATTTCGTAAACCGTACGCCGGATAAAAAAAAGTCAAGAGACCATTTTTATGAGAAGATAGAAGGCAATTATAAAAATAACATTTATTTAAAAAAAAACAGTGGCGTATCATTTTTTTGATTAAAAATATTGCAGGGAATGTTAAAAATGAAAATTAAAAAAACCTTTATCCTAAAGAAAATGTATTTTTAAGCGTACTTTGCACCTACCAAAATTTAAAACAAAAATACAAAGCGGTTTTAGAGATATTCAAGAAAAACAGATTTTTTTCTTAAATTTCAACACCCTGTATCTCAGAAATAAAGCTGTTGCGGACCTATGTTCATATAAAGAATTTTTCTTAAAATCATCCAAGGATTATCACCCTTAAGGATCAGCATTCAATTATGAAACACCCTGTATAGGGACCCTCAGTAGCCTGTTTCGTACGACATAATGGGACATATAAATTTTTCGACGAACGCGTTTTATATAAATTTACGCCACTACATACTTTATATAAAGACAAACTTTTCTTAACATGTACAATACGTTGAAATATATAAAGAGCTAAAATACCATATTGCCTAAACAACGGTCTAGAAGAGGTGCCAACAAGTAAAATATAATAAATAAATAAACAGATTACCATTCGGTTTGCATGTACCACGTTGATTCACCAACTTGTTCCAACCCCAATTGTATTTAATGACTTCATCGACTTTCATCGTAGCTGCTCGTAGCTACTTTTTGTAATTTTTCGTGGAAGAACTATTCAGTTCATTCTAAAATTACCGATTATAAACACATTAACCTATTTTCTATGTTGTTTCAGTTCCAACTTTTGAAGGCTCCGTCCTCAACATTAGCAAAGTGAACCGATTACATATGGGCCCGTACTTGTGCATCGCATCTAATGGAGTTCCACCTTCAGTTAGTAAACGGATAATGTTAATAATTCATTGTAAGTGGTATTTAATGTAAATTAATAGGGATTGCCATTTTATGTAGTTATGGCGTCGCTTTTACAAAACGGGTTTGACTATAAACCATAGGTTAATCCAAAATATTTCCATTTTACAATCGGATCAAATTGCTTAAACCTTAGTTTAACCCTAATCTGTAGATGTAGTACTAATAAAACCCACCTCCGTAGTTTCAACCAAATAATGGGCTTGTTCAGTGATTTCTCGTTTTCAATAAATATGTTAATATTATTGCACAATCAGTCAATTGAAACACGCACACAAAAAATAACGTCGGTTGGACGGATAACAACAAAAATATTAAGGTTTAAAATTCGGCCAAATTCAAATTCCTGACGTCATCCTACGAAAAACAACTGAACGTAGAGTCAAAATCAAGCAAGAAAGAGCCACGAGCGTCATAACTAACAGATACCGCAATTATTTCCTTCTCTCTTATCTTTTGCAAAGTGGGCATCAGAGGCGTGTTATGGATTATTCTTTATTCTTATGATAAAAATAGTGGTGCTGGATGAACTGGCAACGCCGTACGATTTTCGCTTTGACCAAATCAGAATCGAAATAAAATCCGTCGGCTTCTCCGAATGTGGTCAGATTGTAGAGTGCATCAGAGGATGAACAGTGACGTTCGCAACTAGAATCAAGTAGTTAATAGAATTTTTTTTATTTTGAGTTATAAAATGCTTATATTTATAAAGTCATGGTAATATTTAAACAAAATTTGTGCATATTTTCAACTTTGCACTAAACTTTTTACATGCCAACAACAATTACAACAAGTGTCCAGTTGATTAATTCTTGATTAAATTGTTTTGAGAAACTCAAGTTGGTATTTTATTATAAGATAATTTCAGCAAAAGAAAAATGTATGAAAAGCAAAGATCTGCCAGCACCTTTAAAGTTTGATATTATTTTGGTTTTAGTTCCTCCAATGATTTGGATTCAGAATCAACTTGTTGGGTCAATGGAGGGCCAACAGATTACACTAGAGTGTCATTCGGAAGCTTACCCAAAATCCATTAATTACTGGACTAAAAACGATGGCAACATTATTTCACAAGGTAATTTTAATCAAAAATCATTTCACTTAAAAAAGTATCGAATAGAAATGAAAAATACTGGGGCCAATCACGAAGCTTTTGCATATTCCTGATTTAGCAAGCGCAGAGACAAACTACGAAATTGAAAAGAATAAAATTATACAGGGTGTCTCGAAATTAGCGGGCAATATTTCTAGGACAGGTTGTAAGTTTATATGAACATACCTCGAAAAATGCTTCCTAAAGTACTATTATTTATCAAAAATAGTTTAAAAGAATAAAATAAAAAAATACACAAAAAAGTACTCTTTCAGATGGTGCTCGAATAGACCTCCGTTTTCTCTGATACAAAGTCTAGCGCTACGGCGAATGCTTTGAGATGCCCGAAGAATCTGAAAACGATTTATTTCCAGCTGAAGTGGATCCTCACGGGTATCTACATCAGTTACATAAACTATGTTGAACATATGGCCCCGAAAAAAATGATCGAATGGATTTAAGTTCCGTGATCGCGCTGGCCAGGACACTGGTCCACCACTGCCTATCCACTTTTCAGGGTAATTCTTATCCAACTAGTTACGAACATTCCGTCCGAAATGAGCGGGGGCGCGTTAGAAATACATCCCCACCTTGGACCTTAAGGGAACATAATTATAATCCTGCCAACTGATTGTGAACAAAGTCCAAGTATCTCTCAATGTTTAACTTATTTAGCATTTTAATTGAACCAACCAATTGATTTACAATTATTCCCACCCACACATTTACAGAGAACCTATATTGAAAATTAGTTATCCGGCAGTACTCTCGGATTTTCATTGGCCCAAAAGTGGGTGTTATGCGTATTAAATACTTTACCCCTACTAAATGTGGCCTCATCAGACCACAAAATATTTGCTAACAAATTTTGATGTCCTAAAATCCATCGACAGAACTCCATCCTAGGTGGGAAATCTCTAGGCATCAACTCTTGAACCCTCGAGTAATGATATGGGTGAAGACCTTGCATTTGAATCATTCTTTCCATGCTAAAACAAATATTCGGTTAATTATTGATAATAGTATGGTACTTACAGTACGCATTACAACTGATTTAGGTATGCCAACGTCTCTAGCCAATGGTCTAAGTCCGACTTGAGGGTTATCTTTTATTTGCTGAAGGATATTTTTGAAATCATAATCCCCCCTAGGCCGTCCTTGTCCACGAAGGCTGTGAAACCAACCATTCTTGACCAGATTTCTATGACCTCTCTCAAATATTTTGCGCCCAGGAGTTCTCCTTTGCGGAAAACGTCTTCGATATTCCTGTATCGCAGCAAAGGAACTGTCATTACAATATCCATAAACAAAATGGATATCAGCGAGCTCTTGGTTGGAAAAGTTTTGCATTCTCTTATTTATTGAGTCTGATTTGACAACAATAACAGCAGCAGACAATATTTGATGCAGAAATCTCAAGCGACAATTATAAATTTAGTGATTATTTTGTATTAATCTACCGTATCACCACTTTGTCCTTGTCCTATTCTTGCATTGATGTCACCACCAGTTTACTTCATTAGTCTTAGTACGATCTTTGACTTCTTTAAGCTGTTCAAAAAATGCTTCTATTTCTTCATCACTTTTGACGGCCGTATTTAAAAGGTTTTACGTATGCCGTTCTTTTATTAGGAGGAAATATAGTCAAGTACATGGTTTCTCACTATAAAGAAATATTTGTTTGAATTATATCCAAGACAAAGTTTACTTATTGTAAAGTAATTTTCTTAAACTGAAGAGATTACGGTATTTTTCTAAATATGTTTATCTAGCAACGTAAATTCCTACGATTTATTTAACGAGCTCTAGCATTGCAGGTGTTGAACCAATAGGTAGTTTGCTTTAGAGGTAGAAATTATTTCAGCAAACAATATGATGCCGAGACTGTGAATTATTATTAAAACAGGTAGAATCCTTTATACAAATAAAGCAAGAGAAATGTTCGTGCAAACATTCACCAGCTAATTATATCCTGGAAATGACAGACGAGACCGGTGTTGTTTCACTTTATTTTAGTTGTTATTTGATTATATATTACAAATAATTAATTTATTTACAATTTAAATTTATAAAACAGTAAACTTGTTTAAGTGCGCATAAAATCGCATAAAAATAACTTTAGTTTTGAAGATTCGTTTATTGTTAATAATCATCACGTCAGCAAATTCCTAAGGTTTTACATATTGATGAGAAATTTAAGTTTGATAATTAAACATATTACTACTTTAAACAAGAAATTATCCCGGGTATGCTACGGGTCTCTGGTGAACTGGGCAACGTAACAGCAGTCAGTGACTATGAAGTCATGCTCTCATAAACTATGTCCCAAAATGAACGCACATATTAATTTGTTAATAAAAAATATATTTTTTATTTTTTCAAAAGTGCTGATATTCTACTATTATAACAAAGTACACATATGACGATTAAATGTGAAATACAATATCGGAGGAATGCCCACCGCGACTTTGCTGGCACGCTCTTGCCCTTTTGACGAAATTTTCGACAACACTACGCGTAGTTGCGGCCGAATTTCATGACTAACTCGTCGAATTTCGTTCTTCACGTCCGGAATAATTGTTGCAGGTTTTTTGGCATAGATACGAAATTTCAGAAAACCTCATATAGCCCCAGGCTGGCTGTTCCGAAAAGGTCGATTTCCAGGAAAAATTGTTAGAAACATTTGTTCCTATTCTAGGTTGTAGAGGGGCATGCCTGAGAATATCTGCTACCCCAGTAATAGCTGAAATTGCTGCTATTATTTTAAATTATTTCTTGAATACGCTAAAACTAGTTTTTCGTCCACAACTCGTTTCCTTTACACTTAGGTAAAAGTGGTCAACAAGAAACTGAAAAAACCTTTCATTCGAGTCTTTGATCTTCCAAATATATTTAATAGTTAACGAGATAATTGCAAAAATCCATTAAAAATGCCCTTTTTTAACAATAAATAACTTTTGCAAAAACGAACTATGGTCTTCTCAAAATACACCAGGAGATGACTTTTTATATGCCCAATGTGTCCTATTCGTTTTATCCCGATCGCGTTTTTAGTTAAAAAGTTATTCTATTTGTTTATTCGATTTAGGCTCCAGATGCGGTTTTTTTTAAATTATTTTCAGACATTTTGGGCGAGACTACAGACCACAGCTGTGGCGCAAACAATTTTTTGGGACTTAAATTTTCCTGTGGTGTAATGGGCAAACCAATTTTAAGTTATTTTGCATTGTTACTGTGTCGTACTATGTCCCATCAGATCTTTGTCGGACTTGATGCCTTGATTAACTGGCATTCTCATTAAGTCTTTTAGAAACGGAGATAATTTTTTTTCAAAAAATCACTACGACGTTAATTATTAGATTTACTCCGAAGCAAGAGGAAGACCTATAGTTTATGAAAATATATTCGTTGTACTAAAAAAGTGATTCAATGTTATTGTTAATAGTGTTCAAAGTGAATGCTGCGACGCCATGAGCGCGAGAGTGGTCGACGCTGCAAGCTCTCGCGGCCGCCGCGCCGGCCGGTGCGTAGCGCGGAACTCGATTCAGCCGCTCTAAAGTTCACAAATTTTTTATATCTCCGCGATATCATCGTATCGCAACGTTTTTTTATTTAGGGTAGCTCGTCGAGATATATTAAGATATTGTTAACGCAATAAAATATTATTGTGAACATCTGTAAATGATCTCTTACACTTTATAAAGAAGAGATTAATTGGCATGAAGCAGGTATTGAATTATTTATATGTCTTTGACATTATTACTCTGCAATTGTTGACTTTCTGCATGTACATACTTTTACGAACAAACAATGATCTTAGTGTAATTTTCGATACAATCATTGGATTATTCAGTAATGCACTCAAATATAATATGAATGAATAACAAATGTGTCTAACGTGTTTGCGTTGAGACCTTGAGACGTTGAGAAAGAACCTGTTTCTGGCACGCCTTATGCTACTGCCGCTAGCTGCGTCTACGCTTCTCCGACGACACGGGCGATAGAATTGCCAGAAGACATGAAATAAAAATGGTGAGAATTTACCGCCAAAATTCGTGGGAAATCTTAACACAATATAAAAATATGAATGTTGTTCAAAAAATTACGAACTTAAGACAAATACCTATTACTTTGTACTATAGGAAACACCATATTTTTTATAAACAAAGGTGTGAAACTACACAAAACAAACAAATAAAATTGCTTTCGGGGAATTATATGTCCGTTAGATCGGTCTAATGTCAAACAGTAACAGAGGGGCGCGGAGTAGATGAAAATTGATTTTGCTTGCGCTTGTTACATATGTATTTATTTTTTTATTGTAATTACAAGTTTCAAACCTAAATTTTAAAATGCAATTTTGCTTTAATGAAGATCAAAATCGTGAGATTCGCTGATTTATATTTCTGTAAAGGTGAAAATTATGGGGTTTTATAGTTGATTTGTGAGATTGCGAGAAATTAACCGAAATCGTAAGATCTCACGAAAAATCGTGAGTTGTGGCAACACTGCACAGGACGGCCGCGAGAGCGTGGAGCGTCGACCCTTACTCCCGCGCTCACAGCGGCATCAGCATCACGGTATTCACTTTAACACTATTATCACTAACATTGGATCACTTTTTTAGCACAACGAATATAGTTTCAAAAACTATAACTCTTCTTCTTCCTTCGATGTAAATGTCAAACCATAATATTAATAATTAACGTCGCAGCAATTTTTTGAAAAAAAATTCTATCTCCGTTTATAATAGCGTTGAGAGTTGTGTCACGGGAACTTGACATCACCACGGCTCGGAATGTATATTTTGCATTGGTGGAGTCACATTTGCGATATGGTGTGTGTTTCTGGGGATCGTGCTCGAGCCAACTCTTTGGTGTGATTTTTGTTTTGCAGAAGCGTGCAGTTCGGTCTTTGTGCAGGGTCAGTTCTCGGGAGTCTTGTAGACCGCTATTTGTGTCCCAGCAAATTTTAACTTTGGCGTGTATATTCATTATAGAGACAGTTTGTCTCATGCACAATAAATTTCAGCCCGAAATTGAAAGAACAGGAGTTTACGCTACTCGATCTTCTGAAATGATCGCCTTACCTATCCCCACTTCAAGTTTAACAAAAAATTCTATTATTTTTAAAAGTAAACAACTGTTTAATCACTTGCCGTTAGTTTTGCGAAAGATTAAAAATAAAAAACATTTTAGACGGGAAGTAAAAAAACTATTAATTGGGAAGGCTTACTATTCAGTTGCTGAATATTTGGCTGATTCTTTTTGATTGGTGTCTGTATGTCTCGAATTTTGCTGTCGACCTTTTTGTCTTGTTTATATGTTTAGTCAATAAGAAGAGCTTTAATTGGAGAATTACTTGACTGTTTTTGTTTTTTATTTTTTTTTCTCTTTTTTATCCTTAGATTTTTGTAAGTATTGTGTTATGCGCGATGAGGTGCCCTGAGTTGGGTATTGGTGTGTCCTTCCTTAGGGTTAGTTTAGTGTACATTCATATGAATTTATAACTTAAATTGTTTACGGCTATGTCTGATACTTTATTTATTGTTGTCTTCAAATTTTTTTTTATTTTTTGACATTTGACATTGAAACATATTTTAACTGACTTTTAATTAAGATAGTTATTTACGTCATTTGGCTTTTGATTATGTTTATATAACTGGGTATTTTAGATTAATGTTTTTATTATAGGTATGCTTTGTCAATAGAACAGTTTTTCTTGGACAATAAAGCAAATTTTGATTTGATTGATTTGATTTAGATTTCCAAAAGATGCCTCGCTTTATTTACACATTTTTCGTACCCGTTTTGCCCCAAAATCTCAAATTATTATTAAAAATGATGTCTTCACTCTTCAGTTTACATTATTGTGAAGACTATCCGCCGCTGAAACTACAAGTAATGTTTTGACTTCTTGCTGCTTAAAACTGACATTATCGGTACATCAGCTATGTCATCATCGTAAATAGGATAATAATTAACTTTTAATCCACTTTTCACAAATAAAAATACAGTTTTCTTTAGTTTTGAAAAGTAAAAAGACGAAAAGGAAACCGACAAGCTCACATTTTAAACTGCTGTCAGAACTGACAGTGAAAGTTATTTCTCAAAATATTTAATTCTTGATAAAAATTAGTTCTTATTGTCAAAATTAAAGACTAATATAAAAATTATATAAAGTTGTTAGTAAAGGTGCAAGCAGAGGCGGATTTAGGAAAGTGGCGCAGGGGCTCCTGCCCTTCTGGAGCCTTGTACAAAAAGGATTTCAATAGCAAGTTTTATGAAAATAAATATTGTAACATTCAAAAATGCAAAATATTATAACCCAACCTGAACAAAAACAAATATTTGCTTTTTATGTATCTTGTGAATTAAGTTTTACCACAAGAATATAAATATTAGATCTATTTTTTGGTATTTCTGCTTTACGTGCTCTGAGATTCTTTCTACAAGTCTGCCTTATCCCATTGCGATGATATTAAAATTTGCGCATTATCGTTTTGGCTTCTAAAGAAAACAAATAACTGAATAGTTTCTTTTTCGAAGAACTTTTTTTTCTAAAGTAAAATTTTTCGAAAACCAGTTTTTCCAAAACACGCTTTTTTTTAACACGAATCAGCGAAATGTTTCCAAAATATTTTTTCAAGAACATGTAAATATTTCGAAAGTACCTACATTTTATTCATTTTTTTTCAATATTTTTTCAAATTTTATTTGATTTTACAAACATATTTACAGTTTCCGAAAATGTATTTCTTCGACAACAGTAAACCTAAACGAACTTTTCGGGTTTGATCAGGTTTTCTTAGGTACGCTACGTTACTCCTAAATTACTTTCTCAAAAAAGTGTTATTCAAAAAAGATGATTTCTCAAAAGATGTAGGTACCTATTCGAAAAGTACTTTAAAAAAAATCGAAAAACTTATTTTTGAAAAAAAAATTGAAAGGTACACCTAGTATTTTCGTAAAAAAATATTTTCGAAAAAACGTGCCTTTAAAAAATGTTCATATTATATCAATCCAAATGGTCAAAAAGCATAATTAAGAAAATGCTAGACTATGAACATCTTCGTTGTATTTTATTAGCCAGAAGATGGTCCATTGTTCTAAGCGGGAAAATTTTCCCTTTCGGAATTTTCGTTTTTCTCTTATAAAATAGTTATAGTAAGTCTTGTTCGAGAAAATGTACTTCTGAAAATGTTTGTGTTGTGTTTGTATTCGAAAAGTTCTTTTTAAGGAAAGTTCGAGAAATTGTGTTTCGAAAAAAATTTTTAAAACACGATTAATTTTTGTACTTTTAAAAAGGTTCTGTTTTCGATAACAAAAAATTCTAAAAAACGTGCTTTTAAAAAATGTTCGTATATCAATCCAAATAATTTTTAAAAAATGCTAAATTATTTACACCTCCGTGGGAAAAAGTTACTAATGGTAAATAATGTAATAATAGTATCAATAGTAAGTAGTAATAGGGGTCTTTGAACCCTGAACAATACAAGAATAATGCCTAATACGAATTTGTCTGTTTTTTTTTGTTTACCATTATTTTGTGTAGCTCTAGTTGACGCTGACGATCCCCCACACAAAATTCTAAATTCGCCCCTTGCCAGGAGTAGAGTACCATTATTTCCAAAAATATCGAAAAAAGTTAAATGAAGTCGTTTTGAATTAAAAACTTAGACCAAATGTGAAATCTGAGACAGACACTTTAGGTTTTAATGGTTTACTTTTATGGGAATCTATACAAATACAGCTATATACAAATATTAAATAAGATAGAGAAGACTGTAAGATACAGTGAATCAATCTGTACATCAGTACATCACTAAGGAAGTAGCGATAAATTGAAATTTCATTTCATGTTAGAAAAACTGGCAAGTCTACCTCCTTCCTCGAATTCGAGCATACATACGAGTATATATTTCTACAAAATTTATAGTTCTAAGATTTTATACTTGAAAACTGGTTTTAACCTCGTACCTTCTGCCTTTTACAAATTTATTTCACGACCAGATGATGCTAAGAATCAAATAGGTATGCAGTAAGTAAAGTAGGTCGCAAAATACTCATTACATTTAAGTGCTTCTGGAGTAATCCACACACGAAAATTTTAACTTATATGACTAGCTTACCTTTAATATTTGAATGAAAACTAAAATAAATTTACAAATGCGAGGTTTCCAATAACCAGAGGCGTAGCTATCGGGGTTGCAATATACCCATCGCCAAGCCAAAATAGGCACGATAATGTACGATTACCGACGGCCGCCTTTCGAAATGTGCAGGGCTTTTATTTCGAAACTAGCCACCTTCAGTAACACTTGATTTGAAGAAGTAAATTCGGTTTGAACAGGGAACACCGCAATTTGGACATCGAAGGAAAAGTATTCTGTAAACTACCGGTATGAGCGACCCCAGAGGAAAAAGTCAAGCGGTGTCACATCTGGAGATCTCGCTGCCCAATCCATTTTCCGGGAAATCATTGATACAGCAATTTTCGTACATGTGTGGGGGAGGTCTTTGTCAAATTGGAACGTCCGCTTAGAGTTCAAAAATAGTGTTTATTCGCATCAACTGTCTGCAACAAAGAAAAAAATAGGTTTGTTAGCCGGCAAATTATCCGATTATCATTGTGGTCATTGTTAAAGTCTTTTTAATTAAATGTAATATTTCTTATTCACGAAATCTCCTAATCCTCGGGAAATAATCAAACAAATAAATTTACACTGAAATTTATAGTACACCAACCATAATAGCACTTTATTTACATATCATGCAACGTCACAACCAATAGGGCCATTTTTTATGAGTTTTGAATTCTCTAAAACAAATTTTACTAGAACATACTATTAATGTTCTACTGCGTCAATATGACATTGTTTATGATTGTGTTTGATGGCCATAACTTACTACTTTATAGGACCCAGTCCAATAAAGTTACGTCATTGGACTCGGTCCAATAAAGTCACTTTATTGGACAGAGGAGAGAATTAAAAAAATGCCAAAAAATGTATTTTTTTTAAGCCTACAAATCCTAAATATCTATTATTTAAACAAAAGTAACTAAAACCTACATAGAACCAAGTTACATAAATGAGGTGTGTAGTTGCAAAACTATAACATTCTCCACTTTTTCTTAAAAATGAGTTATTTGTCGTATTCTACATTATCCCATAAAAATTTAATTCTAAAACCAGTGATTCGCTGCAAAACTCACATTATCGGTAAAAGATCCGTCTGTTATTTTCGTAGTAACACAAATCACATTCTCCCCCAATAGAAAAATATGACTTAAGAGATCAGTTGGTTCCAAAAATTATCGATAGCGGTATGTTTTGTTTCATAAACATTATTTAAAGAGTAGGTCTAGGTTTGGTACAATACGTAACAGAAAACCATATTTTCTTTTAATAAAAAATAATCAGTTCTACTCGTATGTGCAATAAATAAATTGTTTTGCTAGGGAAGTTAATGTTACTCCGTATCGAATGCTGATCCAGTGAATTCATCATAATTTCACAAAATTCAAGTCGATGATCTCTGTCTTCTTCCATTAACTCCTGCACTATTAGCATTTTATATGGGCGCATAAATTTATTAACCTTAATGCGGATGATTGACTTACGTTGTTATGTCTTGCCAGTTGCCTAACTAAAGTGACAGGGTCTTCCCGGAGATTAAGCAAGATGTTTAATTGTGTGTCTTGCTGCATTACACGAGGTTATCTTTGTCTTGGTACATCCCTTACGTGGCCCAATTCACGATAACGTGCTTCAATTTTGCTAATGGTGCTTTGCAAAATTGGTGGTAAATCAGTGTGCTGTTCTTGAAACAAACGCGCTACTTCTGCTTGAATCCGCAATCTATCGCCATACTCTATCATCATTAATATTTAAATTCTGTGCGATTCAGATAAAAGGCATTTTAAAGAAACTTAGGAGTATAAGTAATTACACGATCAATAATATTGTCAATATCAGTCTTGACAATACAGCCGTCAATCCTCGTGCCAACCAGTCTCAATACTGCCCTACTTCACACGATCAATATCATTGTAATATAATATGAAATTATTTAAAAAATCATATTTTTTTTAATTTTTTCTCGCTTATCAGGTAAGAAATTGGAAAGTAAATAATGGGTTATATTATTATTATTTGTATGTCCTTTTTCGCGAGCTGTCTCAATACGTGCTTTTGCATTTAAAAACAAGTTGGGTAAGTTTCCACCCCCGTATGAAGGGTAAAATTCATGCAAATGCAAAAAAAAACTATTGAATCAAAAAAAGGTACCCGTGTTTTTGGATTTTTTCAAGGAATGGATGTATTCTTTGTTGCTGGAAGGATACGGCTTTAGTTTAAACCCTTACCTCCACTTACTGTAATCTATTTCCATTAGATAACTGGTTCACTGTCATCCAGCGCAGTCTCGTGCAGCCACGACTTCTTTTATTAAAAGACAGTGATTTCACTAAACAATTCTGTATATTTATTACTTGTAAATATGGGTATTGTATACACTATTGGTTTTGACAGGCAATTGACATATATTGGTCATGTTCTGGTGTTACGAGATGTTACTAATTTATAGTGATTATAGCTTCCTTTTGTTTGATAACATAAAATATAGGACTACGTCATAACGAAGAAGGGAAGATTTTTCCACTCTAATTAGTTTTTAGCCTGCTAGACCTTTTGTCTACGAGACCTTCGCGATTATGTCGCACTAAGAGAAAAATATAGGACTGTGCCTGAGAAAACTTTAATTTTACAGGACTACTTTCCCACACTAAATAACTTTACAGGACCATGCCTGAAGAGAAACACTGGGATAATTTCCCACACTAAATAACTTTACAGGACCATGCCTGAAGAGAAACACTGGGATAATTTCCCACACTAAATAATTATAGTCTGCTAGACCTTTTGTCTACAAGACCTTCGCGTTTTCTGTCGCATCAAGGGACGCGACAGCCTTACTTTGTGTTCATAGGTGAAGTGAAGTAGTTTCTTCGCCTGGAGCTCAGTTAAACTGAAATGGACCACCTTTTCGGAGACTGGGTGTGACCGGACTCGGCCAATTAGCGTCGTTCTCGCTATGACGTTTACGAATCACATTTAGGCTGATGTTGCCCTACCGGTGAAGGGGTTGAACTGATAGTTCGTTACAACGAAGTGAAGCGCTAGAGGGGTTGACGTGGTAGCCATACTTGCTGCATTTGCTAGTAATATATGTTTAGAAGGTTACGGTAATAAACTAGGAGATAAGAGAACTTCAAAGGAAACTAGGCCTTTGAAGTTCGCCGACCACATGCCGGTTTTAGAGAACCAAATTAAAGAAAAGATGTTCTTTTATTATTTTAGCTGAAATAATCTTTGTGTTTTGCCGATGACAGCGTATTTTTATGCAAGTTAAATTTACATATGAGACAAGTTTGAGCTTATTTTATTTAAAAAGGATTTTATACCTGCTTGGTTATTGATAGGTATTTATTTAGAAATAAAAATAGAGTTATAGAAATTGAATAAACGGTTGGGTTTCCCCAACAGTTGCGGAATTTATTCCACATAAAAAATTCACCCTGAATGGTTTTATTATCTTAATAAAATCTATCAATTATGCTACTTTAATATTATTTAAACTCTACCACTGACGACAAGTTGTACATCGAGGAATTTGTGTTTGACCTCTATATCCTGGGGATTTGTAATATTAGACGTTAAATTTGGAATTGAGTTAACTCCAATTACGATTGTTATCGGATACAGTCGTCATCATACTGATATATGTATAAGTGTATGTGTGTATGGGAATGTTATTACGTTCAGAGCAAACTCTGAAACTATTGAACTAGTTAGTCGAAACTGTAAGCTAGTTCCAAAACCAAAAAATGCTGTCTTTAACTACCATTGTTAGGTAACACTTTAAGTTTATAGTGGGCATGCAAACTCTACTAACAAAATTTTGCAAATAATTTTTGGGCAGAAATATTGAGAAAGAAAAATTGCTGTATTGTTTCGACGACGGTGTCTTTTATTTTCCGTAAGTAGATTTACGTCATTTTGTAGAGACCTCATGATAAAAATTTCTCATTTCTTTCAGTTCACTGTGAATAATTTATTAAGGATAATGGGTGATTGGAAGTGTGATTTTTATGTTTTTGTTAGCACTTTGGAAGTCCAATATGTATTTAGTTTCTTTTTGGTTCCCTCGTAACTAGAGGTACCTTTTCTTTATCCGAGGCTTCCGTACCATAGCTTTTGTCATGTGACATTATAGGGTTATAAATTCATTTAAGGGTTCAACTTTTGGATTCAACTTTTGAATTTAACTTATCACCCTTAAGATTCACCCTTAGGGTCTATCATTCAGAATCGCCTTTTGAATCCACCTTACTGATTCACCATACTACGTAGTAGTTTTGTCTACTGAGACAGATGTAGAGCTCAGTATTGCGATTCTGAATGCAGGATAATGTACTACTAGTAGCATGAAACCTTTTAGATAAGCAGCATGTTGATGGTATGGTATCAGTTAGATCAAAAGGAACAACAGTTTGTTCCATTTTAATTCCTTATTACTTATTCATATAATTTCACAATTTTTCCTTTTAGAAATGGATGTTTTCTTCATTATGTAATGGCAAATTGGTTGGGGTAATATTTTTTATTCTTCTAGTTAAAGACTTAATTTTGCGCCCTATAGCATTTCATGAATTTCTAATAGCGGTTAATTTATATTATATCTTAAGTTTTCATCAACCAAACAACCCAATTCAGGCCGAATTACTTTTTGAATCATCTTAATTGATGTGTAAATATGTTAATAAAATGTAAATAATGTACAAAATAGTAAACAGTTAAAAGTGGATCATATTGAAGTACTGAAATAAAAGTTTATTTCTTTGGGACCCAGATATTTTTATTTGCGATATTTAGATGCGTAAGTGGTGACTTCTACAAACGGTTTCTGATTTCACCAGAACTAACATCGTCAAAGAAAAATCAGTGGCGCTCAAAATATAAATACATCATCAATGTTCTATGACACAACATAGCTATATAGTAGTCCGAACTCATAAAATTCCCAATACTCCGAAGGCTAGCTAGGGCTTATGATATTGCCTAGGTAAAAAAGTAATCGGCCTCACTATTTGGAGGTTACGATCCAAAACAAGAATGTTGTCATATTAGAAAAGGATCATCACTATTGTCGGAAAAAATAAATTCGGGGTGGGGGGAGGTGGTTTAGATGGATCGTGACCCCTAAATAAATACCTCTTTGCAGATTATTTTGAATCATAAAAAAGACTTATTTATTTATTTATTTGCTCACTACATTACAGGCAGTACCCAAATAGTACAATAAGAAAAGAATACAAAAATATGACAAGCTAACAATATGTACTACTCGATATAAACAATACAAAATACAAAGCAGCACACGCAATATTATGAGGAATAAAAATATAATTTTAAAAATTCGATTTTAAAAATACAAGAGAAAAAAACACCATACACTCGTTTATATCAGATTGTAACCTGTTGAAAAGTCCCATAATTCGATTTACCGGCTCGTGTCTTCCAACATCCGTTCTGCTACTGATAATCAAAAACCAGTCCGTCAATCTGGTCGATCGTGAAGGGACCCTGAAACTCATCCAGCTCAAGAGCTTTGGGCAATTCACTACTTACAATTTTATGCCCAAACAAAAGAGTTAGTTGACCTCGCCGTGTTTAATGATACAAAAGTCCCAACAATCGAAGACGCTCCGTATATGCAGAGCTCTCAAATGGAATATTTAGTTCGTATAATAACAACCCTGCAAATTCTGATCTTGTTCTGTACCATGTATAGTTTTATATCATGATTTTGATTCGCGCATATTATTGTTCAAGTTAATATTAATATGACCAAATCGTATACAGTGTAAAAGAACTATATTATCATTTTTTTTCCAGGAACTAAATATGAACCAATCTTGGTGGACAACACATACAAGGTGCATATGAAACTTACAATCCGCAGCGTTAGCGTCAGTGACTATGGATCTTATAAATGCGTTGCCAAAAATTCTTTGGGTGAAACTGACGGAACTATCAAACTTTACCGTAAGTAAGGATTTTCTTTAGTATTCTAAAGGGTGCAAATACATAAAATATGGTAATTGTAAGTGCGATAAAATATACAATGCAAGGGACAGTTAAATTGTATCCTATATACTCTTTCCGTGGTCTTTATCCACACCCAAAACAAGATTTTTGCACGTTGATATTGTTAGTTAGCATCATTAGGGAATGACTAAAATAAAAACCTGATAACGCTAACATTGCTAACGACACGCGCCTCCAACGTAGAAATATTGTTTTGATATGTAGTGAAACTACATAAACTGTGTTTACGCCGGAGGTTTCAGAAGCCCAACATAGTGTGTTCCAAATTATAGAAACTAATTTTATACAATATTTGTTGTACAAATATAATTTTGAAAATACGAATTATTTCTAACCTCAATTTTAAAAATTCGCGATAGTAACTATAATTATAAATTTCATATATGGCTCTACAATTGTAACGGGTTAATTTCCCCGTTACATATTGTTTTAAAGAGTTTAGTGAATTTCACCTTTTAGCACTCCAGGGTCCAGATATCTTATAGAACGAGCTTGCTTTCGAACGCCCCTGAATTGGACCTATAATTGCATTAAAATCTGTCTTTTACGCTTTACGTGTTCTATTATAACGAGTGGTTATGGACTAGAGTAGTGTACTAGAATAAGTTCTGTAAATTTGCTTTATTATTGTGGTGATGTTTTATATGTTTGTTTTTTTAATATATTGTGGTCTTACATGCTAAAGGGAAACTCTATATTTCTGTGTTAAATTATTGTATTGTAACAAGATAGTAGTTCGGAATAAGTAGAGGCCGAGTAAGAACTGTATACACTTCCGTGACTGTGTACGCTTTACGGAGCTTGAGAGACTCCAGAAAGAAGGTGACGGCTAGAAACTGAAAATAATCAATAAATAGATATAGGTATATGTATGTTTGGGTTCCGATGTTCTAGTTGCAAAAATTTGTAAAGTACATTTCTGGAGTGTCTGGAGTTGGTGATGTTTCCCTTAAGGAGAAAATTAGTTACTATTTCATGTAGTGGTATGATGGACAGGAAGTGTTTTGTTGGGTTGGCTAAGCTGTCGAAATTTAAGGGAAAAGAATAAGAGGCTCAAGAACAAGGCATGAGAGCTCTCTCGGAGCTGGACTTTTGTATAAGAAGGGTCGTCGTAGGTGGTGGGATTTGACAGTAAATATTAGATAGGAGCTGGTAATTAAGGAACAGCATAAGTGAGATTTTCAAGTTAGTGCCAAAGTAATTAGTACGTATAATCTGTGAGACAGTGTTGCAAAAAAGGCACAATAAGTCTAGAAAGTTTTTAGTGGCTGCAAGTCAGTTTATTTTGGAGTGTCCGCAGGACAGTATAGTTTCCTGGTACATGAAGGTACTGCAGGATAGTCAAGCCATTCTGCTAGATGGCAGGTTGACTGTTTTTAGTACCTAAACCAGTATATAGTTTCCTAGTACACAGTGGCGGCTCGTGAGGGGACGCGGGTGACGCACCGCTTCATTTAAAATTTATGGTTTTTCCAGTTGTGTTATTTAAAATTATAATTGATATAATTTTGTAAATTTTATTTTGATAGTGAGAATATATTCTGGTTTTTTATTTAAATAAAAGTTATGTATATGCATAATTTATCAACATCAGTGCAAAAAGAATAATTCATTATTATAAAACGTAGTGCGCCGAACGCTCACTATTTTCCGGGTGGAAAAATGAGGATAAAAAGGATTTTTAAATTCAGAGAGACCTCAGCCTTCTCTTGAAGTAGACAAAAAAGGAAAATCAAAAGATAAAGTGTTTATCCTAAAGTTTCGGGATGAGTGGTATTCGGAATATAAGTAGTTGTGTGGAAGCGTTTATTTAAAAACCTTTTTTGTATGCCCTGTTTAGCTGTAGGTATAAAATCCTAACCTTATTTTATTGTGAATTTCAAAGAGGCACTAATTTTTAGGGGTCAACTTATTTATTATTTATAAAACCGATCAAATTATGATGCACTTTTCTTTTATTAAAACATAATTTGTACATTAATGATTTGCCAATATTTACCATAATGTTGAATTGTTGGAAAATCTTATTTGCCTGTTCTAGATGTTAAGCCGTTACAACACCAATTAACGTGAACGCATTCTACCTCGGTTAAGCATATAAAGCTAAAATTCTGCCGGTGCAAATTCCCATTAAATGCTGTTAAACCTGCAAATTACCTCCAGGCTGTCGGGAAGTTGTGTGGGAAGTACACTAAAATTCTTTTTATTTATAAAATGGCGAATGCGCATCTTAGTGTTTTTGCGTCCGCTTCACGTATTATTAGGTACACGAGACGCCACTGCTAGTACACTGTCTGTACTTTATGGAGTTATAGGAAATTATTACGGTTACCAAGTGCTATCTTAGTGGAGAGTTTGGAGAATAAATTCCCAGACCTGAGGTTTATGTGTTTAGTGAGCATTTCTGAACTATTTAGTCAGGGACATAGAGAGACAACAGTGCCTAAAAAGAAGACAGCTAGTGGGTTCGGCCCCTGTTGAACAGTGAGTGTGCAGCCTCGAAAGTGTATGATTGGTCGACACAGTATATAGTGAGCCGTTGTATTATTTTGAACTTTTCATATTAAATATTTGTAGGTAGATAAATTAGTGTTTGATCTATAACGTGAGGAAGAAAGGAAGGAAACGGTTTGACTGTGAACTAATCTCGAAACTTTGATCTACTTCATCAAAGTTCTTGGATTTCCTTCAATCCTACGTGGGGAATAATAAACCAGGACTAACATGCGAAAAGAAATTACCACCCTGCCAAAAGCGGCTAGTTAAGAGCTGTCGTGTCCAGGTCGGATCACCTGGTAAAGATGTAACAAGAAATTCCTTGGAATAAATTAGGTTACACAATCAGAGCAACAGCTTGAGTGACCATTTCTAAAAAAGATCCGGTTCTTTTAGATGCCTCTACCATAGACTTCTGTCCAGAGAACTAGTGATAAAAATATAAAATCTGTTAATCAAGATATTTCTCATATGAAAAAAAAAAATAACTAGGACACATTAAATCCTTTAATGCTTGTCACTTTTTTCCCTAATGTTTCTTCTTTTAATTTAATACCTACTTTCTATGTTCGCCAAATCACACTCAAGAATATTGTTCCCCCATCTATACACGGCACTTCGTACACCACCCCTTCAAGTGTTGTGCTATAGACGATCTGCATCTTTTCTGTTTTCACCGGTTTTGCCTAGAACAATTAGGTAAACTATATCATTCTCCCTTTAGCTATGCCCTACAGAAAACAAGATGTCCGTCACATATGCATTCTCTTAATGTTCAGCTACAAAAAACCAGAACATCTCATTTCTCTTCTAACTCCAATCCTTGAAATTTGGTATAAATAAACTACTTACATCTCTCCGTTATTCAAGCATATTTATTAAGTACATTAGTACTTAGGCTTGAAGCCTACGCGTCCAAATTAAAATAATATGTTAAAGTTAAGAAAAAGCCTTATTTCGCCCATTTTTTTGTGTCTCATTTTTACATCTCTTGATCTTGCAACTTTATTGCTATAAGCGAGCGAAGTCACGGGTAACAACAAATTGCTGAAAACTCATAAAATTTTTATTTTTACGTCAAACTTTTACTAAACTTCTGCTGAAATTAAAGTTACTCGCGGGTAAAATTTAACCACATGGCATACATATTATTATTGGGAAAACAGTCAACTCATGCATATTTAAACAGGAGATTAATTTGGTTAACCGGAACAAATAAGCACTTCGGGCCTTTAGAAAAAACAACAAAGTTTTACACGAAATCCGGAATATATTACGAAGTGAACTTATGTCGTTAGAAAAATAAATCTGGGAACAAACCGAATTTTTACCTCATAAAGTTTATTTTCTAAAAAACTTACTACAGTGGTTTAAATTGACAAGAAGTGTAAGAATAAAGTAACTAAGTTCGGTACTACAAATCTATTTCTGAGCTTTTTGCAAATAAAGAAAAGGGCACTTGTATTATCTACAATAATAGAACTAAATACATTTTAGCAACAAAGTTTTAAGATAGAAATCATTTGGAAACCAAGGAAATGATAGAAATAAATGGAGCATTTCATGAAATACGGTAAAATTATGGAGTTACGTAAACTTCTAGAGAAAAAAGAAGGAAGCTGTGAGCGAAGAAGATATGAACAGGTTGAGAAGAAAGTGGAGAGGAGAAAAACAGCGAGAATGCGAATGGAAAAAAGTATCAAATACAATGGTGTCATAGATGGCGTCGAAGGGAATGTTAAGCGTCTGACAAAACAGAAGGCTATGGCTCAAAGAGATGTCGTGGTACAGTCCGCAAAATATTTTGCAAATTTGGCATCAACTCTTGTACCAAACACCCAAATAATTTACATCTCTGAGGCTGAAATCGAATCAAAAATCCAGTCGAAAAGCAATGGAATAATATTGACACCATAAGTGGCATACCACGTTTTCATAAGGATATTTGCAAAGAAGGGCGAGTGGTGGCGAAGAAACATTGTTTTGAAGATAAAACTTCAGTTTTTCCGCTAAAATCCTCGCGAATTAGAATGTGTATTCGCTCGTGTCGGAAAAGTTACGTCGCATGTCTGGCACGTAACACATGAATTATATTTTTTTCTGTAAGCTCTTTGTAACTGTTTGGTTTTTGTGTGTTCCTAATTAAATGTAATACTTTCAATATTATTACTGATTTTTTTTATCTAACTTGGTGGTTTTGTTTAACTAAATTCTAGAAAATAAATAACTGAGTTACAAGTGTCGTAGTCTTGAATGTCAGGAACGTAACACATGTAATTTAAATAAGCCTAGGATTTCTGATGGGAGGGAAACATTAATACTACTAACAAGAAGACACGTAACAACATTATTTACTAAAATAAAAATTAGATTCTTACATGCAGTAGTAAAAGAGATGTTGCCCTGTAAAATTTTAAATTTGTGTACTAATGTCTAGAACGAAGGTTAAAAAAAACTCTATTACCTTATACTAAGGCCTCTTGAACACATGATGAAAAAAACCTTTATTTCACTTTACTCATTTCTGGTTATTAATTAAAGGACAAAAATCACGTTCAAAAGTCTTTTATATGATATGAATTTCTGAATTTGCAATCTCAACAGATGTCCGCACTTCATTCCATTTTTTATCAATAAAGAAAATGATTCGTTATATCGCGCCAAATACAAAATTATCAAATAGACCCTCTAGGACAGCTTCCTATGGAAGATGTTTCACTTTCAATATATAAAGTGTATAACAGTATTCCACAAACAATAAAATATTTAAATTTACCAATGTTCAAAAAACTGTATATGAAAAACTATTTAACATTTTCTAGATCATCACCTCGCACCGATGTGATTTGTTGTTTTCTTTCTTACTCTCTTTTCTTCCTTGGCATTGCTTCCTGTTTAGCTCCTTCTAATTGTAAAATATATTTTTAACCAAGCATGAATTTATTTTGTTATTGTTTTCTAGAGCTAAAACATTTGAATCAGTCTTACTGCCTTTTGACTCCTTTTGTGGTATACTATTATTATTATTAATTATTATTATTTATTTATTCTTTCTTGACCCTGGTGTAATATTTCTACCTAAACCGTTGCAAATAAGGGATTGATACATTATCTGTTCCTGCGCAAAACTGATACTTCCACGAAATACTTTTAACTCCCTGAATTAAGATAACCGTTCGTCTTAAAATTATATGACCCTTAGAATGACAACCGCGTATTTTAGTTCGTAAGAGCGAGATTTTTAACCAAATCCCTAAAATTGTTGAAAATAATCAACGCCATTTATGACTTTTTCCCGATCTAAATTTATACCAGAATTTACAGGTTTCAATATATTGTCACGGTTTTTTTCACAAAGATAAAATATATTATACAGCCATATATAATACATAATAATTTTGAACGTTCCAGCGACGGCAGCTGTTCATCGGTGAGCACTAGGTTGTGAGTTAGTAGTGTGGTTCACTTTTCTAACAAGGCGCCATCGCCACCCAGTCTGTATAATTTGCTTTAAGTGGAAAAGAACCCCCAGGCTGGGAGATGAATTCTTAGAAAAGAAAATGTTAAAATAACAAGCAGATTACCATTGACTAAATTTAATAAGTATTCTAGTACTTATTTTCGTAAAAGAAAGAATAAATTCATTTACACTAATTAAAAAAATTAAGGTTTCTGATCGCAGAATTTCAATCTTTAAATACCCCCACCCCAACTTAATTACGCATTCGAATGGTTGATTGATCAATCAAATTGACACGCACAAAAAAATATAACACTAATATCAAATCAGAAAAGTTTTACATAAGAGAATAATTGTTGAAATTAATATCACTTTAAATTAGGTAATAAGTAAAAAGTATAAAAATATCTATTTAAAGCATGGCAGATCATATTAGACTGATGTTAATTTATGCAAATACATGGAATATACTGGCCTTTGCTATCAGCATATTTCTTTGTCGGGAAATGATCCATAAATGGTTGTCCGAAATTTCTCAGGAACTAACCATATTATTATTATTCAGGCAGGAAACATATGTAAGTAGGTAGGAGGAAAAATGTACTTGAACATTGTACACCAGTGTATACCACAAAGAAAAAAACTCTAGAATAACAATAAAAAGCGATACGTAATAGCATATACGTTGTTGAAGGTATCTTACCGCACAGATATTTTGAGAGTTTTTGAGTCAAAATAGGCATTCCTGGACGAAAATACAGGAACGTGAAGTTAGATAAAGGCATATTCTAATGAAAGAACTGAAATAAGAAACGAATTTTCAAAAGATGATCATGAAAAAGCTGGATTATAATTAACATACCTGAATGAAGAATGAAGGCATGGAAGAATACGACTAATATTCAATCTTCATCATTCAGCATCAGCACAATGTCCAAAAAAGCCGTTAATAAGGTAATAGAAACTCTTAAGACATGAAAGAACCATTCTATAATAAAAAACTTAAGATACAAAAGCCCAATCTGGGTTAAGGGTGGTTCTCGTGTGTAAAACACCACACTCGACACACGGACTTGCAGGAAGTGTCTCTCTTGGAAACAGGAAAAAAGCCTTTTTGAAAATCCCGCTCAGAATGCTCTGAAATGGTACCTCAATATTGATTTATTCCAAGTTAAAAAAGGATAGCATTCAACAACTACATTGTATATGCATATTTACCTAAGCGACCAAATTTCTGCGAAAGAGATACGCAAACTCCATTATATTTATTTCTGGCGAATGTGCTAGATAACTAGACACTACCCATGTGTCCCCTTAAAATTAAATGTTTTAAAATTAATACGCTAATTTATAACTAAATTTATATAACGTTGTAGCGAAATGCTACAATATGCAGTGAATTTCATAACACCTTATATAATAATCGTTAAAACTATCTAAATTAATTTTTTTATAATAATTTTGTGTACAGATTTTTTTTCTGTGCAGTGACAGATCCTTCCTCCTTTCTGTTTTCTTATAAAATCAATCATAAAGAAAACGACAGAGTTGCTTTTATTTCAGCTTAAAGTACACTTCATGTTTGTTTATCATAAAAATAATAACGTATTTTTCCTTCAAGGTTACTCACTCGACGGAAAGATTTGCTGTTTTTATTCGATTTTATTATCCAGGCTAATCTCTATTGCTCGTTTAGATGCCTGGAGATATTTTGCGAAACAAATTACTGTTTCTGTTTTCAGTTGTAAACTGAAATCGCGCCAAAGTAAAAGGGAAACTCTATATTTTATTATCTGCCTACAAAGCGGGGAACGTATTATTTCTGCCCTGAACGATGCGACGTAACGAAGCGGCTGTATGCGTTTAGAGTATAATTTTCTTTGTTTATTGGCGAGCCAGTAAATGAACCAGAGTTTTTCGGAACATTACGGCATAATGGGATCTTTCACTATACCTGCATCCCCCTATTTTATCCTTAGCATTTAGAGTTAGAAGTTGTTATACATTTCATAGAGCAAGGAATAAGTTTTATTTTTTGTGTGATGTTCAACCATTGAAATTCACAGGAGGCTATGACGTCATTCATTCATAACTAGCCTTTTGTTTGCTTCATACATTGTGCTTGTATATGACAGAGGACAGAGCGGAAAAAAACACTAAACATCCGACTCTTCGCGCTGTAGCTATGGCTTTCCAAGCCGTCTATACTCAACCGAGCAAAGGACAAAGACCAACCGCTATAATTCCGCGCCGTAATGGCTTTCCTGTATTCTGTGTTACATCAAGCAAACCTCTGAAAAGACAGTTCCGGATGAAAAGAATCATGGATTTATTATAATACGGATTCGATATCCGTATACTGTGAGCGTATCGAACGTGAAGCCTTATATTTTGTTGTTTGTTTTTGTTTTTGTGTTATTCTCTTGGGGGAGCAGTTTACGAACTACCAACATAGACAAGACTACGAATTACTACGTAATTGAATCAATAATGGTAGTAGAAAGAGATAAAATAGCATTGGAGTGTTGGAGCTCAGAAGTGTTGCTGTGTGTTATGGTTGTTTAGGAAAACGGCTGAACCTCGGTCTGAACACTCGGTTACACTTACGTCTTTGTCTAATGAACTAGAAAAGAAAAAGTGCGACTTATACATTTATATAGATTTATAAATGACTCGGAGCGACTTTAAATAAACACCTTTAGAAATAACATAACCTATAAATAATAAAACCTTTTTAACTTAAATTTATTATTATTTAGTACAAAAATAAAATATTTTAGGTCTTTTATTACTTTTAGTAAATCTTGTGATGCTTCTAACGTATTTTTTGTACAAAAATACAACGTAAAATAAGATATGGCCAATGTTTACAAATTGTGTTTACAGTGTCGTTTAGAATGGTTTGTTTTGGCTTCAAAGAATGTGAAATCATCCCGTATCCAGTCCTAATAAATCCATGAAAAGAATCCATTTTGCCACACAGTTGGCACTGACGCATCATTCCGTAAATCTTATGAATAAACTTCCGTCAGGGAAAACCAAAAGTCTCGTAAAATATCACTGCACACGTACATTCCCCCTAGACCCATGTGCAAAAAGGATTTCACAAGCGAATTTTATAAAAATAAATATTGTAGCATAAACATTAACCATTTCTACATATTCTACAAAATATAAACAAAAATAAACATTTTGACGTCTATGTAAGGTCTTTGAAATGAATTATACCAAAAAAATATAAATAATAGATCAATATTAATATGTAATATAAAAAATGCAAGCTTTTTTGCCATTTTTGATTTACATGCTCTTTGATTGTTTCTGGAAACATTCCTTACACATCTAACTACGATCTTATCAAAATTTGCGCCGGATAATTTTGAATTAAAAATGAAATAAATATCCTAATAGTCTTTTTTTCAAAAAACATCTCTTTGGAAAGTAAATTTTTTTGAAAACCAGCTTTTTAGAAAATGGATTAACGAAATTTTATAAAAGTATTTCGAACCTACATTTTAGAAAACGGATTTATGAAATATGTATTTTGAAAAGAGTTTCTCCAAAAACCCGTACTAGTCTCCAAATAAATAATTTTTAAAACAGGTACATTTTTCGAGAATATATTTTTTTTAAAACAATATTTAGAACAGATGACAAAAGATCCTAAACAAACCCAAACAAACCTTTATTGGGTTTGATCAGGTTTCTTTAGGTTTGGTATGTTACTTTCTCGTATATTACTGTTTCAAAAAACCGTTGCTTGAAAAAATTAATACTACCCGAAAAAATTATATTCTGAAAATGTTCTCTGAAAAATGGATTTTTGAAACGTGCTTTAAAAAAAATTGAAAAATTGGTTTTACACAAATTGTACTTTCGTAAGTTCTCGTATGTCCCCCCAAATGAGCTGAAGGCATAAATAAAAAAAAATGCTTCAATATTTACACTTCCATACTAACCAAACAATTTGTCCTGTCGCGTGTAAACTAAGATGAACAGCCCTTTTAGCTATTTCTTTTTTCAACAAATATCTTTTTTGGTGTGAAACTAAGTAAATCTTTCGAAAAACAGCTTCTTCGAAAATATATTTTTTAAAAAGAACAAAAGAACCTTTTGTAGAAAACATAGATTTTCAAAATTTAAATTATGAATAAATGGATGAATGGAATGTCAATGACAAAAAGATCCTAAACTAACCTAAACGCACCTTTTTTGTGTTTGCTCAGGTTCCCGTTTCCTTGTATTTGCTATGTTACTCTGTAAAGGCGCGTATACACCTGAGCACGAACGGGTACGAGGCAAAAGCGAGCCGCCGCTCACGTACAGGTGTGTACGTATCACCGAGGAGAGGCAAACGGCATTCGGCCGAACGGCGACGAGCGAGGCCGTGCGATACCAGTCGACGGGAGTCGGTACATCAAAGAGAATTTGGTTCAGATGTGGACGGTGTTTTGCCTCGTTGAGTTATCAAATTAAAAAGTCAGTGTAGTGTGGTGTACGTATTTATTATTTTTGTGGTTTAGGCAAAGTTTACAAAATTAATGTTGTAAACTTTGGTTTAGGTTTCAATTAAAAATGAGTTGGGATAATGAAAAGATATTGTAGGCTAATAAATGAATCACCAGTTGCCAATAAATATCTCAATGTGATAGCCAATCTCTCTTCCGGAGTAACAAATTTTCGTAAATATGTATCGTTTCTTGATATTGTTTCACGATTTGATTCCAACAAAAAAATGAAGTCGTTGGGAGACATTCTCGTGAAATTTCGAAAATGACCACTATCTTCCTCCACATACTATTTAAAAATAATTTTCCTCGCGTGATAAGTCTATTTTGGTATATTCTGGTTGTCCACCAGCGTCTTTTTTTCTAAAATATTTAACAAATAACAACAAAATTGTTTCAATCTTCACTAAATTTTTATTCATTAACATAACAATTGTTTCGACATCACAGTGTCTTCGTCGGATGGTTGGTATAAACTAACTGTTCTTATTATATGTATTAAATACTCAACAAATTTTTACCTAAAAAATTTGTTGAGTATTTAATACATATAATGAAAATAGTTAGTTTATACCAACCATCCGACGAAGATACTGTGTTGTCGAAACAATTGTCATGTTTATGACTAAAAATTTAGTGCAGATTGAAACAATTTTGTTGTTATTTTTAAATATTTTAATAATGGATCTTCATCAAGTAAAGGCTACATCAATTCAATCTTTTTTTAATAAAAAAGCCGTCAATATAAACGCAGTACTAGCTACTACCACATCGTCGACGCTCTCCATACTCCGCAGCTGATCTGAACGAACTAACGAACGTACGGACGGAGGATGGGAACGGCGCCTCGTTCGGTGCCTCGGCGTTTGTTGTTGGCAATCAAAAAAAGTTACAGCGTTTGGCATCGCATGCCTCGTTCGCGTTCGTGCTCAGATGTATACGCGCCTTAATAAATTACTTTTAAGAACGTTGTTTTTTAAATTGAATATTCGAAGCCTTTTTCGAAACAACGTTTAAAAAATGTTCTTTCTAAAAACATTTTTTCTTGAAAAAATTTAGTTTCAAAAAGTTGATTTCAGGAAAAAAATCTTGAAAACATCCCCAGATTTCGAATATCTGTATTATTGAAAAAGCTCTGTTTTCGAGAAAACATATTTTCGAAAAAATGTGTTTTCGAAAAATTTTCATATATCAGTCCAAATGGACAGAAACTATAAGTAATTAAAAAAATGCTAGAATATTGGTACGTTCGGATGACAAATCGTTCTATTTTCGCAAGAACAGGTTTAGATATTTCGTCCATTATGAAATAGTGTACATTTCTTAGAACCCTTTTTTTTGGTCTGTACCTCGGGATGACGTTGCACCCCCCCCCCCCCCCGCCACCCCAGACGAACTTCTAAATCCGCCCCTGCAGTCCATAATTGATAAATTATTTGTGTGCAACAGAAGCACCGACAGATGTCGTACATACGAGTATATCTCTCTTTTTTATGAATTTCAATTCTTTGAGAGTTAATATTATATACTTTTCACTTTATGTTTTATGTAACTATTACATTACAGTTTTACATTTCTTCCGACCTTATATTTGCTCGAGGGTAGATTATCCTGTATTTCTTTCGGCCTTTAATTTTGTTATTTGTGTAAATACATTCATTGCCTGAAGCATTTTGTTTATTAACACATAATCGTTTTTTCTTATTTCTTTCGTAATATGACATGTTAGAAGGTATTATTATAAAGGAAAAACCATACATGTATTGTGTGTCACAGGTTTCAAGTATTTATAAAAACCTCTATTTGACTTTTTCAGATAAGGTTTTTTACTTAAAGTTTCAGTAAGAGAAAAAAATAAAAATAAGTTAATTTCTGCTAAAATATGTTAATTTCTAATGTGCTCAGTATTGCGACTATTATCCGTGACTTCTCCCGCGTAATTTTATGTTACTGCTGTACATGTTGTATCGTGTTGCGAAATTGTACGGATCTACAAAAAATATTCAAAAAATGTTGTCGAAAGTACACTTTCTTGGAAATGCCATTATTCGTAAAGAGATTTTTCGAAAATACAATTTTTGGGAAATTTTATTTTAAACTGAAAAGGCAGAAAAAAATCCTAAGCATATCTAAACAAACATTTTTTCTTTTCTGTTTATCAACATTTTCTAAACAAACCTGAATTAACTCGATAGCTACATAAAAAGATACTCAGCATTATGACTCCTGAAATATGTTCTAAAGACATAGACTTGGCCAGTAACTTCGTTACTCTATAGGATACAGTCTGAAAATTATATTTTCCAAAATGTGTCCTATTTTATATACCTATTTTACAAGTGTTGCGAATATTTTTGAGGTATTTTTCGAAAAGTTTACGGAGATCCGAATTATGTCTGTAGATAATTTTTGACAATCGTCCTCGTATTTCATGAATACCTTTATTTTGCTATTATTTGGATGAAAATTCACCAACAATAAAAGGAAGAAATAAAAAAGTTTTCTTACATTTCTAAATTGCCGGAACTTTTTTGAGATAGTCGTTTTTTTTTTAATCCGGGGACCAAAATTACTTCTATTGTGTATAAAAAATCTCATTGCCATAAATATTGTGTCATATAAGGTAAGAACTTTTTCGCATGTCACTGTTATACTGACACAAAAAAGATAAAGTACATTTATCAAGCATAATATCACACTGAAAAGTCCTATTTTTTAGAATCTTGTAATATATTAACCATCTCTTTTAGCCAAAAGCAATTATTGTTATATCCTGGATATAGCCCTGTACCTATTTACACAAAGCGTTCCACAAGATTATAAAAGAACTCAATGTTTCTTGTCCTAAAATAACGGAATAAAGACTTTTGGTTCGTTTAAACAGTACGTCTTGACAGTGCCGTGTACTGTCCTAAACGAGAAACAGGAGCAGTGGCGTAGCCAGACTCTAAGGGCGGAGGGTCGAAATAATTATTTATGAGCGCCATCAGTGGCGTAAAGTACACCCCCGAAAACCCCGCATAACGGGGGGGGGGGGGGGGGCAGCCTTCTAGGATGCCTAACGCCAACCACAGTATTAGTTAATAAATATCTGTAATTCTGAATGGTTTTTAAAATAGTTGTCTCAGGAAGCGCTGGCCATTAGAAAACACGTGGAGAAATTTGAATTTGTATTTTTACTGATTTCTCATTGTGCAGTTTTAGAGCGCATAAATTTAACATTAAATACATTACAATTTGCTGAAATAGGGTTGGAAATCACCAAAACAATGTTAAATTCCAGTTTAAGTTCTAGTAGAAACCTTCATGATATTTTTGAAAACATTAAAGAGACGGCGCGGCGAGTGCTTTGGCTAGGAAATGGAACGTCATCGTCACTCCAGAATTCGAAAAAAAGAGACGCAGAAAGGTTAAGAAATTTTTCGAAGAACTTAGTACTGATGAACGACTGCACAATACTGAACGCTTATTTCAGGCTGGTGTATAAAATGTCAGTATTGATATTATTGTAACTCAATTAAAGAATTTTTCTTTCCCCAAAAAATATTAGAGCTGCTGCTGATGATGAACTCTTTATAAAGCCAATGCTCTTCAACAAAACTATAGTAATGACTTATCCCTGAATTTTTAGCTGAAATCAGTATGTATGCAAGACTTACGTGAGTTGACTTCATTAAATGAACTGGGTAATTTTTAATAATTAAAAACAAGTATTCAGCATTAAATTTACCTGATGTATGTAATGCAGTTGTGTTGTTCATAACCTCACCTGTTACTATGGCAATGACTGAATGATTTTTTTTGAACAGAAAATAATAAAATTATTTATATAGTACGATGACGAAAAAGAGGCTTTCAAATATCTATCTTAGAAGAATACAACAGCAAGAAGCAAGAAAATTAGAGTTGAACGATAGTAAGCGATTTTGTAAAAAAAGGTTAGGCGGACCTCGTGATTTTTTAAAAATACAAAGCTTTTAAAACTTTTGTTCAATTATAAAATTTGTCACATTGATTATGTTTTGCCGGGTAAAAGGTAAGAATTTTTTAAATAAAAATAATTATATTTTTGAATAAAAAAACTAGATATTATAATTTATACTATTGAATAAAAACTCCCCCCCCCCCCGTACTTACTCTATTATGCCCTTGACTTGCTCAAAATATGACAGGGGGGCTAGCATTTTGCGTTACGCCACTAGGTGCCATGTTATATTTCCGAGCTTCTCATACGTAAATACTGAAACAACGGAGCGTGAAATATCTACTAGGAACCAGCGGCAGTAGGGGAAATTTCAAAGTTGTACCTATAATCTCTGTTCCTACTTACGGGACCCGTACCAGACTTAGGAGTTTTAATAGTGAGCCCACTGGGAATGTTTTGGTAGAGAAAAAACAACATTTTGTAATTTGTGAAAGAAAGTTGGATTTTTGCTCGGCCCCTCCTGGGAAAAAAATTAACACGTTTAGGTATTTTATTTATTATTTTTTCTAAACAAATTTTAGTAGAAAGTTATAGTCATTTGATTTTTTTTTAAAATTATATTTTTGGTTGAATCCTCTGCTTTAATCAAAACATGATAGATTTTAACATTGAATGTGATTTAAAATATTGGTAGCCATTCTTCCAGGGTTTACAGAGATCTAATTGCAGGATTTTTTTCAGATATTCCCACTCCATCCACAATAAAGCCTTCAACAATAAGCACAACAGCAGCAACAACAACAAAAAAGAGTAAGTAAAGTAGTGACAAAACTAAACTAGGTAGTTAAGTGTACTTAACACCACTATCTATTAAAGGATTAATTTTGTTTTTGATCTTCATTGTCTTTATTTATTTGTAACAAAACCTTTCAAAGAAAATTCACTTTTTATTACAGTTTTTTTAAATCAATTTTTAGTGATTTATTTTTTGAACAAAATGAAAATGTCGATAAAAGATAGGAAAAAGCCTAAGCAGAAACAAGAAAAGCTAAGCTTTGTTTATGTTTTTAACCGTATTTAGTCCTATTTCAATGACTTTTTATAAATTAGAGGACTTCAAAATTCAGATTTCGTCTTTGACAATACATTATCAAAAGATACCGCCATAAAAGTTTGCACAAACTCATCGGTTTTACTTCACATAGTTCTACAAGTCAGAATTGTCTAATTAATGATTACAATACAGATGCGAATAAAACCGAAAAGTTGTATTTTAAAGAATTCATTTTCTAAAAAAACAATTAATTTTCAAAGATTTTTCGTTGATGTGTCAAAGCTATAATAACGGTAAACACGCACCAGCACTGGTGCTTGTGGTAAGTAATGTCGAATAGCGTTTTCCAATACATATATTTTTAATTTTACGAAAACCTAAATAAGAACATCCCTTCCTTAAACTAATAAAAGTAAAAGACCAATTTTTAACGAGACAATAGATCTGTTCGTTTGTGTTGCACAAAAAGGCACTAATCCGCACATTTTTTTATTTGTAGAAGACACCCATAAAAAAATCAGTGCAGGTTAGGGTAGTTCCGCGAAACGCAAACGAACAAACCCAATGAGTGAAAGATCATTTTCTCTTTACTTGTTGCTGTTTTCGACCTTTATCTGCGTTGTTGTTAGCGTATCCTGAACCGAGTTGTGTACACTGACCCGGCATGGTAGGTGGATATATATATATATATATATATATATATATATATATATATATATATATATATATATATATATATATATATATATATATATATATATATATAGCGTGTCTTCGGAAGTTCTTACCAAATGGAAAAAAATTTTATTATTGATTTTACGAAAAAAAGTGCCTCTTTATAAAAAGTTCTGCATCGTGAGAAAATAGCATTTCCATTCAAAAATTTGATCTAGTACATACAGGGTGGCTCAAAAATGTAAAAGTCCTAATACACGTGAAGCTAAAAAGACATAAAATCGTTATTTAAAGGTACACTGACACTACAAATGTGCTAGAATTAACTCTTTTTTGTTAGTAAATTAGGTTTGGAACATACAGGAGGTCCCCAAAATAAAATTAATTTTTTTTTATTTCCTTTACAAAAAAAGTAAACCTTCATAAAAAGTTCTACCTTGTAAAAAAAGAGCATGGTTATTTATAAACTTGATGTAGGACAATACAGGGTGGCTTAAACAGCTGAAAATCACAATTTAAATTTAAATTATTTTGCCACCTATATGTCCTATATAAAATTTTTGACTAACCATGCTCTTTTTTCACAATGTAGAACTTTTTATGAAGATACACTTTTTTTGTAAAGGCAATAAAAAAAATAATTTTATTTTTGGGACCTCCTCTATGTCCCAAACCTAATTTACTAACATAAAAAAGTTAATTCTAGCACATTAGCAGTGTCAGTGTATCGATTTTATGTCTTTTTAGCTTCACGTGTATTAGGACTTTTACATTTTTGAGCCACCCTGTATGTACTAGATCAAATCTTTGAATGGAAATGCTATTTTCTCACGATGCAGAACTTTTTATAAAGAGGCACTTTTTTTCGTAAAATCAATAATAAAAAATTTTTCCATTTGGTAAGAACTTCCGAAGACACGCTGTATATATATATATATATATATATATATATATATATATATATATATATATATATATATATATATATATATATATATATATATATATATATATATATATATATTATAACAGCGTGTGCGTGAATTTGGTTGTCAAATGGAAACCTTCTATAATTATTAAATTTTGCTTTGGAAATTAAACTATATAATAAAGAATACTATTAAATTATAAAATAAATAAAATACCTAAGCGTGTTAATTTTTTTACCAGGTGGGTCAATTCAAAAATTCGACTTTTTTTCGCAAATTACAAATATTTTTTTTTCTTTACCAAAAGATTCCTAGTAGGTTCACTGTTTAAAAATCCGAACTTGGCATGTGTCTCATAAGTAGCAACAGGGATATGCAACTTTAAAATTTCACGGGCCGCACCTGGGACCTACAAAAAATACAGAACTATATCTAGCGGCTGTATTATATTATGTCGGTCTTAATATTTTTGGAAGCAAAACTTTTCATTAAGAGGAACATTTTTCTCAAATATTAATAATAAAGAAATTTTCCATTGGGTAAGCAAATTCACGCATACGCTGTATATTATATACAAGGACATTCCTTCCTTAAACTAACTCTTTAATTGTTGCCTTGCAGGCACCGCAAAGCGAAAGGGAAGGCCTCAAATAGAAACATCGATCGACCTCATAAATGAGATAAGGACGCAAGAAATATCAAAAGAAAGGGGTAAGAAAATTTACATTTAATTGATAAAATGTGTATTATAGGGTTCGTTTATACAGCGTTATTTTAACAAAGACGATAAGCTGGCAAATTTTCCCAAGCCCCTTGTTCTTGGGGTACTTTTTAATGATGTTCTTTAAAACAACAGCGCAGACACTGGCAGGCAAATTAAATTAAAATGTTTTCTTTTTCGTTTTATTGCGTTGGATACTTTCTTATTTTATGTCAATTTTAAATTCAGTAAATATACAGCGAATATACATTGTATGGAGGAAGTCTCACACCGAGTGGTTATTTTAAAAATTAGGCACGTTAGCAAAAAAAATTTCAGATGACAATGGGCTTTAAAAAAACTCATTAATAATAGGCGAAAAGCAGCCATTTTGACACTCTTTGATCCCTTCTAATTTCCGAATGGTACGTGCTAGCTAGACGACTCAAATTGAAAGGCAAAACTCCTAGTTTCCAAGACAGGTGCAACCATTATTAAGCAGAAGTTTTCAACAAATCAGACTGTACACATCGTACATGTGTCTTATTTCTGCTGGATCGACCATCAACAGGCATGTGCTTACTGTTACCAAGTTTCACAAGCTGCGTACTTGAAATGGTTGCTCTTCCCTTTCTGGTGTTAATTTCTCCCTAGGACCCCCAGGGAATCCAAGATGGCGGACTGAAAGCGTTATTTCTAAACTATAAACAGAGACCTGCTTGTTCTTTTGTTTTGGAATGATATAGCTTTTGGTGCTGTAACCAAATCTAGCCACAGAATTTAGCTATAATATCAGATTTCCGAGATATTCCAGCTCAAAAAATAAAAATGAACACCTCGTATCGATCAACATTTAGTTATACTCTACACAAAAATGTTTACATTTTTATAGGACACTAGGAGTATTGTCCTTCAATTTCAGACAAAGTTATAATGGTTTAAAATGGACCGAAAACGCTATTTTTTGGCTATATTTCTTTATATACAGCGTGTCCCACGGAGCTCTTGCCATATGGAAAATTTTTTACTGGAAGTTTAAAAAAAATCACTTTGGTATAGAAAAGTTCTGCATATTAATAAACTAAGAATCCCTATGGAAAAAATCTAAAAAGACCCTATAGTATACAGGGTAGCGACAAAAATGTAAAATATACCCATTTTTTCTCTCCAAATACGAAACCTACAAAAAAAAATATTTTTACATTTTTGTTTTACATTACGAAATCAATGGTAGTATAGGTAAGTTAATAAAAAGTGATTATCTTTCACCCAGGTAAATGATATGCTACGAATGACTTTGACATGACATTGACATTCTTTGCAGTATAGATTTATTAATTCAGTTTATCATTTTCCTTAATTATGGCCCCATAACTAACCACGGAACAAAAAATTTAAATTGTTTAAATTGTTGACGACAACCACAAAAGGGAGCCGCTGAGATTTTCCAGTGAAAGTATGGAAAATCGCTTCAATAAAAAAAAATCAAGTTCTGGCAGAAGAGAGAAGATGAGGTTGTTCACCTACAAATTATCCAAGACGATGTTGAAATTCTCAAGACTTCGTTGAGAAATTTGGAAAAAGTACTTCCTGGAAACGATAGACGCTCTGCTTGTAAATCCACCGCTGGAAGAGTTCTTAAAACAAATCATTTTCATCCATACAAACCTACCTTTGTCCACACGTTGAAATCTGGAGACTTTAATATTCGATTGATTTTTCGGCTTAGTATCAAGGTATGCATAAGGATTACCCATCTTTTTGCAAAAAAATCATAATTTCTAATGAAGCATCCTTTACATCAAATGGGAACCAAGGATTTGTTACCCAGCGTCGAAGTCAGTACTATATCAAGACAAATGTAATGTGCGGTATTTTAGACAATCAACTGATAGGCCCATTTTTCTTCCGAGGCAATATAACGTTGGATAGTTAGCTTTATTTTTGAGAAATCAGCTGTTTGGCTTTGCTAATGGCCTTCCACTTAACATTAGAAGTAGTTTATGGTATCAGCATAATGGTGCGCCGCCGTGCCATAGTTCCCAAGCTGTTAACGAGGTTCTTCAGGAAATGTTCCAGGTGCGTTGGATAGGAAGATTTTCAGAAAATTATTGGCCGGCGAGGTCGCCGGATCTGAGCCCACTCGATTACTTTCTTTAGGGATAGTTAAAGGAAAATGTATATTTTCACCGACCTTTTGAAAATAACGACAGCTTGGAAAGGTTAATAACCCGATGTGCTCTAGAAATTCCTCAAGTTGTTTTGAGAAAAGCTGTTTCAAAATTCTCTTAACAATAAAATGCATCGAAAAGAAGTTTGAATTTTGTAAATTTATTCTTTCTTAATACCTAAGTAATACATTTTTGTTTGATTGTTGTAATTTTTTTCGTATTTAACTGTGATTTCGTATTTGGAAAGAAAAAAATGATTCCAAATAATTCTTTAAAATAACTTTTCTTTGTATCTTGCACAATAAAAACGTTATTCTTGAGTATATTTTACATGTTTGTCGCTACCCTGTATAGTATGGGTCTTTTTAGTTTTTTTCCATAGGGATTCTTAGTTTATTAATATGCAGAACTCTTCTATACCAAAGTGTTTTTTTTTCAACTTTCAGTAAAAAAAATTCCCATATGGTAAGAACTCCGTGAGTATATGTAAATTTTTACACTTTTAAAATTGTTTGAAGTAATTTTGATACATTACTTTAAATAGCAAAGTCAGTTCATAAATTTCTCGAAAGTTGTTAGGTTACTTAGATATGCAAATTTATGTAAAATATTACAAAGTTGAGAAGAAAATTTATTAAAGCAACATACCTAATTAATTCCGAAGCTTTAAAGTTTTTGTAAGAATATTATTAAGACATTTGAAATGGTATATTTTAAGTTTATAACTTGAAACTAATTATTTCCAAGCATGCTACCTATGCTAGCACATGGCGTGGGCTTCTCTAAAAATAAGGGATAATATTATATTCTACTTATTCTAGGCTTCATTTAAATGTACCTCTTAGACGCAATAAATGTGTGGAACATTGAGGTAAACCCAAAATATCTTACTCCTAATTTTAATTATTGACACGTACTGAGCTATTGGACAAAAGTAGAATCAAAATGTTTATTTCTTATAATGAAACTAATTTTCTTATAAGCCTATGCCCGTTATTTAATTTTATATAAATACTTTCCTCACAATCTTAGTAATATTTTGAGCGCCATTTACAGGGAGAAATACTTATAAAAATTCAAAAAATAAGTCAAAAATAAATGCGACAAAAGTAAAGCACCAAACTGAATATAAGTAACATTATTTTATTAGTAATACAACCAACAAAACATAAAACATAAAACATTTAAAAATTATAGCAGCCAGAAACGTTGTGGTAAAAATTAATAGAATATCCATTATTACTTATAATTTGCTGACAATGTCGCGATATTGAGGCAATCAAATTTTGAATTACAGTCTTAGAAAGATTTCTCCAAACCTCATTGATTTTCTCCACCAACGATTGTTCATTTAGAAATAATTGTATGAGAATACAATGGTCGACTTCTTCCCTCAGATTCTCGATGGGTTTAGGTCAGGGAATTGTGTCGGCCACTGCAAAACTGAAACATTATTCTCCTGAAAGCATTATTGAACAAGTCGCAAGAGTGCTTTGGATTTTTCAAAACGATCCTTGCAAGTCTGCGCCTAAAATAATTGCAGAAATGCTAGTAATTCCCAGAACAATCCAGAAAAGATTAGTAGAAGCAAAGCTGTTTAGCAGAAGTCCAGCTAAAAAAATCTTATTTCGGGAAGACATAGGCTCGCAAGGCTTACAGTTGCTTGTCGGCATTTAACTAAAATATGACTAAAAAAAAGTCCTATTTAGTGATGAGACGCGTTATGAAATCTTTTATTCCGATGGAATGAGGCGCGTAACGCGGCCAATTAACACCAGGTTCAACCCTAAATACGTTACATCCACAATTAACCATGGTCAAGGAAGCGTTTTTCTATGGGGTTGCTTCTCATGGTGTAGGACTAGCCCTTTACACTTTATTAATGGGGTCGTGGATCGTTTCATGTACAGGAATATGATGGAAAATGTTATACTACCTTATGCAGAGTGGGAAATGCCGTTGAGGTTTTCTAAGTTTTGGGAGCAGGATAATGATCCAAAGCACTCTGTGCAACTTGTTCAAGAATGGTTTCAGGAGAATAATGTTTCAGATTTGCAGTGGCCGGCACAATCCCCAGACCTAAACCCCATTGAAAATCTGTAGGAAGAAGTAGAACGTCGTACTCGCATACAATTGTTGCCCAATAAACAATCGTTGGTGAACAAAATGAATAAGGTCTGGAGAAATCATCCTGAAACTGTAATTGATTGTATTGTATTTGACTGCCTTAATGCTGCAACGTTATCAGCAAATTATAAGTTATAATGAATATTCTGTTAATTATTATCATGATTTTTCTGGCGGCTATAATTTTTAAATGTTTTATGTTTTGTGTGTTGTATCCTTTAAAATATAATACTGTTAGATGCAATTTGTTCCTTTACTTTGGTCGCGTTTATTTTTGAATGAAGCAAAGCTTTGTATTAAGTGCAATTTTTTTTTAATTTATTAGCAGAGCGCTTCCGACCTAATAGGTCATCATAAATGCTTCTTGTCAGGAAGCCAGGGCCTTACAGGTGTTACACCATCAAAAATGTGACCGTTTAAGCCGAATTTGAAATTGTTTTGTAAAATGATTTTTTGATTTTAATTGTGATGTAAAAATATTTTAATATGTTCTACTGTTGTTCGTTCAAATGGATTTCTGACTGGCATCCTGACAAGAAGCACTGATGATGACCTATAAGGTCGAAAGCGCTCTGCTAATAAGTTAAAAATGTTTGCACTTAATACAAAGCTTTGTTGTATTCATACTTTAAAAGTGCACACAGCCTTCGCACATTCCTTGAATTTATTTTTGACTTCTTTAATGTTTATAATTATTTGTCCCTGTAAATGGTGTTCAAAAGTTATCAGATTGTTATAAGATATGACTAAGATTGCGAGGAAAGTATTTAGTTAGAATTAAATAACAGACACAGGCTTAGAAAAAATTGTAATTTAAAGAAATAGCCATTTTGTTGCTCTACTTCTGTTAAATAGTGCACAGATTTTATTAATTTATCTCTATCAGTACATTGAACTGAGCAACCCAAACAATGATCTGCCGACGTGTGTTATATGTTTATATTCTTGCAGATGTGAGTTTACCAAGCAGTCAAGGCGATAGAAACCTGGAAAATTTGGAAAGTGTTGGTGATGGGTTCCTTTTTTCACCTACAGCTTCTAGCACAGTACAAGTTAGATTATTTTTTTTTACTTTACTTATTTGTACGATTATCGTCAGTTTATATTAAAGTTATATTATATGATAAACTCCCCTAAACATAACCACTCCACGTTATTTATTTTTAGAAAGTAATTGAAATCATCAAACTTTACTTTTGTAATAATGCCGTGCAAAATGCGCGCGATTACAGTGGCGTTGCTGTTTTATTTATTGGTTGGTACTTTAATTATGTAAATAAAATAAACATGTGCCCTATACATATTCGTTTGTATCTATTAAATGTAGTTGTAGTATCTCTGCATACATTTACATTATGAATAACTAAAGCAATTTGATGGGAAAGTCAGTAGCGGCGAATACAATGTTATATAGGCATACCAGATAAAAGATTGGTGTTTGTACAGTACCTACTTTTGATTAAATAAAGTAAATTGGAAAAATTAATGACAAAACATTAAAAAAAAGTTTTTTTTTTTGTCAGAAAAACGTCTTGAAGAGTTGATATAGCATACCCACGAATGTCCGGACAGCTGCAGCCGGTATTAACTCATGTACCCATTTGTTAATTGGTTTCAAACTGTTAAATAGGTGTAAATAAATAAATAAATAAATAAATAACTACACTTACCGACATTAAATTTGGGACAACCATAATTTTGATCAAATTTACTGTGTGATAAATTTTTGTTCCACTGTTTTTGTATAATGTTTTGATTTTAATTAATTTTATTTAATTTTCAAAAAAGAATGTGTACATGTTGAAATATACAGGCAAATAGAAAAGTATATATTTCCCTTAAGTTTGTAAAACCCTGTAGAGTAATTTTACAATCTAAACTCCACTGGATATGCTTTTCTTCAGAGTCTCATTCATTCTTAACATTTTGCTTCTTTATTCTTCTTGATATCTTTCTCGGTTCAAGAAATATGAATTTTTGAAAAAAAATACATTTTTTACACTTTTTTCCATTGGATATGCATTTCTGCCGAGTCTGGTTCATTTTTAACAGACATGTTGCTTTTTATTGCTCTCGATATTTTAGTTAGTACCTAGTGTTACCCCCTGTAGCTTTTGTAATAGCTAGTAAACGTCGATTCATTCCTATAATTATTAGGTTTTGGATGGCCTCTTGTGGAGTATTATTCCATTCTTCTTCCAGAGCATCTCGGAGCTGTTGGAGAGTTCAAAGCTGTCCTCGACTTTTCCTAATTGGTCTACTTAACAAGTCCCATATATGCTTTACACTACAAAAAATAACTTGGTAAATTTCAGTTATTTTACGTTAGTCACAAATGGACCCACATAAAGTACCGTAAATTTACAGAAACATCCTGATTTTATTTCACTGTATATTTCTGATAAAATTCGTAATATTATATTTATTTATAATATTATATTTAATTTTACTACCCAATTTTGCTTCACATATTTAGAAAATTTACAGCTGCTGTAAGAATAATACAAATTTCTTTCTTCTTTTTAATTTCGTAATATTATATAACGAGTTATTCGTACATAATTGTTGATCTTAAATACAAACTGCTGGAAACGGAAAAATATTTTTACTTTTTTCTCGTAACTAAAAATTCTTGTTTAATTTAGTATCGACAATAATTGCGGATAAAGTAGAACTCGTTACAGAATAAGAAATTAGAAAACAGAAAGAAATAGAAAGTAAATTTACGCAGATAGTTCCACTGCTGCGTTTGATAACTTTTTACTACAAATAGTTGGGTGTTAAAACTATTTACAAAACAGGAAATCTGTAACAAAAGAAAAGATACCAATGTTAAAATACTAAGCGTTTACAGGTGGAGAAAAGGCAGTATGTGTATACAAATAAATATATGGTTGGGTTTTTTATTAGAGTAAAAATTATGAATTTAATATAATAATAATAAATATAAAACGATAAAAAACATATAAAACACATTTAACGACAAACATATTACCTATAGGATATACATACTATACAAAAACATTGCTTAATTGTTTTTAAACTAATATTACAAAGTCTCCACATAAAATAGTTAAATAATGTAATCACTAAACTCACTTTATTTGTAAAAGACAAAATTTATCAAACCAACAACGAACTACTTGTTTATTGTTAAAAGATTCACAAGGAAACGACCATAACCGCCGGATGAGCCGGCTTGAATTTAGTCTCGCGGCATTTTCAGTAACAAGTCATACGATTCCATCAACAATTGACTGGTATAGCCGCCGCGCCGCCGCCGCCGGCGTGACAGACCTACAGAACATATAACGTAAAAATTGGCGCTAATTTGTGACGTATAATATTTCGGAATATAAACCGTATTTTTAATTTGTAATTTTACTTTACTTTATGAAATTATATATTTTATAAATTATTTTCTTTTAGGAATTAAATTTGCATAACTTATTTTGTGATAACAAAATAGCATAATTTATTAAGAAAAAAATAAAAAATATCTTATGGAACCCAACGGTAATGTTACAGTCATTTTTTGCAGTTATGGGATTAATGTCAGGGCTACGAACCACTACCAGGGCCCAACTTTTTCTAAATGTTGGGCCACTAATCTTGCAGTATGTGGACGAGCATTGTCCAGCATGAAAACGAATTGCTTACCGATGAATTGGGCAAAAATAACATGTTATTCGAGAATTTCGTCGATGTGCCTTCGGGCAGTTAGAGTTCCTCTCAATAAATACAAATTCTGTTCGAACGTCAAAGGAAATACCGTCCAACACCGTAATGGATCCACCACCAAAGCTAAGCCTTTTGCTAAAATTTCGCTGCGCGAATCTCTCTCTTCGTCGTCCCTATACTCTTTCTTGTCCGTCACGAGACCTCAGGCAAAATCTAGCCTCGTCTGAAAACAGAACTTATCCCCATTCTTGCAGGTTCCAGTTAATGCGTCTTTGCGAAAAAAAGTCTATTCTCGATGCTGTCTAAGGAGCTCTGGTCCAGTTGCTGGTCTTCTCGCCCGTAAATTGGCTTCATTAAGTTTTTTTCGAACTGTTATTTCATTGATATCAACTTGACAAACTCTAATAGGCGATCATAAAGGGCAGAAGTACCACGATTTCTTCCAGATCCAGGTATTCTACTATAACTGTCAGTTCCACGAAACCTTGCCACGGCTCTTTTCACTCTGGATTTTATAAAGCCTAGCATATCCGCCACTTCTCTAGAGGAATAATCATCAGGAAGAACAACAGCTCTAGCGGAATCTTCGCATGACATCGGCATCGTGAAATAAAAAATAAATTCGGAATTCACTCATCAAACGTTTTAAATGCTGGAAATATCACATAAAACTGTTTTACGAATGCAGAATGACTTTCTAAGAAAACCAAAACATTCCAGAAAAAATCAACAATCTTTTTAAATATTATTGTTGTAAAGTCCTTTTTTTTTCAAATATGCATATCTCTTGAATCGAGAGAAATATCGGAAAGAATAAAAAACAAAATGTTAAGAATGAATCAGGCTCTGCAGAGCAGCATATCCAGTGGAGTTTAGATAGAAAAATTACTCTACAGGATGTTACAAACTTAAGGGAAAAATGAAGTTTTTATTTTCCTCTAACGTAAACTATGCTTTTGAAAATTGAATAAAATTAATTAAACGCGAAACATTTATCTGCATTAAAAAAAATAACATCGAAATCGGACTCTGGGACCAAAAGTTATTATACATTAAATTCGATCAAAATTATGGTGGTTCCAAATTTTATATCGGAGAGTATAGAAAGCAAAACCTTGTTGCAGGAGGTCTTTTGTTACGGTGAACATTAAATAACCTATAATTTTACAAATCAACCCTAAACATGGAGCTTGCATCAAAGTTAACAACAGATTGGTAGCGAGCAAATTAGGGCAGACTTACTTATTATACGTTAAAACTATGAAATCTTGTTAACTTCTATCTTCTATACAGTGGCGTAGCCAGAGTTGGTTCATGGGGGGGATATAAAAACATAAAACCAGTATACTCTTTAGACGTGAAACTTGAAACATATCCTAATACAGGTGTTAATAAATGGGTAATTTTATGTTTTTTGCCATTACCCATAAATGGGTAATTTTATATTTTTTGCCATTGGCAAAATCCTTTGAAATAGTGGACCCTGGAAGTGCGGCCTTACAATTGACAGATCCTCCAGAGATTCGTGCTTACGCTGTCTTACTTAAAATCCATACTACGCCAAAATACGTTTAGTCAGTGAGCAAAGTGACTTACAAAAATGGTTGCATTAAATTTTTAAATATAATATCGTTAGAAGTGGAGCAATATTTTTCTAAATACAGTGCAATTTTTGCGCCAAAACGACGTACTTTATCCGAAAGCATCACTGCAGGATTGTTAAGAATGCAATTTTTTACAGATTCGCACAAAAAACCTTTAATAAGTAAGTCCTTACGTAATTGTTTTTTTAATTATTATTTTAGACGACCCACTTAGACTTTGAGTCTAAGTACTAACGTAGCGTGGGCATCTCAAGTGAAGGGAAGTATAATCTATTGACACGAAATTTAAAGGATTTGAGGTTTGGAGAGGAATGGAAAACATCTGCAGGCAATTTATTCCATAATCTGGAGACCCTAGGTATGCACGAACGGGAGAAGTGGGATGTTCTAGGCCTTTTGTAGCTGGACGGTAAAAGGATGCATACGTAACGCGCCTCTTGTTGTTCTGTTAGACAGTCAAGGGGGAATTTGATTTATTTTTGCACCTCTTAAAGTGTATAAATGAAGAGGTAACGCCACTGTGTTCTCTGTCAATTGTACAGCTCTACTTACAATACTTTCTCTTTATCTACAGCATAAAAAAGGAAAAAAAAAATATTTTAACGTATGATTTTGCTTTTTTCAAAATATGTCTATTTTCTCCTAAAATTAAATATTGTTAAACTAAAAATACTTGTTGTGAGTTTAAGAAAAATCATTTTTAATAACTTACATGATACTATTCTTTACTTTGTGGTTTAATTAAGGTTATGTTTAAAGGGTTAAATTTCTGCTAAATTAAAATTTCGAAATATTCATTGCAAAAATGAGACGGAAGCTTTTTAATTGTTAGTTTTTCTACATCTGGGTTAACTTATTACCAGAATCTGGACGCAAGTTTTTACCAGAGCTTTCTCCAAATTCGTTTTATTTAATTACTTTGTCACGTTTTATAATATTAACTAGAATGTTTTTGTACCACGTATATTTTTTGTTTGCAAAAGAAAATGTTGCTTATATTTTTGCATGTAATTGATTGTACAATATTTTGTAAATATTTAGTAAAGTAAGTTATGTTGTAAAGTGTATCATAAATGAATTTTCTGGAGTGAACAGTTTTTAATACCATAGTCGATAATAATTTCAGTTTTCTAAGTACCCAAGTCTAGAATATTTCATGTAAATAATATTGTGCAAATCATTCATTTCAATTAGTTTTTTGTGTTGCAAAAAATATGTAGGAGAACAACCATTTATCAATTTATAAGGCGTGTGAAAAGCATTTTGAAAAGCAATTTTAAGCAAACGAAATTAAAATAAAATAAATTTGACTGTTTAACGTACATAAGTTAAAAAATGATTAGAACTGGTTTGTTAGATAGTAATAAAATGTTTCCTTTTAATTTGGTTTACTTGCTGAAACTGAGCTGGAGAAAATTGTAATAATAAAATTTTAAAAAAATTTTGAATTTTTATAAAATCTGTATAAAATACGCCAGTACCTCAGTTTAAAGGTATTCAAAAAAGAAACCTTGTACCGCAAAACCGAGGTCGGTATCTTAATTCATATTTAAATGGCAAGCCTTTAAAAATTAAAAATCGTGAAAAAAATTAGAAATTGAAATTTCTTTATTCCTCTTATTACTTTTAAAGTTGTTCAAAATGACCACCATGAGTTTCTTCGCAGTAATAAAATCGATTTTGGATCTTACTTCTCGCATTTTCGAGAATGGCAGGTGTTACTTTTTGGCAAAGTTTGGCAAATCGACTTTATTACTGCCAAAAAGTTTATAGCGGTCATTTTGAAAAACTTTTAAAGTAATAAGAAAAATAAAGCTACTTGATTTTTTACGATTTTTAATTTTTATAGGCTTGCCATTTAAAAACGAATTAAGATACGGACCTCGCGTTTGCGATAAAATGTTTCTTTTTTGAAGACCTTTAAAACTAGGTGCCACACGGCATAGGGTTTCATTTAAAATTTTTGACCTCAACTCCCTGGCGTCACCCTTCAAGGGGATTGAAAAAGTTAAATTACATAAAAAAGTAGATTTATTAATCAATAAGATACACGTTAAATTTGGTGTCTTTATCTTTACTAATAGCAAAGATATTTGCCCATACTAAGACATTTCGGACACCCTGTATAAAATAATGTAAATAGCTTTATGTAAAGATATGGGTAATGTTTAGGTTGTACTAATTAGGGAGGGTAGTCTAGAGATGTATTGTATAGTCAGAACACAACATTCATTTCGAAGGTTTATGCCCTAAGGAAACTATTTTGATTAACTTGTTTTGTTAGTATTTACCTTATATTTGTAAAATCTCACTGTTGCATGTTTTAAAAGCTCATTAACGTTCAGAATTATTTCGCATAACTGGTGGATTCGTATTTATGACGTTTAGTTTATTCAAGAAATATTAAATAAGTCGGTTTTAATTTAGAAAATGCTGAAAAAACACTTTTCGAATTTAATGTGTCGTCATTATTACGAAACTAAAAAGGCTAGGAAGATATTTTATACAACAAAACTTTCCGCCTGTTATTTCAAAAATGACTGTTGTTGTATGTTGTATATAAGTAAACTATAAGAAAATAAAGTAATTTTCTGACGTTTTGCATTCGGCTGCACGGCGTGTTTCGGCGAAACACTGTATGTCACCTTTTTGATTAAAATCAGTGGATTTATCCGTTTTTGAAAACAAAATATTACAGCGAATTTATGATAATGTGCTTTTTCTATATGCAGTAATGAAATTTAAAATAATTTTATTTGGGATGAAGTATCTACATGTATTTTGGCACTAAATATTGCTGTTTTAAAATAAAAAATAATGGAGGAACCTGGAATCCTTATTTTAGCGTGTGTTTATGGTTATTGCTATTTCGACTGCCTTTAAGATTAGAGTTTTCCGCGCAATCGCAACGCTGGTAGCGATTTCTTTACGAGCGATAGCGCTGCGTTATTTACGGAGATCTAAGTCGTGGTTATTGCTATGTCAAACTGCGATGTCAAATGGTATATCAAGGGACTGAAGTAGGTATTTTAATGCTGAGGGCAAAATTTGGTGCCCGATTAACAGGTAAGGCAACCAATTGCACGAGGATTAAAATACCCTTTAGTCTCATGGTATGTACGCTATTTTGTGCACTCCAAAAATTATAGGACACAAAATTAACAAACATTTTTTAGTATTATTTTTAAAACCATTTCGTTTATTGTAAAATCATAATGGCTTTTCTACTATGGAAACTAAGATTTTGTTTAAAACCGCCAAACAATTTTTGAGTTTTTACCCGTTCGTTCGAAAAGTTCGAAACTATGAGCGGTTTTTTCGTTAATGAAATTGATAGAGATGCTGCAAAGGCTACGTCTAGCTTATTGGCGCCCAAATTAAGAAAAAGAGATGAAAAATAATAAGAATATTTTGCAACCTGGTGCCATTCCAACTATTCCAAGGAAATAACTGAATATACAGAAAACGTACGCCAAGCATATTTTCTTCTAAAATCGAGGACACTGCGAACCTCGACCTTATGGTCCCAGTATTCAATGGCCAAAGCGATGCTCCTGGTTAAAAACAATATGAACATTGGTAAATCGTAAATATTAATAACCACCGATAATAATATTCGTTTTACTTTGACAAAGAATATACAGCTACCACTTTCTCTCCCCTAGATAATTTTTGACATTTTCAATTGGTTAGTTGTCAGTGTTTTATTATAATAAATATTGTGTTTCTAAAGTTACTTTTTGGTATTTTTATTGTTACTGCAGGGAATGGAAATACCTTTTAAAGGGATTTAAAGCATTTTTAATCCCTCGGGGATTAAAAGTGACAGTTTGGTCCCTAAAAATAGGGACTAAGATGGCCTTTTTTAGCTACAGAATCCAAAAAAGTACCTAATTTAATAATTTTTTCAGTTTTTTTTTAACAAAATAGAATATACTAAAACGGGTAATACCTAAAATCGAAGTAAATTTGTTTTGTAAAGAATTTAAAATGCAATATTACGTAAAGCCAAGGATTTTTGATTTGTGGTTCTGTCGAATAATGTAATTTTAATACTGCGTTGTGCGTATGTCCAGAATAGCCATAACCATAACCAAAAGCTAAAATCCGGCCGATTTTTAGCTTTGTGTTGTTTCCATGGATTTATTATATCAAAGGATTCGGTATGAAGTAACATTCTTTGAAGCCAAAACAAAGCATTCTAAGCGACACTGTGAACACAATTTGTAAACATTGGCCACATCTTATTTTACCTTGTATTTGTGTACAATTTTGTTCTCAGGTCGAATAATGACGTAATATTCTAGGATCATAAAGTACTCAATGATATCTTTAAAATGATGTATCGCGAGACCCCTCTTTCCATTTAAATTTTAAGGGTTGGTTCCACGCTCCCTAGGGGGTTCAAGTTACAGTGTTAAAAATGGTAACAAAAACCTCCACCTTGACAAATCTAAGTACGTATATGAGCGATTTTTTGAGAAATAAACGTGGAATCAGTTTTAAAAAATATCCGCCAAATGTTAGGGCAAAGAGTTGAAAATTTAATGTAATAGCTTGGTACTGGAGGGTTCATTGTAAAATATAGGTATTACTATTAAAAAAACTATAAATAAAAAAGTATTGCCTGTGTTTTACACATGGATTTATTATATAAAAGGATACGGGATGATGTAACATTCTTTGAAGCCAAAACAAACCATTCTAAGCGACACTGTAAACACAATTTGTAAACATTGGCCACATCTTATTTTACCTTGTATTTGTGTACAAAAAATACGTTAGAAGAATTACAAGATTTGCTAAAAGTAATAAAAGCCCTAAATTAATTTATTTTCTGCTAAATAATAATAAATTTAAGTTAAAAAGCTTTTATTATTTATAGGTTATGCTATTTCTAAAGGTGTTTATTTAAAGTCGCTCCGAGTCATTTATAAATCTATATAAATCTATACGTCGCACTTTTTCTTTTCTAGTTCATTAGACAAAGACGTACCTACGTGTAACCGAGTGTTCAGACTGAGGTTGAGCCGTTTTCCTAAACAACCAGCACCGACAACAACACTTCTGAGCTCCAACACTCCAATGCTATTTTATCTCTTTCTACTACCATTCTTGATTCAATTACGTAGTAATTCGTACTCTTGTCTATGTTCGTAGTTCGTAAACTGCTCCCCCAAGAGAATAACAAACAACAAAATATAAGGCTTCGCGTTCGATACGCTCACAGTACATGGATATCGAATCCTTTTATATAATAAATCCATGGTTGTTTCCAATTTAGAACTGTTTTAAAACGGTTCGTAGCTGTGTTCTTAAATTTTACTTTAAATTTTCAACTTGAAAATAAAACCTATATTATTAAGTTAGAATACAATATAAAAATGTCAAAATTAAAATAAAATCTCAGTTCTGGCTAAAATAAAACATTAAATCCGAGAACGCAGTTCCGAACCTTACCACATAATATAACAACTGCAAACTGGAAATAAATCAAAGCTTTGTAAAGCACGATACCTTTTTGATGTAGTTGAACACATACATATTACATTTTATTTCTACTCGTATTACCTTTAGCGTTTCGTTCAGTACATATTGTTATTTTTTATGTAAAAAGTAATATAATATTCTATGAAAATAAAGATGTTTATTTGTAAATACGTTGAGTTTTCATTTTTTACCTTTAAGTTTCCGAAAGCTATGAATCGATATCTAAATTTAATAACTTATGAAATCTATCTCAAAGAAATAAATTGGTCTGAATTCCTTATTCATCATTGTTAAGTTAGAGATTTAAATAATCTTTTTATTGGTGATTTTATAAATGTGCCGGTGCACAATGTTTCCTATATATAAACTGGCTGGACAAAAATATTTTATTTATATTTGTAATACCAAAGACAGATACCAAAGAAGAGATACCAAATAAGATGATAATGAAGACAAAGACGAGACAAAAATATTCCACGTTATAGTAGCTAGCAAATCGGCTGAAGAGGATGCCACGTTCTTAATTTGAGTCGCCAATAAGGAGATGACACAGTGTTGCCAACCTGCTGGAAGTAACTTACCGTATCGGCGGTATAAAATTACCGTGTTTTAGCTCAAATTATGGTACATTTAAACAATCGCCTATTCTTAAAAGATAAAAACGTTTTAGGTTTAAGTTTTTTTATTTCATCCTTTTTAAATTAATCTGACAGATCTTCTACAAAAAAATCATCATTGCCTTCCAAGCAACATCCGTTTTTTTTCTGTGAATCCCAGTTCCGGTGCTGTTATAAAGTACATAATATAAGGATTTCTTTGTTTACTTAAACGTGTTAAAAAAAGATCGCCTCTATACAAGCCGTTGGCACTTTTGAATAAAATTAGCAATGTGTCACTGATTGCAAGTATGAAATTGACAGTCTTCATTTATTGCACGGAATTAAATAAGGACTGCGTATTGACAGAGGTCGCTACTTATGCTATTCTACGGTAAACAGTTTTGTTGCGTAAAAACTAGGTACCGATTGAGCGGCAAAACAGGGTGCAGGGTCGCCCTACATATGACATTTGTTATAGAAAAAATGCAAAAACTGTTGATAGTTAGGTACAAAAAAACCTTCTTGTAAAAGTTCTTAATTACCGGACATTTGAGTACGGTAATGAGATTCGTACCGTATACTGAATTTTCGTGCAAATTACCTTTCATGTACGGTACGAAACTTACTTAACTCACAGCATTTTTCATTTTCCTTACTGTATTATAATAGCGAGGTATGTAAATAAAAAAGCAATAAATTTTAAGGTAATAATAAAAATATAAGTTAAATTAAATAAGTTAAGAACCTTTCTTGATATTCCCAAAGTTAAGTGGGCCTTTTTGTAGTAGTATCTCATAATCCGTTAAGTATTCCCCCCTTCTTCAAATACCCTATAAACCGATTTAAGAAAGGTAAAAAGTTCATAAAACTTATTTTAACTTTTCAAAGTGTCAATTTCAGAACCAATAAAGTCAGTTTGAAACATGATCGATAAATAAGAAAATTTTAGTCCTTTCAGAACGAATAATATTACAAAGAAAATTTCAAAGTTTAATAAAATCCAGCAACTCCATTATATATTCAGTATTCTGGGACGTCGTTGTCGGGTGTAGGAGACGTTTTCAATATGACTAAAAACGTTATAGAACTTGGGAAGTAGGCAACTTCAGGTGTGTGTTTATTTAATTACCTGATGCGGTAAATTCAGTTCTGTTAAAAATTTCTATAGTCGAATCTGAAAAATATAGAACATGTCTCATCTACTTGAATTTACGAACTATAAATTTTGAGCGATTATTTCACTCATGTGTTAAAAGTCCCGTAAGATGAGTAAAGTTTTTTAAAATTACAGCGATAATTTTTTTTTTGACGTTACGTCAATTAAAAAAAATTACACCGATAATTTTTTCCTGTCGTTTTCTTGGTTGTCATAATTTTAGTTTAATTTAAAAGTAAGGTTTGTGTTTTCATTCGTGAAATAATTCCCTAAATATCACTCGAGCTTTAAAATTACTGATAGTTTTTCACTCTTACGTGTTTTCTTTGCAAATTTCACTCGTCCTGCGGACTCGTGAAATTATAGAAAACAGGCATCGTGAAAAATTATTGGTAATTTTTAAGCTCTCGTGATATTATCCCCGACAATTTATGTACAAATACGCTTAAAAATACATAGACGCGTACTATTAAAACAACAGATTCAGACTAGAGGTTGGTTTTCTTTCGTACTCACTACTACCCAATCCCGCTGTCTAAAAATGTGAAAAAACTTTAGAAGCGCTTTGACTGTTCTAGGTTGTAGAAGGGGCATATCTGAGGACATCTGCTATCCCAGTAACAGCTGAAATTACTGCTATGATTTTTAATTTTTTTTTAGTATTTTGCTAAAACTAGTTTTTAGTCCGTAGCTATTTTCCTTTGCACTGTAAGTAAAAGTGGTTTACAGAAATGTTGTAGGTATTGAAAAAACACTTCTTTTGAGCCTTTGATCGTCCAAATACGTTCAATAATTAACCAGATAATTGCAAAAAAACATTAAAAATGGTATTTTCTTTAACAATAAAGAACTTATGCAAAAAACAGTTTATTAATTATTAACATATTAGATAAGAAAGGTCAAACTTCGATGGCCGTCGGTGTCGAGAGGGAGACGGCGCTACAGGAGAAATCAGTAGATGGCGACCACTTCCAGGACTTCAATCTTCGAATAGCGACAACTTAAGTCTTCTAGATCCACTGCAAGATTTAGGTTTGAGTAGCGTAGAGTCTTGTACTAATATTCACTAATTTTAGCTTCCTTTCATTTGAATATTACTGTGACTACAAGAAAGCGGCTTTGTCAAATGCATAGTCTAATCTAGATGATTTATAAGAACCCAAAAGCGGAATATTGTTATAGGTTCATTTGGCTTTATCTGACATAGATAAGAAACATGATTCAATCTGTCACACGATTTAGGCTCCAGAGGAGCAATATTTAAAATTATTTTCCGACTTTTTGGGCAAGGCTACAGACCCCAGCTTGGGCGCAAACAATTCTTTGAGACATATTATCCTGTGGTGTATTGGGCAAACCGGTTTTATATTATTTGGCATTGCTACTGAGACAAAAACACCATCTCAAAAACTGACCTGTTTTTATTTATAAACATTAAAACAATATCTCGGGAATAGAGATAGAATAAATAAATGTATAAAAGAATATGGAGTAAATCACTGCGACGTTAATTATTAATAAGATTTGAAATTTACACCGAAGGAACAAGAAGAGTTATAGTTTATGAAAATATATTCGTTGTACTAAAAAAATTATCCAGTGTTCAAAGTGAATGCTGTGCTGATGATGCCGCCGTGAGTGCGGGAGTAGGGGGGTCGACGCTCCACCCTCTCGCGTGGAGTGTCGTGTACTTTGATAAGTACACTAAAAAATCATCTTAAAATCCATGACGTATATAAGTTTCCTCGGCAAGCGACTCGCATGTTAGGTCCATATCAAGTATGTGCAAAATACCTCATGCCTTCAGAATTCAATTCTTTTTACTAATTTTTACCAATTATAAGTCATCTGACTCATTTCCTTAAAGCTAAAATTTGCCCAATTATATTGATATTCAAACAAACAAAGAAAGGGTTTTCTTGCATTGTCCATGAGTAAATCAATCCCTCTTGTTAAGCGTTTTGTCTGGTGTTTATAGGGCTTCATAAACCCTTTATTTAGGGTCAATTTTAAGTAAAATTTGATAGCAAATCGTGCATTAATATGCATCCTCCAAAATTATTTTTAATCTCCCTTCAGAGCACGATTATCAAAGTACATATTATACAGCAGATCAGCAGTTTCCAGAGATTTTAATTAAAATTTGCAGCATCCGGAAGCAACAAATAATTACTGTGCGCGCCTTTTTAATTAAACATCGGCATCGCTAATACAGTTATCTATAAGACAACCGCAAACAAACCAGCTAGCGCAGCGCAATATGACTGGTTGCGCTATTCAGAAATGTATATGTAGCTTCAGAAAAAGTACATGTTCATTCGCAATTGCCTTTAATTGTGGTTTTTCGGGTTTCGTTACAATAGAGATATGGTCAGTAATTTTTGTACTGGTCCATCTGCCAGCAGGAAATCTGAAAATCTACTGAAATAACATTCGGAAGATTACTGAAACAATTTGATTTAATTGAGGATTTAATTGAGCATTATAAAAATAATATTAAATATACCGTAAAATATTTTTTAAAATGTAAACCAGTCACAGAAATTGATATTTTAAATAATGTTACCAAAATCAAATCCAACACAGTTGGAGCGGATGGTTTAAATACACAAATTATAAGTCTTTGCTGTCCGTTTATTCTTCCATCTTTCACGCACGTGATTAACTTCTGTTTGGAGAACTCAGTTTATCCCGATGGTTGGAAGAGGGCTCTAGTGACGCCGTTACCGAAAACAAATGACCCTCAAAAATTCAAGGATTTAAGACCTTAGTGTCCTTCCTTGTCTTTCTAAAATTTGGGAAAAATTATAAATAAACAACTCACAGAACATGTAGAGCGAAACCGAATTCTACCAGAAACTCAGTCGGGTTTTCGACGAAATTACGAGTGCTCTACTGCTTTAGCGAATGGAAAGACTTCGACAATTTAAATCATAAAACTCTTTTAGCAGTTTTACACTACATAGGTTTGAGCAATAAGGCCGTAAAGTCTTTTGCAAACTTTTTAACTGGAAGGACCCAGTGCGTTAAGATTGGGGAGAATGTATCTGCAGAGCTATCTATTACCAATGGCGTATCGCAGGGGTCAGTTTTAAGTCCTTTGTTGTACGTTATTTATACTTGTAATATTTAAAGTGCTCTAAAGCACGCTAGTGCTCAATACTATGCAGATGACACACAAATATATCTGTACTTCAAAAAGGAAAATGCTCTTGAATCTCTTCAAAATTTAAATACTGATTTAGAAAACCTAAGATCTCTCTCTTTAAATCATTCTTTGTATCTAAATCCAAAAAAATGCTGCTTAATGTTATTCGATCCGACAAATGACGTCAGTTTTATAAAGGATCAAGTCAATATAAAAACAGATAATACTACACTAGAAATAAAAAATAATGTACGTGATCTTGGACTTGTGTTTGACAATTCACTAAGATTTGAACAGCATATTTCAAGCTGTATTCAACGTGCCTATATTAGGGTAGAGCTAATTTACTCTAGTAGTCATGATTTGTTAGTGAAGCTTAAGAAGCTGTTGTGTGAATCCCTTGTTCTCTCCATATTCAATCATGCAGATGTTGTTTATGGTAATTGTTTAACTCAAACTCAAAAAAATAGAATACAAAAAGTACAAAATTCGTGCCTTCGTCTAATATATGGAATTAAAAAGTTTGAAAGAATTTCTCACAAGCTATTGGAGGCAAAATGGTTGAGTATGGAGGGTAGGCGACGGGTCCACTTAGCTTGTTTTTACCATAGAATTATTATCTATAAAATCCCTGCTTACTTGCATGATAGGATTGTACTTCGCTGTCACGTGCATAACATAAACATCCGTTATAAGGGTCTGCTAACACCACCTATACATAAAACCATATTTTTTGAAAGAAGTTTCTCATACAGCATAGTTAGCCTTTATAATTCTCTTCCTGAATACCTAAAATCTATTTAAATACAATTTGACAACAACCTAACATTTTATTGTTAGTTCACGAGAATTTTATACGAATTTCGTATTTTTTGCAATTGTTTTTCATGGCCTGCTCGTTGCAATGCAAGCTGTTTTAAATGAGTACAGAATATGATATAGTTTTTGTCTTGTGATAACGTTTAAAAAGGGCAAATAGTATATATACTACTAATTATTTTTAATAATATGGCAAGAGTTATTCTTACTTTTACTATGTATAATGGTAAATTGTTTTCCGAAGCTATTGAACGGCGCTTTGACAATACTGACGCCTTCAATCAGTGCAATCTGCAACACGCGTGTGTCTCAAAGAAACTGACTGCAAGCTTTTATTAAAATTTTAAAACTATAACTATATTTAGTTGTCTTTGGCGTAGGTTTATGATACAAAACATCATAATTAACCTGTGGTGTAGCGTTCCGGAAAAAAAAATTACAAAGAAAAAATAATACAGCAGGAAGAAAAATTACAAAGAAAAAATAATACCGCATTGAAGCGGGGAACCAGTCTATATAGTATGCCTAATAATGGTTAATCCGCCATTGTAGAGCTAAATTAATTTAAGCAATAAGTTCCTAGATGAAAATCATTTCGAAATCAAGTTGCAGGTGAAACTTGAAAACAAAAATAAACTTTGTTTACAAGAAAAACCTTAATGCTGACAACACTAACAGTGTTAACAGATTTTTAAACAATATAAAACATGAAGGTAGGTTTGCGACTAGGGTGTTCTTACTGCAAAAATATGCCATCAGATTTGTGAAAGAGCTTCCGTCGAGAGAACCATGTAGAGATAGCTTTAGGGATCTACATATTTCGGCATTCTATGATTTTTATGTAAGTAAAGTGTGCATATTTGCCTATAAGTCTTTGCTTGAGGCCACAAGATCAAATCATGAACATAACACCCGCAAACGGAAGTTACTGTTGCCAGACAGTCAGCATTCCACATTCTTCCAGAGAAATCTACGCTACAAAACATATAAATATTACAATGCACTATCAAAAGAAATCGAGGACTCTCCTAGTATTAACGTGTTTATAAGAATAGGCTTAAAAGGTTTTTTGTACAGAAAAATTGTTATTCCCTTCAGGATTTTTTTTAGTTTTGTTTATGTTAGATGTTAATTTTTAACTGTATCGTGACGTGTTCTTCAATCATTTTTTTGTATCTAATACTTTTTAACTGAAGAAATACAGTTTTATTATTATTATTATTATTATTAGGTAAATCGCAGAAATATTAGAATAACTTTTAAATGACTATTTATTTCCAATGGCAGGGAAAGAATCCGTAAAACCTACTTCCCAACTAGAAGATCGAAATTTAAACAAATACTCAAAATATCAACCCTTTTGAGTAAATATCGTTGTTCAAGATATTTATGTAACACGCTTTTCGAACACGTTACTATGCGTTTAGATGTTTTAGCATTCCCATAATTGAGTAAAAAACAATTTTGCAAAAATAAATTTAGTCGAAACAATTTTGTACAAACCATCATCCATCTTTTTAACCAATTTTACTAAAACAATTCAAAACAGAAAACTCCACGTTTTAATGCTGTTGCACAAATTAACGTTTTTTTTTTCGTTTGTAGTCATGGAGAGGGCTATTGAAATTGCAACAAAAAACTGGTTAAATGAAATGGCTGGTAATCAATTGGTTTTATTTTGATTGCAGGGCAACATGCCAGTTCATGGTAGAACGTCCATTCAAACTGTCAATGAATATAAATTATAGGACAGCCGAACAGCTAGTCAATAAATAAAATGCTCTAAAAATAGGTGGAGCAAAGAAAATTGATATTTTTTTATAAAAGTCTACGTGACTTTTAATAAAAAGTAGATATAATTATTATGCATTATTAAAACAATTTTTCAAGGCATTTGCCCGTAAAAATATTGGATTCTTGGACTGCCCACAAGACTTCAAGCCTAAATACCAACGTAATGTGGGCGTCTGACGAGAATGGCAAATGTAATCTATTCATGCGGGATTAATAGGACTGGAGGTTGGGTAGAAAGGGTAAACATCTGCAGGTAATTTGTTCCATAATGTGGAGATCCTTGGTACACAGAAAAAACACTATCGTATATTGAATTGGAAAATTTTTTTTTGTTTAAATCCAAACATACTGGATACCACAAAAGGACTTAATTTTTAATTTTTCAACAACAATTTACTCCTCATAAAAATTTTTGCCTGTAAAAAATGCGATTTACGTAAAAAAAAATAAATTCGTTTCTGTATACAGGGGGTCAAAGACTTTTAAAATATAAGCTTAATCTAAGAGTAAACTACCTTTATTCTACATTTTAAAGAAAAATGCCACTTTAAAAAGTTACTTTGAATTACTTTGTTAGTGATAATCTAAAATTTCAGAAAAACTGTATATCTCTAACAAAAAATTCTAAGGATTAATTAAACTAAACGTTTTATTTACAAAATTTTTATTCAGTAAGTCAGCCGTCAGCCTCTACACACTTTTGTAGTACTAAACAGGTATTTTGGTTAGAGTATTCCTTTAATTTGGAAAAAACTGAGGCATGGAAAAAGATCGATTTAAAAAAGCCCTTTTTAAATCTTGGACTATGAGTAAGAAAGTAATTCTAAACAACATTTCCTAATGGCATGTTTCTTAAAAACTAAAAATAAAGAAAGTCTACTCCTAGGTAAAATTCATATTTTTGAAATTTTTGACCTCCCTGTATTCAAAAACTTAATTTTCTCACCACAAATCGTAGTTTTTTACAAGCAAGTTTTTTTTAACAATAACTTTTTGTCGAAAAATTAAAAATTAGGTCCATTTGTGGTATAGGTAGCCCCATCCAGAGATACCCTGTATATGCGTTTTAAAGAACAACGCACTCCTATTTAATATAATGAACGCTTTCTATTACATCGATTATACTAATATTTAAAACAAATAAAACACGTTTTATTATTTTAAAATTATTTTTATTTACCTGGTATTATTAAACATACATACATTGTTTAGACATTCTGTAGAAATTTAAATATAAAAGAACGATACTTTTTTAGCCAGTTTTTGACGCGAACACGGTAAACTTTGTATATTTGTTTCATCAAAATATAGGAATCTCCTTCTTTGCAAAACTATTGGCTTGTATGGGTACAGTTTTATATTTTCTTTAGGGTACAGGATGCAAGATGGAACAAATTTGACGCTTGCCACTGCATTTGAATCTTCCAAATTTATAGTTAGGTGGAAACCATATCATTTTAGAGCAAACGGACACAGTCCAGCACGTTTTGATTTTCGGTTACCTTCGCCAGAAGATATTATTAGTCGCCTAAAATTAAATGCTGCAGGTTTAGGCAGCATCGCTTTAAATATGGTAAGTTAAGTTTGCCTTTTATAAAAAATCATATACAATAATAGGGAATATGCATGTAATCCAAAAAATCCTGAAATATTTTTTTTGTATTCTCTACATAAATTAAATGTTTATGGCAGTTGCTGTTATCTCTTTATTTTGGGTTTTATTAACAAAAAACAAGGTTTTATTTTGCAAATTTTCCTGCAAAATCCAACATCTCGTAAAACGGACTTCTTTTGTTTGTGACGTCACTTTTTTTATTACGTCAACGTTTTATAATGGCTAGTCATGGCTAGTGTAATGTAAATTTCAGTGTAAATCCATTTTCTTGAGTGTTTCCCAAAGACTAGAATATTTAGTCGATAGAAAACCTTTTGTTTTATTAAACAGACTGGTTATAAATGACCAAAACGGAATTTGTGCAAAGAAAATCGGAAAATTGGCTGGAAGTTAGTGCTGGTGGATTTGCCTTTACAATTTAGTTAAAAACACTTATTGTTTATTATACTATAAAAATAAATGTACAGCAACATATGGTTACTTGAATTTAGCGATACTAACCTTTACAGATACCTCTTAATGTAAAATTTTTGATTAAATTTGCAGTAGGTACTTTCTTCGACATCGGTTTTTTGGGCACATGAAAAAGGAGGTTTGCAGTGCACACACAGTGATACTTTTGCACATTGGCATACTACAATATTTGTAGTTTATATTTTTAATACATTTTAACGTTTAATAAAAAGAATTATACACAAATAGCACTGTAATAAAAACACAACCGCTACCAGCATAAACAACTAAATCAGCTGGGAAACTAATGCCGGTCTCCATATAACTCTGTACTGTAGCTGTCAGCTGTCTTCTTGTCTTAGTCCGAGAGTCGGTAATCATCTTGTGTTTCCTCTCCCAGAAAAATGTTCTATAATTATTTTAAAAAAATCACCTTTTTGACTTTAGGTCTTGTCGACTGACATTTTTCTATTCCTAAGCATATAACTTTACAATATTAACAATCAGTTTGGTAAATCAATTGATAGAGGATAGAGGTACAATCATTCGAGAAAATACTGACTTGCTTTCGGACTATCACAGAAATTCTTGATTTTCTAGACGTTTGTAGGTAGGCAGCCCTCGGTTCAGCTTTACGTTAACATGTAGATTGCCACTTATCCTTGTGACGTAACTTTTTTGAGCCGGCAAATGGCTCCTTTTGAAATTGTAATAAATTATACCGAAAAGTAAAATTTTTTTTTAGCTAAATTAACGCAGTAATTTTCCTCAAAATAGCAGTTTTGGGGTTGTAATGAGGTCCTTAAACGATTTATGCAATAAAAAAAAATGTGCATATTCCTTATTATGTCTGTCTGAAGAGTGGATTTTCTCCAACACATTGGAAAAAGGCGATAATTTGTCCCGTACCTAAAATAAATATTCCAACTGCATTAAGCGATTTGGCCAATTAGCTTGCTGCCTGTGTTGAGTAAAATATTAGAAAATCTACATACAAACAACTATTTAAATATGTAAATGAATGTGGCCTCTTTCCAGCAAACCAATCTGATTTTCGACCGGGGCATGGTACGGGAATCTTATTAAATATAAATTGTCTGGCTGGATAATTAAATGGCTACAGTGTTGATACTGTTGGACTATTAGCAAGCGTTCGATTGAGTTAATCACGATTTAAGGCTTATTTTGGAATGACTGATCGGGCGCTTTCTTTCTTTGAACATTATACTGGAAACAGATCGTGAGAATTCGTTCTGAAGTATCAGATATCGGAAAAGTTACCTCGGGAGAGCCACAGGGCTCCATATTGGGCCCTTTATTATTAGTTTTATATATTTTTGATATGAGCTCGGTGACAAATTATCTACAGGCTTTTTCTTGTGCAGACGATACTCAGCTCATACATACTTTTAACACATTTTATTAAAATAATATTGAAGCCGATGTAAACTCAAATTTAAATGATATATTTGCTTACAGTAGCAAACATAACCTGAAACTAAACGCTGAACAGTGAATTTCTAAAAAACTACATCAATTCCGATGATATCATCAATTTGGGCATAATATTTGAAACATCAATAATTAGATTTAACCAGCATATATCAAATTTAAATACAAAGTCTTATATAGCCTTAAAAGTTCTTTATTCCAATAAGCACGTGCTAAACGTTAAAGTGCGTAAAAAACTGTGTGAATCCTGTATACTCTCCACCATTTATCACACTGTATAATCTTGTATTACCCATGCTTAACATAGAATGATAAATAGCGTTTGCATATTCAGTTTGCAAAATTCAAAATAATTTTTGTAGATTTATTTATAGCTTAAAAAAATACGATCATTTTACTAAAAAAATAAGTACTTTGAAATGGCTAAAAATTAAATATTTTATCAATATTTGTGCCTAGTTTTCATATATAAATTGTTAAAAACCTCAGTTCCGATCTATCTCAGGAATAAACTAGCATTTCGCAATCAACTTCATGTTCCTATGAGAACACATTTTAATTATGTTACTACACCTGAGCATTATAGCCCGGGAGGTGGTGTCAAATTTTTATGGGTGATTTCAGCATAACTACTCTCTATTCTGTATGGTAGTTTGTACTTGACAAGCAACTAAAATAAGTGTTAGCTGGCGCGACGCTGTGACCTGCGGGTGTAAGAGGCTGCCAAACTCGTAAAAAAAATTTTTTTTTCGAGTCATTTCAGCAAAGCTAAAAAGCTGTAGATTGTTTATTTATAATGTTTCCATCATGAAAAAATGTGTTAGCTGCATGGGGTAGGTGGAAAAACTTGTTAGCTGCCGAAGTGAAAATGTATGAAAAGTACGGAAAATCAAGTGATTTCGGCAAAGCTAAAAAATTGCTTATATAACAGTTTACGATCTGAAAATCGTATAAATGACTGTTAGCTGGTATTAAAATGTGGCAAAACCTGTTAGCTGGGCTTTCAAAGTGTAGCGTAGCATTGAGGCGCGGTGCCTTTAATGACGCAGCTAACATATTTTTCCACCTTTTCTTGTCAGCTAACTACTGATTTTTTTATCATAAACTGATGAGGTACTCATTTTCATACCTGCTGATATCACATTACTGAAAAAAATGCAATTGAAAGAGAATACGGAAGTACAATGGTATCATATATTGTATACTAATATTATAAATAAATTAGTGTATTTTATAATTTGTACATTTATCGAATGTCAGAATATTATTTCGAACAGCAAGAAAAATGTCTTCTACTACAATCGATATAAATTATGTACATTTTTGTAATAGTATAATTTAGAAAATGTAATAACATATATTCAGTAAGCTCTCAAATTATTTATATTCATCATCTGAATCATTTTCACAGTCGAAATCGGATTTTTAGACCTTTCTAACTACGACAATGTCGTATACTATACTAGTAGAAAACATAGTCTCTGCTTTTTGAAATAATATTCTGCAATTCGATAAATGTACAAATTATAAAATACACTGTTTTAATTTATTTATAATATTGTTATACGATATGTGATACCATTTTACTCCCGTATTCTCTTTTAATCACATTTTTTTCAGTAATATGATATTAGCTGGTATGAAAATAAGTACCTCATCAGTTTATGATAAACAAAAAACAGAAAATCAGTAGTCAGTTAACAAGAAAAGGTGGACAAATATGTTTGCTGCGTCACTAAAGGCACCACGCGAAGCGCGCGCCTGAACTCTACTCTACACTTTGAAAGCCCAGCTAACAGGTTTTGCCACATTTTAATACCAGCTAACAGTCATTTATACGATTGTCAGATCGTAAACTGTTATATAAGCAATTTTTTAGCTTTGCTGAAATCACTTGATTTTCCGTACTTTTCATACATTTTCACTTGGGCAGCTAACAAGTTTTTCCACCTGCCCCATGCAGCTAACACATTTTTTCATGATGGAAACATTATAAATAAACAATCTGCAGCTTTTTAGCTTTGCTGAAATGACTCGAAAAAAAATTTTTTTTTGCGAGTTTCGCAGCCCCTCATCATCTTAAGCCACGCTTTTGGACCAGCTGACACATGATTCTTCGATAAGCTATGAAACAACAATCTGTAGTAAAAAAATGAACTTTGGTGAAATGGTCCGATAAAATTTGACACCACCTCCCGGGCTATTACAGTTTCTTATATCAGCGATGTTTCATATATAATAGTGTAAAATGATATAACAATTTCCATGAAAATTTTGAGCCTTGCGATTCGAAGGCAGCCGTCTAGCTGAAATTTCATTTTAAGGTCTTAGTTTATTGGATTGTTATACTGTACTCTACGTCCGCCACGTTTAATAATTTATAAAAAGGTTTTTTAAATGATGTCGACTTTTATGCGCACGTTGTACATATATCTTTATTGTGAATCGCACTGTTTAACAGTTGGTCAAAATGCTGCAATGTATTGCGGACCTGTGCCTAATATCGTAATAACGCAATGCACCGGTTGATTTTGTGGCCTGAAAATCTTATGGATTAGCTAATTAAAAGTTTTAGAGGATTAGCATCTTTAATGAGGAGAAGCTCGAAAAACATTAAAACATTTTAACTCAAAGAAATCGTGGCAGAATTTCTTTCATAAGTAAACCAAACGTTTGTTCTCAAGTGACATTTTTCATTGGCTGTCCAGAGTGTCCAGATATTTTTTATCAGCAATAGAAAGTTTATCATTCATAAAGAGGAAAACAGAAGAAATGGTAGTAACAGGAGAGAAAAACAGTGCGTTCTGTTCAGTATTAAAGGATGAGTAGTGCAGAAACATTGGAGAACCTCGTGTTGGACAGACAGTAACGTTTTTAACTTATTAGATTGTCGCTACTCATGATGAATTTCTCCAACGTTAACCTTTCATCTTCCTTATACGTCCTTTATAACAGAAACAGCAGAAACATTTTGCCGCAAACACGAGATCCGTATCTTAATTCGTTTCTAAATGGTAAGCCTTTAAAAATCGTAAAAAATTAAAAATTTAAATACCTTTATTTCTTTTATTATTTAAAAGTTGTTTAAAATGACCATCATGAACTTCTTGGCAGTAGTAAAGTCGATTTCGGAACTCACTTCCCACATTTTCGAGAATGGCATGTATTACTTCTTGGCAGAGTTCCAAAATCGACGATATTACTGCGAAGAAGTTCATGGTGGTCATTTTGAGCAACTTTTAAAGCAATAAGAGGAAAAAAGGTATTTAAATTTTTCATTTTTTTTTTCACGATTTTTTATTTTTATTGATTTCCCATTTAAAAACGAATTAAGATACGGACTTCAGACTTGCGGTAAAATGTTTCCTTTTTGAAGACCTTTAAAATGAGGTGCCACAATGCAAATATGTAGTTAACCTTAACTCACTAGCATCATCCCTGAAGGGGGTTGAAAAAGTAGATTTATTGACTAATAAGAATCACCTAAAAATAAGATACACCTAAAATGTGGTGTCTCTATCGTTAGTAATAGAAAAAATATTGCCCATACTAAGACTTTTCGGAAATCCTGTATAGGTATTAGGTACTGCAATGCAGTCCTTTGCAATCCAGTATTCTTATTTTTAAAAATCAACAAGACCACTAAGTTTAAGGTTTTCACTTTGATTAGGATAAAACTAAAATTCTACTTGTTATGATTTCATAGCCTAATAACAATAATTTCTTATATCATAGTTAAAATCTCTATAATTTACAAACCAGTGAATTATTTAAATCTACCTGGAAGTCATTTTTATCTTAACTTTCTTTTTTTTTTATCGGAGCGTTCGAATTTCTTCAAAAAAATTATCTGGAGATTCACTGCATACTATGACCATATATTCTCCAATAAAAGGGAAGTAATTTGGCGCCCCCTAATCATTGTGCTTACTCCCCCCCCCCCCTCGGCCCTCAAGGCACGCCATGTAGATATAGCACTGATTTTTCCTATACTTATTTTTCTTTTCTAGGTCGAAACTTGTACGAGAAAGAAATATTTTTTGCTTAACCAAAAAGATATTTCCTGTTTGGCAAGAACTGCTTGAATACCCTGTGTACAATGGTCCTTGCAAAAATTAATACAAATATGTGATTTGTTTAAGTTTAAATTTTAGTTTTTGCGAATAATCTCAGTCAGAACATATTTTTTGGCTTTTACGCAAAAATTACTAAATATGTAACAATTAGAAAAGACACGGAAAAAACTCTATGTCGTTAGTATTGGAAGAACTATATCTGTTCCTACACAATACTTTAGACATTTGCTTATTAACGAAAAAATATTTATGAAAATCTAAAAATATCTAAATTTACGTAGCAAAAATTTAAGTTAATAAAGTAGCTAGAAAAATGAAATCTTTTTAAAATACAGAATTGCAAAAAAAATATAAATTATCATAAAATAATTTAAAAATTTACTTACACCTCAATCCTGTTGAAAATATATTGCTTCGGCCTTTTTGGGCCTCATCAGATTTCATTTTTCTAGCTAATTTATTAACTTCAATTTTTGCTATGTAAATTTAGATATTTTTAGATTTCCATAAAGATTTTTTCGTTAATAAGCAAATGTCTAAAGTATTGTGTAGGAACAGATATAGTTCTTCCAATACTAACGACACAGCGTTTTTTCTTTGTCTTTTCTAATTATTATATATTTAGTAATTTTTGCGTAAAAGCCAAAAAATATGTTCTAACTGAGATTATTCGCAAAAAACAAAATCTAAACTTAAATAAACCATACCTGTATGGCCAGAATTTTTTAATTTTTGAAGGTATTTTGCCAACAAATATAACAATAGACTTACTGTCTTAATAAGTCATTTTGACATAATATTTTTTTCATTAATGTGTTTCTCTGTTATAATAAAAATAGATAAAGATTAGATTAGGGCCCTCATGCTCCTGGGCTGATGAGGCCCAAAAATGCCGAAACAATATATTGTCAACAGGATTGAGGTGTAACTAATTTTTCAATTATGATAATTTTTTTTTACAATTCTGTATTTTAAAAAGATTTCATTTTTCGGTAATTGTTTACTATATCCATTTCTGCCATTCTTCCGTTTTTTGAAAAATTCTTCTATGGTCACATTCTACAGTCTTTCCTGATTGCCAATATACTTGCGCACATAAAAAATTATGTTGTTTTTTATTAATTTTTAATGAAACAAACTTACGGGACCTGGGAGCGAATAGGGGTTTGCTCAGGTTTGCTGGGGTTTCTTCAGGTTTTACCCACTTTTACTTAGTCTTTTTTATATTGCGTTGTTTTGGCAGTGCGATTGATTTCGATGTACTCTAAATTTATAATTTTGCGTTGCGATGGTCGCGCCACTCACTAGAATGGACTTAATAGACAAGAATAAACAACTTTTAACCTAAAAATAGTACGAAATATATATAAAATATATTAATTATTATTAATTTTTGTTAAAATATGTGCTTCGTATGTTGATAAAGTGTAGGTGCCAAAGATGTTAGTTTTATCCTCGGAATTGTTTTACCCCACCCAGCACCGCTATTCGCTCCCAGGTCCCGTAAGTTTGTTTCATTAAAAATTAATAAAAAACAACATGATTTTTTATCTGCGCAAGTATATTGGCAATCAGGAAAGACAGTACAATGTGACCATAAAAGAATTTTTCCAAAAAACGCAAAAATAGCGGAAATGGGTATAGTAAACATTTACCCATTTTTCTAGCTACTTTATTAACTTCCATTTTTGCTATGTAAATTTAGATATTTTTAGATTTTCATAAAGATTTTTTCGTTAATAAGCAAATGTGTAAAGTATTGTGTAGGAACAGACATTATAGTTCTTCCAATACTAACGACATAGAGTTTTTTCTTTGTCTTTTCTAATTGTTACATATTTAGTAATTTTTGCGTAAAAGCCAAAAAACATATTCTAACAAATATGTGAATACAATTTCTCAATTTAAGATTTCCCCCGTTGAAATTAATCCTTCAAATATCGGAAAACCCATAAACACAGCCGAACGTTAAAAGTTCCATAAATTATTATTTTAGTTTTCGTCGACTGATTCCATTCATTTAAAAACGCAGCATATTTCTGTTTTATATTTTTCCAACCAGAAATTCGAGGGGAGCAACTGAACCGGTTAAATATGATTTACACTTTAACTTGCCAGCCAGTCTTCTGGAATCGGGAATAACTTTTTTATTATTATTAATTCGCCCTTTTTCTTGTTTTTGCCGTTTTTCAAAATTTTATGGCAACTTCGTTAAATTTGCTATATCAGTACTGGTTTCCATAGTTTGTTAGTCGTTTAGGGTAATTAGCCGTTTCATGAAATCTCTCAATGGTTTATGTAGTTAGTGCTAGCAGAAGTGAAATAGTGTTAAAATACAATATGACTGGAAAATTTGGATATTACGAGTACATGTAATGCTTAACCATTTTCTGCCGTTAGTGAAATCGTATAAGCTTACATCAAGTGGCTTACTGTTTTAGAAGTTTCATGTAATACATTTCTAAACTATGAGATTGGGGGTCATAAAAACCAACTCGTCAAATAGGTAGTTTTTAGTGATGATTCAAAAAATTATGATTTTAAGAGGCGAATTATTGAAATAGCTTTTATGAATAGTATCTCTAATCTCAACTTGTGTATAGTTTAGTGCAAACACAAATTGTTACCAAGCCAAATATGCTTAAATTTTTATTTTGCCGACTGAATTTCACTTCTAACATTAAGTTCATGGGGTGGGTCGAAAAAAATTTTTAAAATTGTTTGAGCCGATTTTAAGAGAAAAAAATGTGTTAGTAGAAAGTTATAGTTATTTGATTTTTGTTTTAAATTATATTTTAGGTTTAAGAAAATTCAAATGAGTATAACTTTCTACTAATATATTTTTCTCTCTTAAAATTTAAGAATTGTCGACAAAATGATGTAAAATTTGTTTAGAAAAAATTATAGATAAAATAACTAAGCCTAATTTCAAAAATTCAACTTTTTTTCTCAAATTACAAAATATTTTTTCTTTACCAAAACGTTCCTAGTAGACTCACTATTAAAAAACCTGAACTTGGCATGGGTCCCATAAATAGCAACGGAGATATTAAACTTCAAAATTTCACGGGCTGCGCCTGCTAACGACAAAAGAAATAATTCAGCATTACATGTACGGCCAGATTCTCCAATGCTAGACCGATCTAATTTGACATTCAAAAGTTTTAAACTGAGACGTGTAAGAATAAGACAACTAAGTTTTATACTATGAATTTTTGTCAGAGTTTTTTCGCAAATTTATAAAGAAAATGGCAATTTTAGTACGTACTTTCCAAAATAATTAAACTAAATTCATGCTAGCAATAAGTTCCAAGATGAAAATTGTTTGAAAACCAAGCAAATCAATGAAATGTCAGAATAACCCATAAGTTTTTAACGATGAGTTATTATGTTATCATTGGCAGGACTAAGACTTATCAAAACCAAACCAATCAGTAGGACAGCCTTGACAAAAAGGATGTCAATAACGAATTTTATAAAAATAAAAATTGTAACATAACATTAACAATTCCTATATCTTCTGCAAAATATCATAAACAAAATCAAACATTTGCCGTTTATGTAAGGTCTTTGAAATCAATTATACCCCAAAAATAGGAATAATTGATCAAGCTAATATGTCATATAAAAATGCAAACCTTTTTTGGCCTTTTTAATTTACATGCTCTTAGATTATTTCTGAAAACATTCCTTACACATCACACTGCGATCTTATCAAAATTTGCACTGGATCATTGTGGCTTCTAACGGAATTAAATAACTAAATATTTTTCTTCAAAAAACATCTCTTTTTAAAGTTTTTTTTTCGAAAAATAGCTTATTCGAAAATGAATTAACGAAATTTTTCAAAAATATTTTCTCGAAAAACATGTTTCGAAAGTACCAATTTTTTAAAAATGTCTTCAACAAAATATTTTTTATAAACTAGGTACATTTTCCGAAAACATGTTTTCGAAAAGAGTAGGTACCTATTTAAAAAATTAAATTATGAACTCTAGTGGGTCGAAAAATGAAAAAAATACGAAAAAGTTCCTGAACAAACCTAGACCAACCCTGTTTTGGGTTTTGATCGCTGATGATTACCATATACCATATTTCTTCTTCTTCTTCTTCAGACTCAAAACGGAACCAGTTCTTTGGAACTTCTTTATTGTGTTGTAGATTGTCATTTCAGTTACTGGGATTTCTACAAATTTCTCGCTAAATTGTTCCATGGTGTAACGGTTTGCTACTTGGCCATGCCCATACCACTGGACTGTAAAAATCCTTTGTTGAGTAGATAGCATTTTGATGAGAAGAATTTTAAATTAAATAATTGGTTCATTTAATAAAGACATTGACAAAAAGGTCTATAGGTGTCATTATTGTTTAATATGTAGAAACTAGTACTCTGGTTAAAGGTGTGAGAGAGAATAGTTCGGACTAAAAAAATATTTTGATAAAACTCGTTACTTTTACTATTTCAATTTTTTAATGAAATCTTGTACATCGACTTCGGGTTTAATTTAAAATATATTTCATATTTGTTCTTTTAGTATAAAATGATAAACAAGGTATGTTTATTTTTACACAAAATAACGTTTTCGTATTTTTTATGCTCCCAGTACAAAAAATTAATTTTTTCATTACGTGAATCTTATTTATTTTGCAAGCAAAAGCTTTATTAGGAGTGACATTTTTACGTATCTTGCAAAATTTGGTACAGTTTTTCTCTTTTATGCCCCACCTGCTACTATGTAGGTAGACACAAAACATTTCATTTTCAAAATTTCAAAATTAAACCGAACCTTTTAGAACTGGCCTTCCAATTAGGCATCAATGAACATGTTTCGATTTGATATCAAAAAGCTTGTCCAATAATGGTTTCGTGTGTTGTGTGCACATTACACGCAGTCATGAAGCTCAAAGCAAAATTATCGCTATATGTTTACTTCGCATTCACCTATATAAAATTATTAAAATGGTAACGTTAACACCTTTTTTTTAAATTAAATGAGTGAATAAAATTGGTCCTTATTGATCATATTTATTGAATCTACATATGGGGCAAATCGCCTCAGATGTCTCAGGGCAGCGTGCGATTCTGAAAACATGCCATTTTAAACTCATAATCTCGCAATGAAAAGGCCATTAAAAAATAACTGAGACATAGTTTTCGATGTATTTTTTCCTCAGCTTTCCGACGGTCTAATTTGTCTTCCAAAATTCCGCCTCCTTAACCTCAAAACAAAAACTAGACGTGCTGAATCCAAAAAGGGACTTTTTTTCTTTTTTTAATACGCTAGATCGAAAGATCAGTATTTTTTACGTCGAAAAAGCTATTTTTCAGAGAGGACTTTTTTTTGTTGTCGAGGAATCAATCGAAAAACATTTAAACAATTTAAGTATACAATCACAGAGCCTGACCCACGTGTCGCGTCGCTGCCTCGCCGCGCTAACAAGAGTCGAGGGGATGGGTACAATTTTTATCCCGGGCTTGCACATGCGCAGAGAAAGGAACAATAGTGGATTTTTTCACACCGATCCCTCTTCGCCTGCGAGGAAAGAGACTGGTCAGGTGCTACTATGTACTAACCAGGTGCTAACCCTGTTCCGACCTTAGGGTGCCCTCCGATCCACCGTTCGCTAGATTTTCTGGACAACAAACAAAACATAATTTTTAGGTTAAGGTACCTAGACACGATAAAGTGTTTGCTCGAGACCATTACAAAAAGACAAAACAAAATTTTTATCGAGGCAGGAGTGCTAACCCGTTTCCAATACACCTTTTAGAGCCGATTTCCTAATTTTTTATAATACTTTAAATGACAAAAATTAAAAAAAAGATGCACCCGAGCACGGATTCGAACCAACACATCTCGGTCAATAAGCGGATTCTTTACCACTGCACTACGTCACTGATGCTAGGAAATCGGTAAACTTATTATCAAGTTCATCATTTATTATATTTTTGAGGTTATTACGCATGCGGAAGCCCGGGATAAAAATTGTGCTCATCCCCTAGACTCTTTAGTCGCGCTTTGTTTCTCCAATAATTCCTGGAAAACAAAAAAAAGTCCTGTGTGGAAAAAAATTTTCGACGTAAAATATCTTGATCTTTTGATCTAGCATATTAATAAAAGATACAAATGGCGTTTTTCGAAATAAAGCACGTTTAGTGTTTTTTTGATGTTAAAGAAGCGGAATTTTGAGAAATAAATTACACCATCGGAAAGCTGAGGAAATAATATATCAAAACTAATATTTAAGTTATTTCTTTATTGACATTTTCATTGCGGCATCATGAGTATGAGTTCAAAATGACATGTTTTCAAGCTCGCGCGTCACGCAGGGACATCTGTGGCGATGCGCCCCTATATAAAAATTTTCACTAACTGACATAACCGATGGCTCTGGAAGTGCCAAATTTGGAATATATACGTTCCTAACACTATGTAAGCCACAAATAAGAAGCAATTTTCTCAAATTTTACCCCTAAGATAAAGGAATAAAAATAAAAATTTACGGAGTTCGTGGCAACACTGTTGAGAAATAGTTTTGGTAACATACGACAGTCTTTAGCCGCAGCGCCCGATACTGTACCCTACACAACAGGGTGGAGTGAACCTATACTTGTCAAAAGATAAATTACGATATACAATTTAGCATGAAAAAATTTAGAATCAATTCTCTAACCACCTGAAAATTCCTTATACAATAAGGATTTCAACAAATAATGGTAAAACAGCTATTCTCCGGGCTATATGCCCCTCCGAGCGCTGAATAGGGATGCTAACGATACTTCGATACCTCAAAAGTATCGATACTTTTGCCATAGTATCGAGTATTTTTGGCATCGATACTTTTATAACGATACCAAGTAGGTATCGATACTTTTCTTGCAGTATCGGTATCGAAACCAATTAGTTACTTTACTACCACCGCCGTCTATTATACCTTAGTTAAAGTGATATTTAATTCCAGTTTTATTTGCATAGGAATCATTTGGCTATTGTTTCTTGAGGTAATTCGATCCGTGGCTCATTAGCGGCATTGGCGCCTTAACCAGAATAGAATATTTATTTTATTAGCGCCAACTTTTAGGTTCCCAGATGTTGCCAAAAATATAAGTATATGATGCACTAGTAACACATTTACCGGTTTTCTTGCCTTAGCAATGTGGTCCAGAGGTAGAGTATCCGCTATTGAACCGATAGTTTGTGGGTTCTATGCTGGGCTCGGGTGAATTTTTTGAAAAACTTTGGTCATTTCAAAAATTAGATCGGCACTAAAAGGTGTATCGGCAACGATTTTCGCACTTGTTCAGGTGTAATTTTTTTTATATTATTGGTTATCTCGTATGTACTACTTAAAATCTCAAGCATGGACAAATATATTTGGCTGGCGCTCCTTTTATTTTTAGATGTAACGTAACCTCTATACTCTTCTACTAATTGCGCATGGTCAAGTAATTAATTAGTAACTATATTTTGTTTAAATTGCAAATATGCAACCGACTAAAGGTAAAAGCACTTTCGTGAGTGTTATTCCCAAAAAAAATGTTGTGTAAACCTTTCGATACCGATACATGAGAGTATCGATACTTTTTCGGTAAGTATCGGTAGGTATCGATACTTAGCAAAAAAGTATCGATTTGGTATCGGTATCGATACCTTTTGTTATTTTCGCATCCCTGGCGCTGAATTACATACCAAAATTTGCCGTATTTTCTTCTAACACAGTTAGATAAGAAAATACTAACGTTTCGAATGCAAGAAACTACCAGGAAGAAGGAAGCTTTTTCTTTAGTTAGAATATCGTCACCTGCAGACCGGTTTCGAACTCGTTGGTTCTCATCAGTACAGGATAGACGTAATAGACGAACATACCACCCTTCCGAAAAAGTAATCCCTTAAAGCTACAATGTCGTACTGCATAAGCAGTGAGACATAGGCAGCGCCATCCATTAGCAGTTTCAAGCAGTCAGAGTAGAGTTTACCGTAAGGTAAAATTTTTAAAAATATGAATGAAGTCTACTTGTCAGGTGTATATATAAATATGAAAAAATTGAGCATCAATTCTCTAACCACCTGAAAATTCCTTATACAATAAGGATTTCAACAAATAATGGTAAAACAGCTAATCTCCGGGCTATATGCCCCTCCGAGCGCTGAATTACATACCAAAATTTGCCGTATTTTGTTCTAACACAGTTAGATAAGAAAATACTAACGTTTCGAATGCAAGAAACTACCAGGAAGAAGGAAGCTTTTTCTTTAGTTTGAATATCGTGCACCTGCAGACCGGTTTCGAACTCGTTGGTTCTCATCAGTACAGGATAGACGAACATACCAACCTTCCGAAAAGTAATCCCTTAAAGCTACAATGTCGTACTGCATAAGCAGTGAGATACAGGCAGCATCATCCATTAGCAGTTTCAAGCAGTCAGAGTAGAGTTTACCGTAAGGTAAAATTTTTAAAAATATGAATGAAGTCTACTTGTCAGGTGTACATATAAATATGAAAAAATTGAGAATCAATTCTCTGTCGTCAGTTAACATCGCCAATAGAATATTTTCTGGGTGATTAAAATACGTATTCCTTTGTATAACTGGATCTATGATTATTTTTTATTCTGTCTGGTATATAATGAGATTTATTGATAATACAAAATAAGTGTATCGGACTATCAGCGCACGAGGGTTTGTTTTGTATTTCAAACCAAGTAGGAGCGTAAACTTTAACAATATACTCTGTTCTAATTTTTAGTTCACTTAAAGGTTTTTCTGTTCCCACGTAGACTCTAAGGATTTCGTTTTCTGTTGACAGTCGCCTTGAATGTGCCATTTTTCCTGGATTACGGTTAGCGAAAGAAGAAGAAACTTCACCTTTTCCAATCGCCACGCAAATCTGATATAGGTACTTCTTGTTGGTGCTTAAATAATTAGTATCAAATACAGGTAGCTCTGTGTCTATTATGGTAAAGTTAATAACAGACATTAGATGGTAACTTTCTAAAGATTTTCCAGTTACGCCAGAGAATCCTTTGGGATCATTGCCTTACAATCTAGATTTAATGAATCAAATATCGAAGAGGTAGTTCATTATTATGTAAAAAACAAATAAACACTGCACTGAATGTCCTACAGAAATTTATAGTTGTCTGATTACCGGTTTGGAGATGTCTAGGGGTGAGTTGTCCTGTTCATTATATTATAAATTTTACAACCTGTTGCTCAAAACTTTTAATCTAGCAATAAATTTAATTGACGTTGAAGAGGGTCATCTTTGTCAATGACATTAACACGAGTGATATTTCATTATAAGTCTCCAATTAGTTTAATTCTTTACTGTTCGATCAGATTTCTATCATGGCCAAAAAAAGGACAAGCTACCTTTTATCGTAGTAAGTAGTATAGGTACAGGGTGATTCGCTAAGATGATTCCAAAAAGCAACTAAACAAAAATTCCTTTTACCGATAAATAGTAAAGAGATTTCTTAGCGTTATATGTAATTAGATATGTCATAACTGTTACCCGCGCCTTTGCTTGCTTGAAACATGGTATACATTAAATTGCAGAAAATATTGAACCGTTTTGAGAGGGGCATAAGAAAAATTGGTCTTGCAGAGCTGTGCTCAAAAATGGTAATTTCAAAAACTACTAATTTTTAGGGTAATTTTGAGACGAATAGTATACGATAAAACATCAAGCTAGGAGCTAAGCCATTTTCGTAATGAAATACCACGTATGTAAAAAAAATACAAATTTTTGTCATGGAATCTCGGAACATTATAAAAATTAATCAGCTCCTTGCCTATATTTCCATAAATATTTTAACAAAAGTTTAGCCTAAACAACTTCTTAATAAGGACGATAACCATTCGCAGACAAAATTTTATAATTTTATTTGTTATGTCTAATTTTGACAATCAGCTGCTTAGTCACCACAAGAACCCCTAAAGTTCAGCCACTACCTTCCAGAGAGCAGTAGAGTAACCCAGGTATAGTTTAATTGCAGTTTTCCGTAATGGTGTCATAACATGTGTTAGTAAAAAAAAGCAAGAATCTCTCCTTGACCCTGTAAGCTATGCGGAAAGGGTCCTTCCCTCCCTCATCTTTACGCCACTGAGGTAACCAAGGGTTAGCACCAGCCCCGGCCGTACTCCGATCGCCTTGATCCCATCCGATCCCATTTGACTTTCCTGAATAGGGGTCGTAATGCAGTGGCGGCTGGTGAAATTTCGAAGTTGTATATCTCTGTTCCTACTTACAGGACCCGTATCAAATTTAGGGGTTTTAATAGTGAGCCCACTGGGAATGTTTTGGTAAAGAAAAAAAACATTTTGTAATTTGCGATAAAAAGTTGAATTTTTGGTGTGCCCCTCCTAAGAAAAAAATGAACACGTCTAGGTATTTTATTTATTATTGTTTCTAAACAAATTTTGCATCATTCTGTCGACAGTTTTTAAATTTTGATGGAAAAAAATGTGTTAGTAGAAAATGATAGTCATTTTAATTTTTTTAAGCCTAAAATATAATTTAAAAAGAAATTAAAATGACTATAACTTCCTAATATGTAACACATTTTTCTCTTTTAAAATTTAAAAACTGTCGACAGAATGATGTAGAATTTGTTTAGAAAAAATAATAAATAAAATACCTAGACGTGTTCATTTTTTTCTTAGGAGGGGCACACCAAAAATTCAACTTTTTTTCGCAAATTATAAAATGTTACTTTTCTTTACCAAAACATTCCCAGTGGGCTCACTATTAAAACCCCTAAATTTGGTACGGGTCCTGTAAGTAGGAACAGAGATATACAACTTTGAAATTTCACCAGCCGCCACTGTCGTAATGACAACCATGTAAATATATACATATTAGATATGTATATATTAGTTAAGTCACTATGTGCCGTTATTAAGGAATAAAGACTTTTGAAAGTAAAGTGTTCGTAAAAATGAACTGGAAATATATAGTGCGCCAATTAAAAAAATGTCTGATGTGACTGTTTACTGAAAGGGGTTTTATACTCGATTAATGAAGCAGGCTTATACCACAAGGAATGTTTAGAATAGGCAAATGGACCGTAATGACTAGAAATAGAAGAAAATTCAAAAAGAATTTGAATAAAATATTTCCGTTCTGCTGAAGAATGCATGTTTTTTTTCAGATAGAATAACATCGAGAAAAAATGTCGAAAAAATGTTTCGATTGTTATGAAAGTTCGTTGCTTGGAAATTTCGATAATGACATTCGACAGTCGAGTGGTTTTAAATAAAATGTCATGAGCGAAATTGCCAAAAAGGTGTCATAAAATTTAGATTCTGATATCTTGTAAAGTAACATACCATAAGTGGATCCAATAACTGATAACAATCTGAATTTGTGGGCAGATTCTGTTAGTAACACAATGCTTAATTTTCATTTTTTTAAATTTGCAACATTCTTGCTCGATTTACTCTGTAAGTCAGGCGCGGCTCGTGAGTTTTTTTACAGGTAACTCAAAATTTTGTGGGCAACTAGTGACAGCAACGCACGAAGCAAAATACACTTTTTTAATTAAGAAAGGTTTTTTAATAATGTGCCAAGAAATTATTTACCTACAAATAAACACCGCAAAAATCATAAAATAGGTACTGTAGTATATTGAACATTGCTCCTCTAGATGTTTATGACTTTTTTCTATGTGTTCTAGTACTCTAGATTAGTAGATTGTTAGAGGGTTCCCGTTTTGATACGTTTAGCGTCTCCTCAATAAAGGTCGCGCCTTGTACTAAAAGCCCAGAATAAATGGTCTTCTAAATTCTGAGCTAAACGTATCATTATACGTAGAATAAAATTACGAACGCTGCCGAAACTCCGTTTTCTTTAGTAAATACAATACCGGCGATTTGACATAGTAATACGATCTTTGTCTACGCACGTGCAGGCTGTCAGCTGTAGTAGATATGAGATTGCCAATAATTTTAACACGTTAACCCCCGGGCTATTATCATACAGGTTTTCCCACAGACCAAATCACTTTTTTTACAATTTCGAATTAAGACAATACAAGTGTTTACTCCTAAGCTAAATTAAGTGACGTTGGTAGTTTTCTTTTTGTAAAAAAAAGGTGTGGTAAGATGTGGTACACACGGTCTGTTTAATAGATTTTTTAACATATGCTTTTGTTTGGACCATGTGTACCATAGTGTGCCACATTTAGTTGACATCTTAGCATTCTTAGCCTTCTTCTTTGGTCTTTGAACTTCAAAACTGCTACTGTCTGAGTTTGTGTCATTTATTTAAAAGCTTGATCCGCGTCCGAATCATAAAAGGTACTTTCGGGTTCACCAAAGCTGTGTGTCTTCGGGAATTTTCCGAAGCTGTTAACCCTTTTTGTGACATTTTTCTAGTAAATACGCACTCTTTTTACAATAACTAAGAGCTATTCAGCGTAACGCAACGAATTTGCGTTACGCTGAGTAGCTCTTAGTTATTGTGAAGAAACTCAATTGAAAATCTAACCTAAAATCTTTGACAAGATAATTTTTAAAGGACCAAGCTAGATTTTTGTTTACCACAGACCGGACGAATCTAATGCACCGTAAGAAAGCATAATAACTGTGAGCCTACACGAGTCACAGCGATCAGAACATGACTCTCTACTGTGTCCAAATTGGTACACGCGGTCCCTGATAAAACATCGTTGTGTACCCGTAAGGTACACATGGGAGTCAACGTGTTAAAAATATTTTATCGAGGAACAAGTGCCAACTTGTTGCCAATACACCTTTTAGAGACGATCAAATTTTTAACTAACAAAAATTAAAAAGAAAGTCTACCCCAACACAGCCTCGAACCCACGACCTCTTGGTAAACTCGCTGAGATTCTACCTCTGGACTACGCTGGTAATGTTAGCAGACCGGTCCAATGCCATTATATTTAATGAGTAGCCCTGGCGAGGCTGAGATCGTATTTATAAATTTTTATGTTTAACCACTAATTAATTTTACATTAATACACTGCAAGTACAATGCGCGTATTAGCTACCTAATTAGATTTTCTTTTTCCGAACCAAATGTTTTAAAAGAGTATATTTGAGTGTATTTCCATAGTAGGAGTGGCCCGATATTATTGGTGGGCCGTCGACCAATTGTGTCTCTATTTAACTTCCTAAAACGCGTATATCTGTTTCTCTCTTAGTTTTACTGAATTTACATCGCACATATAAACCTATGAGATCAATTTAAAATACGACCCAGACCGGAACAAGCTTGGATAATAATCTTTCGACGATGGCTTGGCTTGATTCTTTCTTGGGGAGTTTTCGCATGGAACTTTTTTGAAACAAAAGATTCTTTTTTGGTTTTAAAGAATTACAAAAAAGGTTATTAGGTAGATCATTGAAAATTTTAGGTGGGTCATTGACCAAATGATCTTATGGACGGGCCGCGCCTGCTGTAAGTACATATATACATAAAAATACCCAAATCATTTGTACAAAAGGATTTTCTAAAACAGTATGTTTTTTGTTATTCCCACTAAAGTTTATCTACATGGGGTTTATTCACAACTAGTATTATGAGTATGTTAAAAAATCGGAAACCACATGAAACACTTTAATAATACCTATAAATGTGTATATCAATACTAATTGAGCTCTAATTAAGACATACAATTTGAATATTTATTTTAAAATATCCAGCAATAAATAGCTTTGAAATCCATGACAGCCTGTAATCTGCACACTACACACGTACTCGCTATCGGAAAAAAGCTTTTCAGTTTTTATCGGATCGATGTTGAACAATCCCATGTTCTTGTTTTAATCAAAAGCTTTGTTTTTGATTTTTAAGTGCAAATCTGACATTTAATTTAAATCCAAATGACGTCATCAATGATAAATAAGTTATGCTAAATAGACAAAAATAGGCACATACAGGCTGTCATTATATCAGTAGATACAGAAAAATGGACTCATTCACTAAAATTTAATTTTCATATCGCCGGGGGGAAAACATTGTATCGATCAGAAAATCCTTTTTTTAATAAGCTACATACGAATACGACACAAACACCAGGGGCGGACATATGGGGGGAGCGCTACTCCCGTGGATGCTTGAGTTGGCTATTAGAACCTCGTACCAAAAAACCGCGTCGACAGTTGAGTTTTGGGAAAATTTGCGAAAAGGTCGTCAGTTTAATTTCAGCAAACGTAAAAAAGTTTGAGTCGACAGTCTTTCTCGGAGGGAATTTGCAAAAAAAGGTTGTCAATTTTTAATATTTATCTTCTCATAGTTGGATATTTTTCCTAAACCCCTCCCCCCCCCCTCAACATAGTGCTTTTAGTACGCCCCTGACAAACACAGTCTAAATTATTGACCACACTCACAGAAGATGATCCCTCCATTGCAAAAAAAAAAAAACAGAAATTCACCAATGACGTCTAAATTTAATTGGACTAATATAGCTTGAACCAAGAATGCCTCTTTCTCCGACCGAGCGCACTTCCGCAGGAACTCGTGCGCAGTTGAAAGATTAAAGCATTTTGTAGTATTAAACAGGACCGGTCTTAGTAACGTAAGATAAAACAAAACGTCCTCAAACTCCCCCGTGGAATCAATCACAATCACATTACATTAAAAACTCGGTTTTTAAAACACCTTGTGGAAATTTAGAAGACCTACGGGCTAGAATTACAAATAAATTTCAGGAGATTAAAAACTGTAAGGATCAAAATGGTTAATCTGGCTCTGATAGCCTGCTAAATTATTGAGATAAAAGGGTACCACGACCCGAGAGAATATAACTTACTTCTGGAACTGACGGCCAGAACAAGTATTGAGATATGATATAGGGTACTGTGACCGAATGGCACACTTGGCCGAAGGTTCCTTGAACACTAGAGGCTCGACAGAGGAACGGACTTTGAGCTCTGATGGCTCGAAAGAGAAGAGGAGGGTTCTGGTGACCCGATTTGCGCACTTGACCGAAAGTTCCTTGAACACGAGAAGCTCGACAGAGGACAGGGAGTTCTAATAAACCGAGAACAGGACCATGCCTGGAGAAAACAGGGGATGACGACACCATATAGAGCAGGACTATGCCTGGATGGAAATGGCGGAGTTCTGACGACCCGATAGAGAGAGAGAGAACTTTTTCCCGTACTCACTACTTTTTTTCACCGACTTATTTGTGAACGTGTGTCTGGTCGGACATTTGACCGACTTTTCGTCACGTCGCTAGCGGCGACACAACCACGACTACCTCTCCGTGAATTACTAGGATAACTGAAGTGCGGCTCCGCCGGCAACGAAGTTGAAATGAAAAGTACCAGCTCTTCGGGAACCCGCCTGCTAGGGGATGACCAGGGTAACGAATTATATTTTAGCAGATATTATTTTATTGGTTAAAAATTAGAAAGGGCGGATCGTTGATACCTCGGTACGACGACTAGAAGACGCAATGGGATAGATATCGGTAGCCATGTTTTCTGACTTTTTTATACATGTATTTTAGAACGTTAAAGCAATAAAAATAAAATATAAGAGATTTTCTAAGGGAACTAGGCTTTTGAAGTTTCGCCGACAAAGGTGCCGGTTTAGAATAGAATAAATTGAAAGAAAGATTTTCTTTAGATATTTTCTACGAAATGGGCTTTGTGTATAGCCGACTACTACGTATTTAAAATAAAAGTTAAATAAACAAGAGATGCTTCCTTGAATTTTATTATTTACCAGGCGTTTCATACTTTATTGATTTTTAATATTTATTAGGAACACAGACAGAAAAATATAAATTAAATGAACTGTTGGGTTTCCCCAACAGGTTAAAATATTTTTAAAAGGCAATGACGTTAAAATATTTTTTCTGAATGCAAGAGTACTTAAATGTTTACTGAAAAAGCAATTAATATTTTACACTGTATTTATTTTAACAATAGATAAAAATCCCTGTAGGCATGTGTCTTAACCACAACGCAATATACCCATGCCAAATTAAATCATGTATAATATTTAAATTATTTTAATAAAATACGCTATTCTACTTGAAATATATTTTCCAGTATTTTTGTAATTATTATTGTTTGAAAATATAAAAACCGTTCCGGGAACAATACTGTTTTGATATTTTTATCGGCCTACGATCTGTATACTACACATATGTTACAAATAAATATATATATATATATATATATATATATGTGTATTGAAAAACGATTTTCAGTATCAACTTTATAAATTTAAATCTAAGTTCAGTTACTGTCCCCAACAAACAAATTTATTTCCGGTCAAAAAAATACAATTCGCTGCAAAATTAAGGCATGTGTTTATTATTAAAAATTTATTTTACTAAAAAGATTTTAAATGGGTGCATATTGTTGATAAATATTTATTGATGCAATCTTTAATTTTTTAAGCAACCTTTGTGAATACCTTCCTGCAAAACCTGCAGAAGGTTACAAGATTGGAAAAAAAGAGATAAAATTCCTTTAACATTTAACAGCTGATTATTTTGCTTCGTATGCTTTTACAGTGAGTTCGGCAAGTTTATTAAGTTAAATTAATACAAAATGAAAAACCAAGAAAGCAGAGCAAGAAATCCGTCACGAGAGGAATGTGCTGCTGCTGTAATTCTTATCGAGGAAGGGTTAACCCAAGATCAACTGACACAGCGCTTCGTAGTAACGGAATCCACAATTTTCGGAGCATTAGCTAGATTCAAGGAAACAGGCAGCTACCAAAAAAGATTGAACAGGAACGGCCAAGAGTCACAGCGAACCGCCAAGATCGTTTTTTGCGTCTCCAAGCTCTAAGAACAAAGCTTGTCACAAGTACTTCTTTACAGCAGGAATCTTCCCATTGCTACCAGGTCTTATTTAGTCAGTAGACGGTGCGAAAAAGATTGGCAGAATACAAAATAATGCCACACAGACCTGCAACTGGCCCACCCCTCACCATAGATCATCGAAGGTGGAGGCTTTAGTTCGCCCGAGAACACGCAAATTGGGAAAACCATCAGTGGGAAAATACCTTGTTTACCGATAAGTCCCGATTTCGCCTATTCAGATAAAACTTGAAGGCTCGTATAGAGTTAGTGAGAGTTCAAACAGGGCGTTTGACGGCTACTAGATACATAATAGAACATACCTACATATTGAACCCCATATTGTGGCGTTTTTCTCACTTATAGAAAAAAATTTCTTATTATGCACGATATCGTACGGCCACGTGTTACTAAAGTAGTGCCAAATTATATTTAGGATGTCGAAATTCAAACAATGGTTTTGTCTCCAAGAAGCCTTAACTTAAACCCGATCGAGCACTTGTGGGACAACATTGGTCAACGTATTAGAGTTTTACAACAACCCCCAACAAACTTGAAGAAATATAGGATCAAATTGAGCAAGGCGAAATAAGAAACTTCATTTTAAGGCTTGGTGGAAGTTATCGGGACGTCTTGACAGCAAGAGGTGGTAAAAATGGTTATTAAAGACTTATTTCTTTGCATATTTTTGTACAGCTTCAAGGTCAATAGAAAAGGTAAATTTATTCATTATTCGGTGTTTTTTAATATCTGCTTGTTTTGCGAGAAGGTGTACAAAAAACTATCATATAGAACTTCGAAGATAACACGAACATTTATCAACTGTAAGTGTCCATTTAAATTACTTAGTAAACCACAACAAGTATCTGTCGACCCAAGTATTCTAGTAAACGAACCTATACAAATCCACTAACATAAAAATACTATGAAGTGCTCTAAGTGCTTACTAAAAATATCAACAAGGATTAGAACTGTTCTGGATCGGTATCGCCATGAAGCTCTAGCCTTTAGGGGGGATTATAAAGGAAGAAAGAAGAAGAAGAATATGTTGCGTAAATTTGATATTAGAGACGTTCCGATAATAGATTCCGAAAGCCCATTTAAATGTTTGGCAATAAGAGCTGTAGCAATTTATTTACTTAATATGGGAAAATATGGGGCACTGGATTATTTTAAGCATTCTGTTTTATTTAGTTAGTGGACCGGTTTTTTTATGTTAATATATATGCCTACTATTTTGTTAGTGTTGTATAAGTTTAACGTAAAACCTAACAAACCTATTCTATTTTCTTTGGAAAAATATTTTTGCACGAATTGTATTTTACAGAGTTTTTACTCTAGTAACAATAACTTTAGTTTTCATTTTGAGTAGTGCAGATAGGAGTAGGCGTGGAATCTTTGTGTTTATCTTTTGTTAATTTTAGTTATTAGTCGAATGCTCCTTTTTTGCATTAATGGCTACATTATGTACTATGTTGTTAGTGCGTATTTGTTAACCTAAAATATTTTTAAAAGAAGGGTATTTTAAAGGGATTTTGCTTTGTTTTTAAATAATCAGAAAACACACGGGCGAAGCCGCGAACGGGTTTCTAATTACTAATAAAACTCTAAAGGCAATTTACAATAAAAATAATTAGCATGCAAACAAATCCAAAACGTTTTAAATCCTTGTCTGGGTTAATGCACTGCGCCATACGTGACCTGCCTATTTAAAGTTAATCACATTAAAGCTTACAGGAGCGAATGTTTTAATAAAATCTGCATTTAATTACGCTCTCATGCTACTCACGTTTCATCAAGTTGCCTTGCGTTTGTCAAGGAAAATTATTTTAAATTTTTAAATTTAAGCAACTTCCTGCTAGTGCAGCGCCTGCAAGGTATTTTAAATCAGTCTGATTTAGTCGAAGAAATGTGTACCATAGATAATTCGGGATTTAAATTTGGCACCATTTTTCGAAAACTTAACCTAGAAATTTTATATTTTGCACATGTCATCTAGAAATTCGGCAAGTTAATTATGGATCGCTTACGACGGAAGCACGTGTTAGAATTGTTCAAAACTACTAAGAAAATTCCCGTTCTTGTGTGAAAACAATTCGTAAACTTGGTTTAATTTTTGAGCGTAATCATGTGCCACGTGACAAAGCAACTCGCAATCTTATTCAAAATTTGAAGTTTCGGAATCTGTTGTTAATTTAAAGGTGTCCACGTACTGCTTGATCTAAAGGTGCACGCTCACTTAGGCGAAGCGAAGTTTATCCATCCAAGAACCTTACATACAATCAAATGGAAGCCCGCACACTGAGGCGGCGAGAAACGAAGAGAAGCGTGGTTGACGCTCGGAAAGTCTGGAGAGCAACTAGACGACGTTTGTCTCGCCGCTTCCGGTCGCGCCGCCTCGGAGGTGCGCGCCCACTTAGACGAAGCGTCGCGAAGCGAAGAGAATTTTATCCACCCAAGAACCTTACATACAATCAAATGGAAGCCCGCGCACTGAGGCGGCGAGAAGCGAAGAGAAGCGTCGGTTGACGCTCGGAAAGTCTGGAGAGCAACTAGACGACGTTTTTCTCCCTAGAGCAGTGCCGGCTCAAGGGGGGGGGGCTATCAGCCCCGGGCGGTGGCCTAAAGGGGGCGGTGAGTGGAGTAAAGAAGTAAACCCAAGCTGAAAAACAATAACAGTTGTACAAAAAAATTGACAGAACTAACACACAAAACAGTTGACAGTTTCCGGCGTGAAATCTTTTATTCTAGGTTTTGAAGTTCCTTGAGCATTTCTCGAAGATAAATTGGGATGACGTTTGAAGAAATTTCGAAGCCATTTTTTGCCGGCATTCGCGTCTCGTTTTCAAAACGGATGAGGAAGGTTATTCCTTATAGCAAGCTGATACGCCAGTCTGCGAATGTCTGCGAGTCCTAGACCATAATATCTTTTGTCCATTTCCAAACAGGACTGGACCAAATTTTCTTCCATTTTAGGCAATCAAACTGGTTTTCGACCCATTTGTAGATTACATTGTTCTTCTAAGGGTTGCTCACGTTTGACATATAATTCAAGGGTTATTTGTGGAACGACGAAACTCTTTGACGCCTTTAAAAAACCCCATATGCTTACGTTTAACTGTGTCAATGGTTGCGTCTTCATATTCTCTGGATTCCAATTTTTATATGGGAGACCTTTTGTAGGCAGTTTACTGAACTTTTTTTTCCTATAGATAAAAAAGTTTTCAAACCGTACATTTAGTTGGGTTTGTAAGTTTGGAGATCCAATTTTAGGACACATTTCTATCCAGAATTAGGCAGCCTTTATGACTAAGGTTATGTGATTAAAATAAAAAATCTTGACAGATATTTTTGATTCAAACACTTCGGCTTATTCTACAACTATTCTAGTACATGCATGCGAACTTTCACTTTCCTACGCTAACTACCTTGTATAATAATGTTTAGGCACGGAAACAAAAAACTGTATGTCACAAAGCAACACATAATATTATGGCGCCATCCAGGGGCGTATTAAGGGGGGGGGGGGTTAACCCCCCAGATGTATGAATAAAAATATTTTTATTTCGAGTTTATGACGAACCTTGGGCGCGGCCCCGAACAATGTTCGCCTGCGGCGCTTTTCCACCTTCCCACTTTCCATTTAGTGACCGCCCCCCCCCCCGCAAACAAAATCCTGAATACGCCACTTGCACCACTGAACATCCAAACTGTGTGCTCCCCTCAGACTCATTCTATATGAAAGACCTTTTTCAGTTTCGAGATGATATAGTATCCAAAATTAGGCAACTATCCAATATTAGGCGCCTTTCCTCTACATCTTTGTGTTTTTACGTTCGTTTTGTTCACATGGATAAGACCTAGTGGAAATAAACATCGGAAAATTTTATTGGAGGGGGGGGGGGGGGCGGTCAGCTTTGAATAGCCCCGGGCAGTAAACAGCTTTAAGCCGGCACTGCCCTAGAGTCTAGAGGTTGGGGGAAACGTTATAAATAAAAAAAATTTGTTTTGTCTTTTTGTAAAGGTCCCGAGCAAAAAATTAATCGTGTCTAGGTACCTTACCCTACAAAGTATGTAGGATGGGATATCTTTTGCCGTGGATTCTCTGCGCTTCGCTTCTCTTCGCCCCAGTGTGCGGACACCGCGTAAACGACGCTTCGCTTCGCTTCGCTTCGCCGCGCTTCCCTTCGCGACGCTTCGCCTAAGGCTACGGTTACAGTGCAAGCGATTTCGCGCGAAAAATCACTCGCGCGAAATCTTGCGATGAGCGGTTAACTCGCGCGAAAAAAAGTGGTTTCTGCTCTTTTAAAGTTTGCGCGATTCAAAGCGATTTGATAATTTGTGTAAATCATCAGACGCCATTGTAAGCAAATTTATGGATATTGATGAATTTTATTTAGCTGAAAATTCATTAGTAAAACTATTTGCAGTAAAAAAAAGGAAAAGACGGTTCTGGGTTAATGAAATATACAAAAATCGGCATTTAAGTGAATTTTATCAGATTTTTGAGGAACTAAAAAGGCAACCAATAAAATTCTATGAATATTATCGAATGACTTACGACACGTACTGTTATATTTTAAGTACTATAAAGGAAGAAATATCAAAGCAGTGTAACTTTAGAGAATGTATTTCTCCGTCCGAAAAACTGACAATAACCTTAAGGTAAGTACAGTAAACTAAATTCTATGTTTAAATCTGAAAATTTGAAACAAATGTTGCAATGTTATAACTACTATCCTGGTCTTCCATATTCGAATTTGCATCGTCGGGACCAGCATTGTTACTTGTCGACGGATAGGAATGCTGTGATATGGAAGTTGGAGAAAAAGGTGAAGCTGAAGAATGGTCATTTAAAGTGTAATGAGTTGAAACAGGAGAAGGTTCACACTGAGGGGTAGTATTATACAAAACGTGGGCTTCGGAAGGTCTGTCTGATCCAATCCTTTGTGATGAGTGATCTGATTGGGAGTAGGACGTAATCTCGTCAAGGAGAACTTGTTGCACCTGTACCTGTACAGAAAGCTTTCTTTCTGGTTTTATATTTTTAAAATGGGGTAATAAACTTAACAAAAAGTGATAGTCATAATCTTTGGCTATATCTGCTTCGACTTTTCTCTGTTTAAAAATGTTTAACTTTTCCTCTTCTAAAGCTAGCATTTTGTGCTCGACGTCGTTCCGCGCCCTTTTAGCGGGTCGAGATTGCTGCTTTTTATTTGCTGAGTTGTGCTGTTGGTTTTGTGATGAAGGGTTTTGCTCTTCAACATATTGTTTGCAGTGGTTGGTTGTACTAGTAGATGGTGCTGAACTAGTAGATGGTAAAACCAGTACTCCATCAGGATGGTCATCTTCAGCGTTTTCAGTTTCAGGAGAATCTGGCTCGTCGTTTTCACCGTTGTTTGGTAATAATGACTTTTGCTGAGACAGCGGAATATTTCCTGAAGTTTCCCTTGGAGACATATGATCTGCCAAAAAAATCAGGCTGTCATAGTAAGGCCAAGAAGAACCACTTTTTTCCCCTCCTGCTGCACCGGACTGTTTGAGCTTAGTAGATTTATGATACTCTCGGCGAAATGTATCACGTAGTCCTTTCCATTTGGTTTTTGCCACATCACCTAAAAGTGTAAATATAGTTAATAGTTTTAATATACAGTGTGTCAAGTTCAAACGTTTTAATACGTATATATTTAAGGTGATTTTCTTTGTTACAGATTTCTCTCAACTGGACTTGGATTTCGTTCCCTATCCTACTCATTTAGAATGTCACACGCTACCATCAGAAAAGTAATCTATGAAACTTGTACAGTCATATGGAAAAAGTTACAGCCACAGCACCTGCCTCAGCCCACAATGGAATTGTTAGCGAGAAGTTCAAAAACATTTTATGAGAAGTGGAATTTTCCTAACTGTGTCGGTTGCATTGATGGAAAACATATTCGCATTAAATGTCCAAAAAAAAGCGGTACAATGTTCTATAATTATAAGCAATACTTTTCGATAGTACTCCAGGCTGTAGCTAATGCAAATTATAAATTGCTATGCATTGACGTGGGTGGATATGGAAAGCAAAGCGATGGAGGAACTTTTGCATCTTCAACTTTATACGAGCAATTGGAAAACGGATCTTTACTACCAGAAGGGAAAAAACTACCTAATTCCGACATAGTGCTTCCACACGTTTTATTAGGTGACGATGCATACCCGTTGAAAACATATTTAATGAAACCCTATTCTAAAAAAAAGCTTTCACGTGAAGAAGAAATCTTTAATTACAGACTTTCACGGTGTCGCAGAACAGTAGAGTGCTCATTTGGAATAATGGGTGCAAAGTGGAGATTGCTTAACAAACCAATAGAATGTCATCCTGATAAAGTTGATTTAATAGTAAAATGTATATGCATATTACATAACACTATTATAGACAAGGAAGGTATTTACCAGTCCGATATGTTACATTCTGAGCTATCTAATTCACAGAGTAAACCTAATAGTAAAACGCGTGGAAATAATAGATCTACCAATATGGCTTATGATATACGAGAAACTTTTAAAGTGTACTTTAATAGTGAAATAGGGGCAATACCGCATCAGTACATTAACACGTAGATACTTTAATACCTGTTCGCAATATATTTATATTTGAAGTAACAATACATGTACTGAATTACTAAATAAAAGAAAATAACTTACTGCTGACATTTAATTCCGCTGCCACTTCCTCCCATAATTTTCGTGATTTATCACGATTATGGTAGCCTTTGCTTCGTTGGTCCCATAATATTCTTCGGTCAAACACCAAAAAAATAAGTTTTTCACTGTCCATTCTTTCGAATTACTTGCATCTATCTATACAAAATCCACAGAGGGAACGTCGTTTGCGCGAAAAAAACAAACCTGTTTGAACTTCTAGCGATAATCAGCGATTCGCCGCGATTCGCGCGACTAACTCGCCTGTACTGTAACCGCCTGAATTTGATTGTATGGGTTTATTACTTCGCGCGAATTCGAGAGATTTCGCGCGAAGGTTTCTTCGCGCGAAATCGCTTGCACTGTAACCGCAGCCTAAGTGAGCGAGCACCTTTATGTCGCTGGAGTACGTCAACTTGTCGCCGAAAATCCCAGAACCTCAATACGTCGCCGATCTTAGCAGTTGAACGTAACGAAATGCACTCTGCATCGAATTTTGACCAAAGATCTGGCCTTGCACGCGCAGAAAATTTAACTAATTCAAGAATAATGCAGAATTTTGCAAGAACATTATCTTCTCCGACGAAGCTCATTTTCACCTCGAAGGGAGTGTGAACAAGCAAAATTGTGGGATTTGGGGAGGCGAAAATCCCCGAATGTTTGAAGAAAAACCTTTACATCATCTTCGAGTAACCCTGGAGTACCTACGCATTATGGGCGGGATGTGTTATAGGTAGGGTTGCCAACTGTCCCGGATTTGAAGGTATTTTATACCCGAAATGGCAAAAAGGCCTTGCGGGACTCTAATTGTCCCAGAAATCGCTTCCCTTCTTTAATATATATTATTAATAAAACAATACTAGATAAAAATTACATAATAGAATAAACATAATTATAAAAATAGTTATAATAGAGTTAAAATATAGAATTGGCAGTCATTCTTTATTATATCCATAGAATTAATTTATAAATTACCCAACAAACAGTTACTCTAATAGTTCGTCTGATAATAATGAAGAGTGGATAGAAAGTGGAGATAGTATGGATGATGTCGGCATTGCTTTAGAAGAAGAATAAGATGAGGACGATAGCTCTATCTAGCTTCTTTAACTCAAGTTTAAAATATGATAAAGTTCAGGTCGGAGAAAAGTCAAACATACTTTTATAGATATCTCTGCGTAGTACAAAAAATATTCAAAAAAATGACATAGAAGTTGTATCTTTCAAATGAATTAATGAAAAGTCATGTTTTAAGCTGGTTGAGAATGATAATTCGACCATTAAGTTTGAAGACATCCTATAACAACTTCCCCAACCGGAACTTGATAATTTGGGTGACCAAATTAAGTATGTTTTTTCAAAAGCCATTATTTCTGAAGCATAGCATGTATTACATTAAAATTTAACTTTTATATACTTTATTTTTTCTGAAAACGTCTGTATTTACACCTGTAAAAATGTATTTTTTGGAACCAAATTTCCAAAAACTCTCGACAAAACGTTGTAAAAATTGTTAAAAAAAATAATTATTACAATACCTAAACGTATTAATTTTTTGCTAGGGGGGGGGGGGGGGGGCAGCCAAAATTCAACTTTTTTCCAAATTACAAAATATCTTTTTCTCTACCAAAACATTCCTAGTAGGCTCACTATTGAAACCCCTGAATTTGGCATGGGTCCCTTTAGTAGCAACAGAGATATACAACTTTAAGATTTCAACATCCACCCGTGTGAGGAAGGTATCTGCACAATGGGTGACGTAATTGCTGACGTCAGAGCAAAAACTGATCCGCAAGACCGTTTTAGCGGGGAATGAATCAACTCCAAAGGAGGCAAAGACAATTCTATCTGTTGGAAAAGTTGTTGCGACTGCTTTTAGGATGCCAAAGGCATTATTCTATTTTATTTACCAACATAAAAGAGCAATCAGCATACAAAATAGCGCTAAGCTGTTATTTAATTTAAAATTTATACAGGGTGAGTTTCTTAAGTGAGTGATAGGGAGAGTTGATAGGGAGATGGAAGATATATTTAAACATATTTTTGATATTTACCCCCTCTCTCTATTTTGATTGGTGGGGTAACTTTGGAAGTTTAAACGGGATGATGTACTTTTGTTTATAAAATTTGAATATACGTAAAAAACTACGTATGGGTGCAATTTTTTTTTCTTCGTTACGGAATTATGGTCAACTGAATTTTGATTGAATTTTAAAAATAAATAAATTTTGCCAATAAATCAAGTTCACTTATTTCAAAATTATTATTCGTTTCCATGGAAATGCGTTATTTTTACTTAAGTCAGTTAAGAATTTTGAGGTATTGACGATTATTTCTTAGTTTATTGCTAGGTCCCCGGATTTGACCCCCTTGACTTTTTCTTGTGGGGTTTTATAAAGGATAAAGTGATGACGACTGCACCTACAACTTTAGATGATATGACAGTCCGAATCCGCTTTGCCTGCTTATTGGTGGCACCTGAAATATTGCAGCGGGTACAAAATTCATTATAAAGAGAGTGAGAAAATGTTTTGAAGTTTAAGGGGGACATTTCGAACAACTTTTTAAGCATGACAGACGATAAATAAGTTGAAATTAAATGGTAAATTTATTATCATTTTGTAACCTAATAAATCATAATTCCGTAACCGAAGTAGCAAATTAAAAAAAAAATTGGACACGTACGTAGTTCTTTTACGTAGATTTGAATTTTATAAACAAAAGTACATCATCCCATTTAAAATTCCAAAATTACTCCCACCCCATAAAACAGAGAGAGGAGTAAATGGCAAAAATATGTTTAAATATGTTCCTCCATCTACCTATTAACCAACCAAAATTTCATGAAAATATTTTAAACCGTTTTCGAAATATCGCCTTGTAACACTTTAAAGAAACTGAAAAAAGGGAATATGTGAGGGCTGTGTGCACTTCTGAAGTATGAATGAAACAAAGCTTTGTATTAAGTGCAATTTTTTTTATTAATGTATTAGCAGAGCGCTTTCGACCCTATAGGTCATCATCAGTGCTTCTTGTCAGGATGCCAGTCAGAACTCCATTATGAACGAACAACAGTAGAACATATGAAAATATTTTTACCGCATAATTAAAATCAAACAATTACTTTACAAAACCATTTTAAAAGTCAGCTTAAAGTATCACATTTTTGATGGTGTAAGATTTGATAAATGATCATGAACCACGAGGTTGTTAAATGACATGATTAACAATCTTGTGGTTCATGATCATTTATCAAATTTTACACCATCAAAAATGTGGTCGTTTAAGCTAAATTTTGAAATGGTTTTGTAAAATAATTGTTTGATTTTAATTGTGATGTAAAAATATTTTAATATGTTCTACTGTTGTTCGTTCATAATGGATTTCTGACTGGCATCCTGACAAGAAGCGCTGATGATGACCTACAGGGTCGAAAGCGCTCTGCTAATAAATTAATAAAAAAAATTGCACTTAATACAAAGCTTTGTTTCATTTATAATGTATAATAAACAAAATCCGGTATCGTTATTGTTATATACAAAAGATGTCCATAATTTTGACTAAAAGAAAGTCCTACTTTGAAAACATGCATGGTAACGTTTTATGGCTGATAATCAGCTTTGTACATTACTATTAAAATTAAATTTAAATAACTAGTTGTGCTGGTTTGTAATAATACTCATTATGGCCATTAATTTACATGCAATATAAAATAAACAACACTTAATAAATAAAGCTAATCCGGTATTGTTTGACGCCATATACAGAAATTGCGTAATTTCTAAGTTTGGCACTAGCCAGCTAAAAACGCATTCTTTTAAATATTTTTATAAAATTTTAAATAATATTTAAATTATATGTTTCAGAAAAAAACCTAGATAATAGTTACAACGACGTAGCTTATTCTTTTCAGATAATTGAATTATCTAGCATTAGTTTATTTAATAATTCAATAGTAGCGGACAGTTTCCTTAACTCAATAAAGTATTTTTCTTTAACCTTAAGCGACACCTGGTGATCTTAAAGATAATTTGAAAAGCAATCAATACAATTCTGTTAGCGGAACGTAGAGAGAGTGTTGAGAACTTTATCTATGAGATGGCCTCATATTTTCTAACAACGATTAAAAACAACATATTGAAAGCAATATAAAAATCAAATTAGCATAAAAAATATGAACTGCAGTAAAATTTAGTCCACAATTCCAACTAAAGCTTAAAGGAAATAGAAATTTGGATCTTTAAAATGTTTAATGAATCAAACGCATAAAAATGTGTAAACTTTCATATCTATGATATATATGTTAAGTAGCCAACACGTGAGCAGATTCAGTTAAATTTATTCATTTATTACCTGGTCTCAGTGGCGCCATTTGATGGGGGGGGGGGGCATTGGAGACATTTGTCCCCCCTTGTATTTAAAAAAAATGTATAAAAAATGTCCAAAACTTTCTTTTTGACTATGTTAATAATATTATCATAGTACAACAGAACCTGTAGTTTTACTTAAAACCCAAAATTACCGTGCTTACTTTTGTTAACCATTGCTTGCCCCAGGGCTGTATCTGAAGGGGAGTTTGCCCCTCTCCCCCGAAATATAAAAAAAAGGTTCTCCCTAGCACAGGCGTGTATACAGAAAGTTCTACAATCGTTCCGAATGCGCGCGCAGCTCCTTTCGAACTGCCAAAATTTATATTTGAGGGTAGTCGTAAAAATCAAGAAAAAAGTGAACAAAATATTCAACCAACCAAATTTAATCTAATTTAATTTTCGAAATTAGATAGTAGTTGGGTGAATTCTTGACGTACTTTGGGCGTGGCCCCGAAAAATAGGCGCATTGCCTACGGCGCCTTTGCACCTTCCCAATTTCCATTTAATGACTAACCCCCCCCCCCCTACAAAGTCCTAAATGCGGCCGTGACACCCCCCCCCCCCCAAGCAAAACCTGCCTGGTCTGCAGCAATATCAATAATAATTGTGTTGTGTAAACCCAAGCTATTATAATAATTATTGTATTGTGTCAAAGTTCACAAAAGGACAAAATACACTCATGTGCTATTAAAACATTTTCCATAAAAAAGAGTTACAGTAGTTTAAAAGATAGTATAAACAAAACTAGATACATTCTAAATTAGATATTTTAAGAAAAAATCGGTCAAGTGCAAGCTTTACTTGCACAATTAGTGTTCCATTCCATCAGCCCCCCACTTAACCTGAGCCGCCAGATCTCCGTCCATCTGCCGCGCAACTCGCCGCAGACGACACCAACGCCGTATCACATCGCGTATGCGCGGAGCTTTGTGAGCCAAATTAAAAATTTTGAAAAACATATAATGACAAAAGTTGTTCTCTGCATCGTAGGAAATCCTTTTTGCCATAAAACTTTTGCTCTAAAGCCAAAAGTTCAACAGTTGTAAGGAAATACACATTTAAATTGTTTATAACAATTGACCGCGTCAAAATTTTTTAATTTTGATAATTTTTGCTCAGTCAACACCTAATTATCAATGTTCATGATTTTTTCAGATTTTTCTGAGTGATCCTTTTGGTGATAAGGGTGGGGACAGCAATTAAACGTTTTTCCCGAAAAATATTTAAGAAATGCAATAAAAAATACATCATATATATCGTTGAATGCGTGCTTCAATAAGCTTTCATTTGACACCCTACACGATGCCCTTGAACTTTTTTTCCATTGCCCAATTTAACCCCCCCCCCCCCAATTAACCCCCAGAATCAAAATTTGACTTTTTATACTTCAAGTCTATAATTGGGCCACCACACTATCTCTGTGCCAAATTTCAAACTTGTACGTCGAATAGTTTTAGAGAAAATCGCCTGTGACAGATGGACGGACGGACGAACACCGTAGTGATTCCATAAGTCTTCCGTTTCATGGAACACTAAAGAGTGTTAAAGAGCCCTGAATCGATGCCCCTGGTGGCAAGATAAAAGTATCATCCAACATTGCACGGGTTATTGTATTTTGAGATTAACGCGCGAGTCGGGATATCTAGCAAGATACGAAAAGCTGGACCTAGAAGAACTGGTGTGATACTTAGGCAGTTAGACACCGCAAATCTTCTCAGTATGTCTCTTAACGTATGTCCCCATGATGAATACACCCTCTTGAAGTTAATTTGTTGTATTAATGTTAGGTAAATTAATAACGAGAATTTGTTTAATAAATCATATAAAGTGTATAAATCTACTTTCTATTAGCTTTAACACAATATTTGGTTCACGGATGAGGGGAGTGATATGTGAAAAGCGAGGAATATCCACGATAAAACGGACCGCTTGGTTTTGTATTTTTTGAAGGCGATTCTTATTTTCAACAGTTAAGCAAGAGCCATATACGACATCCATATAGTTGAAATGGGACAAGACAAGGGGCACAGCTAAAGTTTTCCTTATATATGTCTAGCAACTTTTTAGATGAAAATTTTTCCTAAGACTAATCTTTTGCAGGTTTGATTGACATGGCTATTAAATTTTATTTGATCGTCCATAAAAAGGCCCAAATTTTTAATACAGTTGATTTCCACAATTAGCTGTTGATCTATATTAATTTCAAATGAACCAATATTTTTTATTCTTAATTATATCTTTAATTTCTTTAAAAAAATTCTATTTTTATCTGCCTACATCCTAATTTGTTCTAGATCACTATTAATCTTGTTGCACGCTTCCTTCTGATTACATACGTCAACTTATGTAGCTTTTCATAATTTTAAAATATGACAAACAAGGACGGAGAGGGTTTCAGAGCTTTTTAGCGTGATAAACACTGACATTTTGTATCTCCTTACATATTTTGTCAAAAATTTGGCAGAAAAATATTGCCAACATAATGAAAATACAAAGAAAAGGCAATGAAAAAAAGTGCCTACTGTTTTTTACGAAATCTTATTTTTTTAATTATGAAAAATCCAGTATCTATAATAGCCCGTTCAAGGTCTGCTTTTGAAGTATCTATACCGATAAAATATCCAAATTTTTTACTATGAACTCTTAAAAGATAAATTTCCAATTATTATTTAGCATCGAATATATTTATTTAAATTAAAATATAATAAAATACAAACTATTTAAAAATAACAATGGTTTTTATACAAAGTTTGATTTTAGTGCTACTTGCAACTAACTTAGTAAGTACAGAATTTTAAATTTGATCTTACATTGTCTAGTCATATGACGTCAATTAGCTGCTACTCATATTATGTTTTTATTTTATAGAGAATCTGTGATGTAAAAAATTGCAATTCTTACTAATATGTAAATAAAGTATCGTATAACTACTGTACTATACCATATTATAAAACAAAAAATTTAGAAAAAAGTTATATTTTGTTTTTGATATTTAAAAAAGTCTGAATAGAAGTCGTAAACAACTGCACAGTATTCTACTTATTAATGTTGCCGTGTATCAATTGTTAATAAATCAAATACGATAAATTACTTATATAATAAAAGTTATCGTAGTTCACTGGCAACAATGAACTAAAAACTAAAGCAGCAAATCTCAGACTAGCTGTATAGCTAAATCACACCCTAACTTTTTTTTTGTTATCTATTGCAACTATATAGTACCCTATTTTCAAATAATTATTCAAAAGATACTTTTAGATATAATTGTTTTAGTTTGGGCAGCTACTTGTAACTTTACCCAATGGCCAAATTCAAGGACATAAGTTGGAAAGTTTTACAAATATATCCTATTATGCTTATCAAGCAATACCCTATGCAACACCTCCCTTGGGTGACCTAAGATTTCAGGTAAGAAATTAAATACGTTTCTTGACACTAAACAAATTCAGCGTAAAGGTCTATCATTTGTCATTTCCTTTGTTAAAGTCCTTTTTACATGCACTTTAACTACTAATATTTTCCCATGCGATAAATATGCTGTCAAAAAAGGTTTTTAGTAATAAGAAAGGTCATGTCATAACAATATTATTGTAACTGTTTTACTATAACTGACTACTTAAAATAAGTACTTCAGGATGATTCAAAAAATATTCGCCAAATTTTAATGCAAGATTCCTTTGTAAGGAAGAAAACTTCACGTATAATTATGGGTAAGCTTTCATACTAGAACACGCCAAGAGGTAACATTTATTTTATTCGGAGACTCTACCCTCTAGTAACCAACTATAATAATATAATGGTAGAAGTCAACAAAATATTACAGTTTTTTAAAGCCAGTTCTTTTTCATAGTTGCTCCAATATTGCGCCACCCTATTTAAAAGGACCAAACTAGTTAACTGGCACATGAAGTTATTCGCACTAGGTAGATTTTTCCGATTATGCAGGTATTTCAAAGTGTTGTCACCATCACGTTATTTACTCTTGTGTATATAATATGTAGATTTGCGGAAGGATGGAGGGAAATTCCAGGAATGAGGCGGGCCAAGGAGTTCCGAGCGTGCACTTCTCAAGGGAACTACTCTTACTTAGTAGAAAAGATCTTCGGATTACTGTTGGTCAATTGACGAGACATTACGATCCCGAAAGTCTGCTGAATCGGGATCGGCGATGATGTATACCAGTTGGTGCCTAATGAAGGATGAAACTGATTCCAACATTGTTAGCGAGTGTCCAGTGCTCACCAAGCCAAAAGGCAGTAGATCACGAAGCAGATTTAACCAAATACGACGTCAAAATTCGCAAAGAAGTCTAAACATTTAAAATCTTTGAGATCACTGCTGAGATTAATTCATTCACGACATGGGTATACGGACATTCTTTTTTGTTTATAGGTTTTTTAATACTAATATATTTTACAATGAACCCTCCCAGTACCAAGCTACCACATTAAATTTTCATCTCTTGGCCTTAACATTTATTTGTCGGATATTTTTTAAAACTGATTCCACGTTTATTTCTCAAAAAATCGCTCATATACGTAATTAGATTTAAAAATAGGAATGAAGTCTACTTGTCAGGGGTACATATAAATATGCAAAAATTGAGAATCAATTCTCTAACCACCTGAAAATTCCTTATACAATAAGGATTTCAACAAATAATGGTAAAACAGCTATTCTCCGGGCTATATGCCCCTCCGAGCGCTGAATTACATACCAAAATTTGCCGTATTTTCTTCTAACACAGTTAGATAAGAAAATACTAATGTTTCGAATGCAAGAAACTACCAGGAAGAATGAAGCTCTTTCTTTAGTTAGAATGTCGTCACCTGCAGACCGGTTTCGTCTATCCTGTACTGATGAGAACCAACGAGTTCGAAACCGGTCTGCAGGGGACGACATTCTAACTAAAGAAAAAGCTTCCTTGTTCCTGGTAGTTTCTTGCATTAGAAACATTAGTATTTTCTTATCTAACTGTGTTAGAAGAAAATACGGCAAATTTTGGTATGTAATTCAGCGCTCGGAGGGGCATATAGCCCGGAGAATAGCTGTTTTACCATTATTTGTTGAAATCCTTATTGTATAAGGAATTTTCAGGTGGTTAGAGAATTGATTCTCAATTTTTGCGTAATTAGATTTGTCAAGGAGGAGGTTTTTGTTACCATTTCTAACACTAACTTCAACCCCCACCAACCCTTAAAATTTAAATGGAAAGAGGATTCTCGCGATACATCATTTTAAAGGTATCATTGAGTACTTTATGATACTAGAATATTACGTCATTATTCGCCCTGAGACCAAAATGGCGGCTTAATGACACAAATATTTTTAAAACAAAATATAATGGAATTGCTGAAGTTTTTTATTTGGCGGTTTGGAAATACGCTTCTGATTATATCAAGAGGTTAAAAAAATATTTTTAACACAATTTTAATTTTATTTCAATTAGTGGAAGCTGAGGAGGTCTTAATAATATTTTTTTTAATCTCTTGCTATCATCAGAAGCGTATTTTCAAACCGTCAATTATAAAATTTTTGTTTGAACAAACCGCCATTTTGTTTTTGGGGCGAATAATGTCGTAATATTCTAGAATCATAAAGTACTCAATGAGACCTTTAAAATAATGTATTGCAAGACCTCTATTTTCGTCTAAATTTTAAGAATTGGTGCCACCATTCCTAGGGGGTTGAAGTTGCAGTATTGAAAATAGTAACAAACAACCCCCACTTGACAAATCGAATTACGTGTGTGAGAGATTTAAAAAAAAAATAAATGTAGAATCAAATATTCAGTCTATTTCATTTTCATTAGCCAACCCTGTATATTAAGCCATTTTTAATTAAAGGCTCCACAAGTACCTCAAAATTGGTCTGGTGTTATAAATGCAACCAAAGACAGTTCCATGTGTTATCAGCTACAGTACGACGGCCCAGAAGAAAGTGAAGATTGTTTGTATATTAACGTGTTTACTCCTCTCCTTGACAGGGTAAGTTCATTATTATTTACTGTTAGTAATTTCTAAAAGCTTCTTCACAGGTTATCAAAATTATAAATGGTTTTTTGCTTACAAAAGCGAGGGAGTACCAAATTCGCCTTTTGGTTTTTCTTTTGCAAATAATTCCTTCCACGATAAATGCAGAATCAATTACAAAGAATTTCAATATTCTGTAGACATTGCGACGAAATTATTTTATCACTGGCAGAGTCATCATATTGGATGATGAAGAATATTTTACTTTTTCGCATTCGGAAATTAAAGAAAATGGTGTGTCTAAATGAAATTGCCACAAGGTCGAAAAAAAGTTTTGAAACAAAGCTGTGGTTTGGGCTGCCATTTTAGAAGGAGGCATCTCCAGATAGTGTGTTGGGCGGGTAAGAGGGGAAGCAGTCGATGCTAACATATATATTCAAAGATGTCTTTCAGAATTAGTTTATTTTATTAATGATCACCATCTTGGGGATAAAAATAAATAATGTTTTGGCCTGACTTGACATCGTGTCACTACGCCCGAATCACAAGAGATTGGTTAGCGGCAAATAAACTAACTTTTGTGTCACGGAACGACAATCCCTCAAACATACCTCAAGCTTGCATAACTGAAACTTTTTGGTCTCTATTGAGCAGGAGGATCTGTGATAACGGTTGGGAAGCCGCGGATGAAGAAGTTTTGTGCCGTAGAATTTACCAAAAAAATCGAAAAATAGATATTAATTCCGTCCAGAGTCCAATGCGTCAAGTACAAAGAAAGCTTCGCGCAATCGAAAACTACGAACTTTTGGCAGTTCATTAAGTTGGAATTTTCTTTTCTAATAAATGATTGGTGATTGTTGAAAATTGTTCAGATACATTTATTTTTAAGTTGTTTTCTGGCCGTTAAATTTTCTCCCAAAGCTTTACATATATACTTTATACATCATGTAAAGAAGAATTGGAGAAAAAATGCTTCATTTTAATAATTACCTTCCTACGTTATTTATCGTTTTAATAATCTAGAAACAAAATCATTCAAAATTACCAGTGGTATTTTGGATATATGGAGGTGGTTTGAGAAATGGTGCGGCATTGTTTCAAAGCTATCGCCCAGACTACTGGATGGACGAGGAACTTATTATTGTGACACACAACTACAGAGTTGGAATTTTTGGTTTTTTATCAACTGGCGATAGCATTATTCCAGGTAGATAAAACATACATCACAATTATAGGTGTAAATCTGGATTCAGACCTAATTAAGCCAGAGTCAATTTAAATAATTATTATTTGATGTATGACACCCAATGGAAATGTATTATCTACTTTATTGATTAAAGGAAACAATGGTTTGAAGGATCAAGTTCTTGCTTTGAAGTGGACCTACGAGAATATACATTTATTTGGAGGAGATAGAGACCGAATTACAGTTCATGGACAAAGCGCTGGAGCGGTTTCATCCAGTTACCACCTTTTAATTAAACAATCTGCAGGTATTAGTTTTACCAATTTTTAATAGTTTTATTAATTTTTTGTGTGAAAATTGAAGTTTTTTTAACATTTGAAATTCTGATCCAACTGTATTTTTGCAAGCTTTTATTTAACTTCACCTGTTAGTTTGCTTGCGTGTATGTATTTATGTATGTTTGGGTCAAATATTGCATTCAAAATTTCGACTAGTTCTAATTAAGCTAGAGCTTTGAAATTGTGCACACGTGTGCACAATGACATATATAGTATATTTGCAATGCACTGTGTAATGAAATTGAAATTGAAATTGAACGATGCAATATAGTATATTTAATATTCTTCTAAATCCAATAAGGTGAACGCCCCAAGATGGCGGATTACCTTTTTCTTTACAATTTCCTTAATATGGGTATCAAATGAAAGGGTTTGACGAGTAGAATACGATAAGCTATGTGACGATATTCTAAAGTCAACATAGCGGACGCCACAAGATGGCGGATTACCTTTTTCTTCACAATCCCATTGATATCGATATCAACTGAAAGGGTTTGACGAGTAGAATGCGATAACAGGTAAAACGTCTTGTAATAATGATTCTTTATCAGAAATGCATACGCAACTAAAAATTTAAAAATAAAATCTTGTCAGAAATACTTGTTAAAATCAAGCTTTTATTCTTTAGATGTACTAAAACGAAAAGAAAAATAAGAATAGTTCTTTCACTGGGGTAATGCTGAATGCTATTTATAAGTGGACGTAGTTCGCGTGGGTGAATCCTAATAAAAGTAGTATAAAAATTATCACTGAAACAGATATGATATAAGTAGGTTCATTTTATTGTCTTAAAAGCTTGTCGCGAGAATAGAAAAGAAGAAAATACATACTTACGTACTTACTATTTCTGCGGAACCAAATTAATGCCTGTATGAGCTTTTCTCGCGCGACGAGCTTTTAAGACAATAAATTTAACATAATATATTATATCTGTTTCAGTGGTAGCTTTGATACTACTTTTATTAGAATCCACCCACGCGAACTACGTCCACTTATAAATAGTATTCAGCATTGCCACAGTGAAAAAACTATACTTATTTTTTTGTTTTAGTACCTACGTCTAAGTAATAAAAGCTTGTTTTCAAAAAGTAGTTTTTAAGAGATTTTATCATTGAATGGAGACAACTATCATACGTTCGCTTATTTGTAATAATACATATAATGCTGTAAAATTTGAATGAACTTATTAATGTCTTATAAGAAATAAAAAATTTAAATCGTGTTACAATATTCGAAAACTTCTTTAAACAAAGTTACCATTGTTCTCATAATTTTAACAAATCTGCTTATCTTCGGACCTAATTTCTATATTCCTTTATTTCCCTTAATCTATCAATTATAAAATGTTTACTAATTCTTTTTAACAGGTCTATTTAGATCAGTTATAGCTGAGAGCGGATCACCTATGAATATGTACTCATTTATTGAGAATCCGAAAGAATACGCCCTGCAACTTACCCAAGCTATTAATCCTAATATTTCATCCGATGCCAGTAGCGAAGAAATAAGAGACTTCTTGCTAAGTCTGGATGCAAAAACTATTGACAGCTTTTCTAGGGCACCTGCAATAGTAAGCTATAAAAGAAGTGTATTTTTCTAGAATTAATATTATTAATTTTTATTAAATTACCAATAAGAAAAGTAAGACTTATGCACCCTGTATTATAGAATACTGTAAATAGTTCTAGTTGCCGTCTTTTTTCTTATCTCTAGTTCAAATTTCTTGTCCGTATAAGGCAACACTTTAATATATCTTTAGAAAGCTTATTTATAAGTTTATAATGCTTTTCAACAGCCGCCTCTTCTCTGAAAATGCTTTCATTGCTATCTTGCTTTTAAAGTCTTAAAGTCTCCCTTATTCAATTTTCTCTTTTTAAAAGACTAGGTCAAACCACCTAAATATCAAAAGTAGTTTCAATAATATACACCTTCGTCTTCGATCTATTTTTGAAGAGATACCAAATGAACTAAGTTTTTTTTTTAATTTGTCATTTTCTGTGAAATTATTTTTATTTTTTGATATGATTATTATATCGTCTACAAATATAATTATTGTTATTTCTAGACCCAACCAGCTGTAGCTATTGAACCAGACAGTCCATCTGCAGTTGTAACCAGGGAAATGTATGAAATGTTTGAGTCCGGGGACTTTACCAAGGTACCAATTTTAATGGGTATGAACTCGGAGGAATGTCTTTTTATAGCAAAGTGTAAGTCAATTTTTGGCAAACCATATATAAAAAAATCATATGTTTTCTAAAATGGAAATATATGAAGAATTACAGAATTACCTAAAAATCAGAATCAACGCCAACGTTTCTTTGAATATCTAAATATAAACAATTTTTTACAATCTCTCATTTTAGCAAACGAATATTTAGTAAATCTAGGCAGTACCTACGATAAAGATGCCTCCCTGGTAGTACCAGATATTTTCCCACATGATCCAGAGGTTGACAAGAAGAGGATTGGAGAAGCAATTAAACAAATTTATATAAACCAAAGTGACACATGGGCTAATCATCCGGGTAGAGTTGTTAGGGTAAGTTTAGGAATTTATGAAAACATGGAACCTATTGACATTTAACAACAAATTTTCGTTGGCAACAATTAAAACAATACGCATACTTTTTATCCGTGGGAACATGCCTAGGAAGATGGAGAATTCTTCCTGGGCCAATGCGATACCACCCCACACATCATCTTAAAGGGCTGGTGAAATCCCTACGGATGTTTCCAGCTCTGGATGAGCGAGTCGGATTTCCCCCGTACACTCACTGTACATAGTACTTAGGCTTCAGTCTTTGTGGGCTGTCAGAAGATAAAAAAAATACTGAAATAAATAATGTATAGGCCAGAAATATTGATAAATCCGAATTTTACTTTCTAACCGACACGTGTCAGTAGCACGGTCTTCAATTTAATGTTAGGCAAAGGGTCAAGAAAGGTTTTCTTCCTTAATTTTCGAAAGACTAATATTTTATTTTAGCATTTTAGTGACCAAAGATTTAGCAGAGCAATTATCAAACAAGGAAAATTAATATCCAAGTACGCCCCCGTTTACTTTTATCAATTTTCCTACGATGGAGATGTTGGAGGATGGACGACTGTAGTCGAAGGTATCATTTTATTGACTTCAAAATAATTATTTACTAACAAAAGTTTAATTATTGATGCTGTATTGGCTTAAAACCGAATTTTTTGAAGAAGTTACTTGGAAGAGTACCTACAATAGAAAGGATTTCCGTTCTTAGAAAATATAATATATGTTATTTGTAATACCACTTCATGTATAAATATATTTCATAAACATTTCTTAACATTGAATATCCTATTAAAGTGTAAATTGTACTCTAATAATAATTGTTGCAGATACAGCTCTTTTTCTAATAACCAAAATTGCTATTATTCTTATTTCTCTCATGTATTTGCTATATATTTCAGATGCTGAGAAAATCCAACATGCTGAAGAACTCTACTACGTGTTCCTCAACAGAACTCTTTCAGAGATCAGTGAACCAGATGCTCTTACTCATAATAGGTTAATAAAATTATGGACAAATTTTGTAAAATATGAGTAAGTAAAAACAAATGTATTAAAAAAATATAATTCATCATATCTTAAATCCTATTTTTCTTCTTCGTCTTCTTTCTTGACTTCGTCTTTTTCCAGCTTTATGTGAAGTTAACGTTCCTAGTTAGTCGCCTCCAGTTGCGGAGTTTTTACTCCTGTTGAACCTCTTTCGCTTAAATCATACTTTAGTCCATCCACCTATCTTTGCTCAGGTTTGGTAAGGCTCAAATATCTTTACTTTGGTCTTCCCCCATTACCCTCTTACCGACATAATCATCATTTTTATAGCAAATTTGTAATTTGCCTAGTAATAAGAAAGGACTAAGCTAGAAAATTGCATTTCTATATTTTTCAGAATAAAGAACAACATGATCATGCCCAACAGGCGTTTCGATATTAAAATAAATATTAGTTGAATATCTTAATATTGTAAAAAACAAACCTTGGCAAAATTAACTTTAATAGCAACTACAAATTTTTTACTACTCTTTTACTTGTTTACCATTGTTTATTTTTTCTTTGCAGGAATCCTACTCCACAACCCATCGAACTTTTACAAAATATCACCTGGCCAAAAGTGTCTCCTACAGATTACCAATATCTAAATATCAACGATAGTCTTACCGTTGAAGTCAATCCAAAAGCTGATTTTTTCTCAAAATGGGAAAATATTTATGAAACATATGGCAAGCGACCATTTTCAACCTACTAATGTTTGCTTTTAATATAATATTTTTACCAGAAATAAGGTCGTTTTTGTTGATTTTTCTTCACATCCAAAAAATATATTTAGTCGACAATTTTTAAATTTTAAGAGAGAATTTTCTTAAATTATATTCTAAGTTTAAAAAAATTCGAATCACTATAACTTTTTACTAACACATTTGTTTTCTCTTAAAATTTAAGAATTGTCGACAAAATAATGTAAAATTTGTTTAGAAAAAATAATAAATAAAATACCCAAGCGTATTCATTTTTTTCCCAGGTGGGTCAATTCAAAAATTCAACTTCTTTTCGCAAATTACAAAATATTTTTTCTTTACCAAAACATTCCTAGTAGGCTCACTTTAAAAACCTGAACTTGGCATGGGTCCCATAAGTAGGAACTCAGATATACAACTTTAAAATTTCACGGGCCGCGCCTGCCTTTTTATAACATAACATAGGTCAACATGGTTTTGTTCTAAGAAAGTGAAGGGTCATTTCTGAAGTAATTTTTCATGTAGAATCCGAATCCGAATTGCTCTATCACGTCAGGATTTTCAGATATCCTAACCTAAAAGTACAAAAATCGCGATTTTTGGCTATATTTGGGGTTATGTAGCATCATCATATTGTTTTTTCTCAAAAAACAACCAATGGCACCTTAAAGTGTAAGTCTTTTTCTTTCAAATGCCGTTGAGTTTGCTCAAATAGCTTATGTCTGCAGTGAGATATTTCATTTTGAAGTTTTCGAGTTTCGTCAATTTCGTTATTCTCAAACTTCACATGATTCTGTAGTCTTTGACGTCCAAATTCGACACTTATCTTCAATTTTTAGTTTTAAAGAACCTATTGTCGCAAAAAAAACTTGATACAAATGTGAAAACTAAAAATTGAAGATAAGTGTCGAATTTGGACGTCAAAGACTATAGAATCATGTGAATTTTGAGAATAACGAAATTGATGAAGCTCGAAAACTTCAAAACGGAATATCTCAATGCAGAAATAAGCTATTTTAGCAAACTTAACGGCAGTTAATAGAACAAGACTTACACTTTAAGGTGCCGTTGGTTGTTTTTTGAGAAAAAACAATATGATGATGCTACATAACTTCAAATATAGCCAAAAATCGTGATTTGTGCACTTTTAGGTTAGGATATCTCAAAATCATGACGTGATAGAGCAATTCGGACCCCGGATTCGGATTCTACATGAACAATTACTTCGGAAATGACCCTTCACTTTCTTAGAATAATTCAAACATCTTTTTTTGCAGACCTGTGTAATTAGTTCAGAATTAACCGACGCTCGACTATCAGAACGAAAACTGATTATATTGCTTGAAATCAAAATGGAAAATTCCCCACTAAACTACCCGTTAGTATGAGTCATACTAATGGGATGGGCGATAATGGGTTTTACCTATCGATAACCATCGGCAAGGTACCTATCGATAAGTTTTAGTTATCGATATGCCGATATTTATCGATAACTATCGATATATCGATAACTATCGATACATCGATAACTATCGATTTATCGATATATCGATAACTATCGATATATCGATAACTATCGATAACTATCGATATATCGATAACTATCGATATATCGATAGTTATCGATATATCAATATATCGATATTTTTTAAAACATTTATCGATTGTCGATATATCGATAGTTATCGATAACTATCGATATATCGAAAAAAATTCCCATCCCTACTTATGATGACGTAAAGCTGTAAGAGGCTTAATTCTTAAAGATAACTTTTATTTAAAAAATAATCTTTTTCCTTTGGACAAGGAGGTACCTAACTAAAATTAAGATACCATGGACTCTTCCTAAGCCAGCGAAAAATGAATAAAATTTGCGTAGGTATATTTAAAGAGTTTCACCACGTACTATCAGCAAGTATAACCTATCGATATATCGATAACTATCCATATATCGAGTAATATCGATATATCGATAGTTATCGATATATCGATAGTTATCGATATATCGATAGTTATCGATATATCGATAGTTATCGATATATCGATAGTTATCGATATATCGATAGTTATCGATATATCGATAGTTATCGATATATCGATAGTTATCGATATATCGATAGTTATCGATATATCGATAGTTATCGATGTATCGATAGTTATCGATGTATCGATAGTTATCGATATATCGATAGTTATCGATATATCGATATTTTTTAAAACATTTATCGATTGTCGATATATCGATAGTTATCGATAACTATCGATATATCGAAAAAAATTCCCATCCCTAAGTATGACGACAGATTAAAAACTGCCTTTGCATCTTCCCTTAGCTACGCCGGTACCTTTTTCTTTTTTCCTCTTTTTAGGCGCTGCTTTCCGAAGCGTTATTACATATCACCATTAGCCTGGAGATCTGTAGCTACGGGGTGTATCAATATCAGTACCGAATTACGCAATATAAAAAGAATGTTTACGATATGTTTACGATGTTCTTACGATAATAAATGGAAAAAATCACGTTCAAGAGCCATTTACAATAATACGGATTTTCTAAATTTATAATCTTATCAATTATTAGCACACCATTCCATTTTTTATCCATAAAGAAAAAGGTTTGTTATTTCGCACCAAATATTAAACTATCAAATAGATTTCCTTGTCTTGTTTTAAAAACCCCGGTATAATATTTTTTTACCAAACAAATCGTCAAATAACGGACGGGTACTTTGTCCTGATGCGCTAATTGATATTTTTAAGATAAATATTTTAGGGTTTCCAAGTTTAGATAATCGACCTTTTGAATTTTACGACCCTTCCTGAATGCAAACCACATATTTAAATTCGTGAGAACTATAGGGTCCCAATAGGTCCCAAAATTATGAATAATAAACTAATAAACATATGCATTAATAAATGAGACAATATCTAGTTCTGTTAAAATAGTGTTTTGCTGGTCCATAGATATCTGTCAATGATCTTTTTACACAGGTTGCAGATTTAAACATTTCCAGAAATTCCTAAAAGCAGTTAGAATTTCTATTTAAATTTTAAATAAAAAATTTAAGATATTTACGAGGATATTTACATTGCGCACTTTAGATAAAATAATTCATTGTATTGTTAGTATCATATTATTATGAAATAATTAAAGAAAACCATTTTTTAAAGAAATTTAAATCATAAAATACTTCTTCTCAAGAGTACAATCTTACCATCGTATTCTATTACCCAGAATACTTAGGGGAGAGGGTTGTATACTGGGACTATTTAAGCAAGACAATTGCATTACATGACCGTTTACAGATGAAACAAATTTTTTATGTAAGTGTTCTGACACGATATGTCGCCAACTTTTAAAACATATCTAAATAAGCTGATTAAAAAGTGGGTTTTACTGTGCCACACGGTGCTTTTTGGGACATATCGACCTTATTTTTTATACAGATGAGCAATAAAAAATATACCTATTAAATTCGCAAAATAAACCACTCAAACGCCATCCAAAACAAAAGCGATATTAATATTTTGAGGTTATGTTTACTTTGTTTATATGTATGGTTGGTGCTTCGAAATATTACTAGAAAAGTTACTAAAAACGCATGCTACTTGCAATTAAATAGTCCTAATTTCATGCAATGCAAGTAAAATTCCATCAGCTGATTGAAAAGCCACCAACGCGCATGCTTGGAGGCAATTTTTTCTTGCATAGCATCAACTTGCACGTAATGTAAACAGGCCATTAAATTTAATTTATTAAAATTGAATTGTAATTATCAGTGTACAAATTGCCTAGAGGATATTAAAGGTAGGTTTGGAGATTTTTTGCTTGTATCTAGATTTTTTGTTTAAATACGAAATGGATGCATAATGAAAACCTAAAACATGCATATGGTTGTATAGTGGGAAAAATTGTAAAGTGCATAGTCGGACTGTCCCACTACGCACCACAGGTTGTGCCTCTAGCGGTACTGCTTATATTCTCTTCTTAGTGGCTAATAATTTTAATTTAACAACATATTATTGTTTCTAAAATAGGTATCCCTGATTGTTTACGCAAATGAAAACCCAGAAATGTCAAATGGCATAGGTAATTTGTTTTACAGAAAATGAATAACAAGAAAAGGCATCGAAAAAATAATATCTCTTACAAAGAGAGTGAAAAAGTCCATATGCAAATGCAGAAAAAATTAAAAAAGCAGTATTAGCTGTTATAAATAATACTATTAAAATTAGAAAAGCCGCTAGTCAATTTGAGCTAACCAAGTCAGATTTACAAAGATATATTGCGAAGTATAGAAACATAGAGGAAGAGCATAGAGCGGTTTCAAATTTGAAAATCATCAGAAGTTTACTCAGGTCTTTTCGGATGCTGAGGAGCAGCTGCTCACTGATTACTTAATTAATGCCTCAGATATGTGTTATGGATTGTCCGCTAATTGTGCATAAGGTAATTGAGAAATATGGTTTTACTGCTAACCAAATATTTAACTACGATGAAACCGCAGTTACAAATGTACAACTGGTTGGATGACTGGTACAAATTGTTTTGGATATTTGATACACCTTACCAATACCTTACATTGTGATAATAATAACAAGATATTATTGACCCTAGATAATCATGAGAGCCATACTGATGTTAGGGTACTAAAATATTGTAGGCAAAATGGTATTGTATAGATTACGTTAAATCCTCTCGGTAGCCATAGGCTTCAGTCGCTTGACGTCACCTTCTTTGGACCATTTAAGAGTTGCTACATCAGAGCTAGGAATGAATGGATGATAAGCCATCCTGGAGTTCCAGTAATTTCGTATAACATAGCTGAAATAGTTGAAAAATCTTTTAGAATCATCCTTTCGCCAAACAATATAATAAAAGGATTCGAAGTCACAGGAATTTGCCTTTTAAATTTAGAAATATTTCAAGATTCAGATTACTTCAGTTCATTTGTAACTGATCGTAGTCAGTCTGTTGTCGAAGATGTAAACAACGTGCTTGAAACAAGTTTGTCAGTTGTTCCAGACAATACAAAACCTGGTTTCTCAGGAATAGATGCGTTAAAAAGTGTTCCTTATTTGCAGTTAACCCCTAAAAGAATATTGTTACTCCTGAATCAATACGACCACATTTGAAGGCATTATCTAGAAAGCAGACTCAAAAGAGTAAGATGTCATCCATAATTTTAACTGACACTCCGATAATAATAGAAGAAGAGAAAAGAGAAAAGAATAATTAAGGAAACAAAAAAACAAAAAAGCGAAGATTAAAAACGTTACGAAGAATTTATTTGAAGACTCCAGTGATAGTGATGTATTTGTAAAAAAAAGGTGTGTGATGATCATAGTTCTAATTATTCCAATGAATTTGAAGGAGAGGAGGATTTTGAAACATATCCTAATAATTTTGTAATTGTTAAGTACCCTTTAAGAAAGAGAATCAAATACTACTTTGGTCAAGTCGAGGAAATTGACGAATGTTTCGTCAATTTTCTAAAGAAGACTTCTAGGGACAAATTTATGTTTCCAGAAAAACGAGATAAAGACTTAATTTCACAAGAAGATATCGCCGTGAAATTTTGCTGTGCTTTTAATGTCAGGCGGAACTGAAAGAGCTACCAAACAATGGTGTTTTGATTACGACTTTTCTCCGTACAATATAGAATAGTGGCTTTGTTTGTTTAAATCTTTAAGCCTTTTATTATATTGTTATTCTCAATGACCGCACAAGAAAAACTCTCAATTTTTGTACTTGTTTCTTGATTAATAAAAACATACTAAAATTAAATAAGATTTATTGATAAGATTTTAAAATAGTTGTCGCTTTTATTATGTATTGTTTTCTGAAACTCACTGACAAGTTGTATTTCTTTTTTATACATAACTTTACGGATATCAGGTTGTCCCAATATAAACATGCTCCGGTCCCACTGTGAATCAGGGGGTTGGTGCTTAGTGGGACGTGGGCGTATAGTGGGACAAGGCTTTTTTCGTCCATGTTTTTGTAATTCTGACAGTCTTAGTCATTTTTAATAATGTTTTGTTGATCTCATAATTATAAAGAAATGAAAACTGAAAGGAATAGTAAAAGACAATTTTTAAAGCCTCTTGTAAAATATTGTCCCAATATACAACAGTTCCACATAAGTCATTTAAGAAAAACATATTTATCTATTTAAGAACATCTCTGTCGGCACTTCAGAGTGGCTTGCATTTATTTCAAAGAATATGATTTTTTATTATACGCCAAGTGTAGTAGATAACAATAAATATAAAATAGACGAATATTGGGTTTCAAAACTATGTAATTATTGTTTTAAAATGATTAACTTCACTATTTCTGTAGTTTTAATACATTTGGTAGCTAACGCTGTAAGTATCTAATAATATTTTATACCAAAAATGTTTTATTGTTTTGTCATTTATTCTGCAACTTTTGTTTTACGTTTAATCCAGCTCTAGCTGGTTTGGCAGTATGTCATACAGATAGGATTGAAAATAAAATGTGTGCTACGTGAATCTAAATATAACACCACGATTTAAATTAACCGTTAAAACTAAAGACTAAATATCTCCACCATCTTATCCATTCAAAACTCAGCGATAAGTATATTATGTTCCTTCTGAAATTATCTTTAATGTTAAAAATTTAACAGCCTTATTCTCAAACGCCAGTCCGGTCTAATTTGCGACCAAAAGTTTTAAACTAAGTGTAAGAATAAGCCAACTAAGTTTTACACTATGAATTTATTTTTGAGCTTTTTTGCAAATTTATAAGAAAAGGGTCAATTTTAGTACGTACTTTCGACAATAATAGAACCAAATTCATCACAGCAACTCGTTCCAAAATGAAAATTATTTGGAAACCAAGCTGAAATATCAGAATATATAATAAAATTTTTAATGACGATTTATTAACAATGACAGGACAAATACCTGTTTAAAGATAACTACTACCACTACATCTTTAATCTATCTTTTATCTATCCTTTACGAACCGACGGATATAGGAGCGTATTTTAATTCTGGTAAAAATGTCGTCTGTTCTTCATACACCCTGGGTGTAAGCCTGCCTAATGAAGGGTAAGAGCCCAGAAATTACGATAGCAGGCGAGAACTCAGCCAGAATCAAAAAATAGTCCATATTTTTATTTCATTTAAATGTAAATGTAAATGCAAAGATTGACTTCTTTGCTAAAGTGCAAGCACAAGAAGACCGTAAAATGCAAAATAAAAAAAGGACACATGGTTAAGGTTTTTTCCATCACGTGTTCAAGCAGGCCTTAGTGTAAGTTAGAATATTTTTCTACCCTTTATATAATGGATAAATAGTCTATTTAACAGAATAAGTTAATTTCTAATTCTTAAAATGTAATTCAGTCCAGATCCGACCCTTTAAAAGGGAAATCTTTTGAGGTACCTAGGTACTTGGGAAGTTTTAAAGGTTAGCTCTTAACTGGTCGTTTTCAGGGGTAGTCGAATCGAGCGAGGGTTGTACGGTAGTATTGGATGGATCGAGACGCCGGCGCCGCGACACGTCGCGTCGGTCACGCGTTGCCTTTGAACTTACTTAATAAGTATTCAAGGGTTCTGTTTAACTAAGGGTTTATCAGATATAGCTAAAGTTTTAACTTTTATCAGTAATTGGGTTTTCTTAGATTTGATTTTTTTGCATATTTTTGATTTTAAGAATATTGATCAAACGCCTGTCGGAAGATCAACTTGTTCCACAGTACTATATTTTTCTGTTGTTCTATGCCTATTTTCATTTCTTATATTTATTTCTTTGTAAAGTATCTTTTCTACTTATTTTCGTTAGTATATTTCTAAGTGTTGTACAAAAGAGTTGTTTGATTTATTAGGAATTAGAAGCATATTAAATCGAAGTTCGAACTACGTTGGTCCGTGAACGATTTTCGCTAGGCATGGTGCAGTTCATGCAAAATTCCCAGAATTTTTAGACCTTGATCTTCCAATGGTTACAGTCCCAGCTCTTTGATCTTCCAGAGTGAAATCTAAAACTGCAAGAATGAGGTTTGGGTAATTGTGGAGAATTAATTAAGCGTACTAACTCGATTATCTTGGATTCCCTTTACTATGGATTGGTACGATAACCGCAGGAGGTCAGCACTGTCTTGTCGCAATAATTAAGATCTAGATAAATTTATAACAGCCCACGTGTCAAATGTTGCAGTTATAAAATCTCTGGCTCAATCTGTTATCTCTATACATAAAAGAGGAAACTGACTGACTAAATGACTGATTGACTCATTGACTGAGGTATCAACGCACAGCCCACATCGCCAAGTACAGAAATTTGAAATATTGCACAGAGGTTTCTTATATATCGTGGGCGTGCACTAAGAAAGGGTTTTTCAAAATTCAACCCCTAAGGGTGTGAAATAGGGGTTCAAACTTTATATGGATAAAAAATACTAGATTGTCCTGTTAACTCCAAACTTCATAAAAGTACTCTAAAAAATTAATATTTAAAGGCGTGTTTTCCAGTTTTTAATAAATCAACCCCTAAGGGGGTGAAATGGGGGTTCAAAGTTTGTAATGGATGTTTAATGGTTCTATTACCTTGAAACTACGTAAAAGTACTCTAAAAAATAAACGTATTTTATAACTATTAAGAAAATCTAATTTTGCTTAATAAATGTTAAGAAAATTAACGTGTGGGGGGAGTGGGCTATCGAAAAAGCGGCTGGAAATTTTTCCAAGATGTTAACTAATATGTCATTTTCGGGGTTTATAATATAATTATTATTATTAGCTCAGAAAATTTAATTTTGTCTAAGAGTTGCTAAAAAATATAACGGCCTGGGGGGGGGGGGGGGGGGGGTGGATAAAAAGGCGCAGCTGGGGATTTCTCCAAAAATATTGGATGCATCATTTCTGGGGTTATTGAGATTCGAAAATCTAATTTTGTCTAACAGACGTTAAAAAAATTAACGAGGAGGGGGGGGGGGTTAAAATGAAAGCGATTGACAATTAAAAACGTGACCAATATTTTCGGGGTAGTTAAGTTCAGAAAATCTAATTTTGCATAATAGATGTTAAGAAAATTAACGTGTGGGAGGAGGGGTAAAAAACGACTGTCAAATTCATCAAAAACGTTAACTAATGTGTCGTTTTCGGGGTTATTGAGGTCAAAAAATCAAATTTTGTCTAACAGATGTCGGGGAGGGTGTATAAAAGGGATCGGCTGAGAATGTCTCTAAAAATGATAACGAATATATCAGTTTCGGGGTTATTGAGGTCAGAAAATCTAATTTTGTCTGACATATGTTAAAAAAACGGCTACACAATATTTTACTTATTATTGTTACCGTGTATCGATTGTTAAAAAATCAAATACGATCAGTTAGTTATATTTTAGTTAACTGCCAACAGTAGACTAAAAACAAAAGCAACAAATCTCCGCTGTTACAGCTAAATCTGGCTCTGGTATTGAATGGTGTCCTAACTTTTTTATTATTTACTAGTAGCAACTATTTTTAAGCAAAAGATAATTTTATTATTATTTAAAAAATACTTTTACTTATGCATGTTTTAGTTTGGGCAGCTACTTGTAACTCTACCCAATGGGCAAATTCAAGGACATGAGTTAGAAACTTTTACAAATAAATCCTTTTATGCTTATCAAGCAATACCCTATGCAACACCTCCCTTGGGTGAACTAAGATTTCAGGTAAGAAATTAAATAAGTTTTTTGATGTTGAACAAATCAGCAAAAAATTCTATAATGGAGCATTTTCTTTGTTAAAATCTGTCAGGAAAAACAAAAAATTACGTAACATATCACTACATATTACATATACATAAAATATACGTATTACATATACATTTTTCGACCCGCGACAACAACAAAAAATTACGCCTTTCAAATTTCTCAATGGAACAGACGAAGCGCCTTGAAGGGACATGGCCACTCATATTCTAAATTTCGACACTCTGCAATGGAAATAAATCACCAAAAATTTATTATCACCAAAATAATGGTATATTTTATAAATCCTTAGTCATTTAGCCTGTGGTATTTATGATTGCAGATAAATATTAATCTACAGTAATTGCGATATTTTAGTAGAGTCTATCAATCGGCAAACATATGTAGCTGACAGCCTGGCAACAGCCGTTCGCGAGAAGTACAGGGGACCATATCATTTGGCGGGTATTAAATAACTTGGAAATCCCTAATTGGTTTAAATATAAATAATGGTATATATTTGATTCGACATTAATGGTAGTTACCAACTATAGTAATATAATGATATACGTCAAGAAATTGTTACAGTTTTTCTACAGCCAGTTCTTTCTCGCTGTTGAACATGCTCCAGTGCAGTGCCAGCCTGTTTACAAGGACCAGACTAATTAACTGACACATAAACTGAACCGCAATAACCAGGTTTTTTCCGATTATGTATTTCAGTGTGTCAGTGTCACGTCATTTACTCTTGTGTAAATTTGCACAAGGATGAAGAGAGGCTTCAGGAATGAGGCAGGCCAAGAAGCTCATAGTGACTCTGAACGTGCGTCTTACAAAGGACTTCTTACACTCGGTAGAAAAGATCTTCGGATTACATTGACATTTCTACAGAATCGTGATCTGCAATGATTTTGTATACCAGCTGGTGCCTAGTGGAGGATGAAACTCATTCCCACTAAGTCTTACTAAGTCCAAACACATCGAGAACATTAAGCAGGTTGACCAGAATAGAATGTTAAAATTCGCAAAGGTGGCCTAGAGTGAACCTGCATAGAAGTCTAAACATTTAAAATCATCGTGATCACCCCCGAGATTAGTTCATTCACGACATGGGTGTACGTCGTACCTTCAAGGTGCAAGAAGAATCAATATCACTTTTTTATTTACAGTTTTCTTAACACTAAGATATCTGACCGCCGGGTACCAAGCTACCACGTTAAATTTTCAACTCTCTGTCAAGGAATCTTGCTCTGGTTGGTGAATTTGGCGGATATTTTTTAAAACACAATATATATTAAGTAATTTTTAATTAAAGGCTCCAGAGGTAGCTCAAAATTGGTCTGGTGTTATAAATGCAACCAAGGACAGTCACAGGTGTTATCAGCTACAGAGCGATAGCCCAGAAGAAAGCGAAGATTGTTTGTATATTAACGTGTATACTCCTCTTCTTGACAGGGTAAGATACTTGTTATTTACTATTAGTAATTTTTTAAGGCTTTTTCGCAGATTAACCAAAATATAAATGGTTTTTCGCTCACGACAGCGAGTGAGCACCAAATTTATTTTTGATTTTTTATTTCCAAATATTACGTTACCTTAGTTTTAATACACAAAACTGGTAAAAAGGTTTTTTTGTGCAACCGTATGCGAACTAATACTTCCGAATACGATCGGAGAAATTCAATTTCGCGGCCGTTACCCTTAGTAACGGACACCAAACTAAAAGTTACTTCACAATTTGACATTTCTGAAATATGACAAGATTATTACATATTTTGTTATTAAACTGAGTTAGTAATTATTTCCAAATTTACAATAAAGGCATACATTATTTAGGATAAATATTAACCTTAACGGTAGTAACGGTACAGTTTTTATTATTAATATTTATTCCTGAAACTGAAGCAACTAAACCTAGTATTTCCGAATTATTATTAACATTGGGTATTAACAATCATGCTGGGAATTTTCCCAGTCTTATGCACTTCAACAACGTGTGCAACAGTAAAAACGCGATTTTTGTCAGTCTTAGTATCAGGAACTGTTACTATTAATAGGTACAGCGTTTTCTTCCTGAATGTCACTTTTACTAATTCATCTCGTCGCAATGCCCCTGATATTCCCATTTTTAAAACTATCTACAACAATAATTACAATAAGAATAAGAACAACTTGTTACAAGCGAGTTTTTTTAATATTGACCTTGTACAATAGATAATTTTCATCACTAGCTTCTTTCAGGAATAAACTAATCTGCTCACGCGTCAAAACTTGTGATTTCTTTGCTTGATAACCTACTGATTTTTGTTTCAGAAAAGGTATCAATTTTAAAAACTTCCTCACATCTATCCCATCGCGTACATTGAGCATACACTTCAACATAGAATAGATGCTCCATAAAGTTGAACTTTTGACACCTTTAGATTTCTCCATGAAATAAGCCAATAAAATGTTTTCAGACATCGTCTTAACATTTTGCTTGTGACACCAAATTTTCAATTCGCTGTAACATTTTTCGTGTTGCCATTTCGACTTTTCAGGTATTAAATCAGATGATGCCGAGTTTACGATACTTTTTAGCTCTGGAGGAGTACAAGAAATTGAAATATTGGTATCGCTGTCTGACATTTTCAAGATTTTTTAAAAACTGTCAAATTGTTTTGTATACATGCATGCAAGATATTATGTAATTCTCATAAAAACTCTGTGACATTAAGGCCACTATTCTATTTAACTTAAACTGTTCTTTTTTTAAAAGCAATAATATTTTTTTGTAATTATACAATATTCACGGTTGCACAAAAAATATTGTGTAGACCGTTGCCGCGAAATTTTTTAACGACCTCGAGATTACCTTGCCTCGACAGCAAGCGGCTTTGGCGATAATTTTTCTCTCGATACTTTAAAAAGAAATTTCGCGGCCTTGATATACAAATAACTATTTTGATTAACTCCTTTTCCTGCAGTGCTGTATAGATAATTAATTTCAAAGGTTTTCTTATCGAGAAGCCCTTTAAAACTGAAAACCATAGATACGAGTTCTATGTAATATAAACTGCTGGCCAATTCAAGCGGGACAAACTAAATTTTTGATAAAATTTAGAGTGGAATATTTTCGAAACGAAAAAAGATTTTGATTTAACTTTTTCAGTATGTAATTGAATAGTTCTTCTAGTTTTTATACTTCAAGGCACTATTGCTAGCAGTCGCTGCAACTCTATTTTACAGGGTGTTAAGTGAAACCCTGACTTTTTTGGAAAAGTTTTCCAGTTCCGAGAATCTAGGAAGAATTTTTTTTGAATTTTCTTTTCATACTAAAATGATCCATGGTCAAATACAAAAAAACAATTTCTCCGGATTTTCTCTATTTTCATTTGTTTTCCGTATACAGGAGTTAGTCGAAATTATCGACTTCTTCTTACAAAGGAACCCCTAATTTGGCCGTTTATTCACAAAAAGCGAAAGACCAAGTAAATTTGTAGTTTGAAGTAGTCCAGCTAACAAAATTAATACAAATTTTTGTACAGGGTGTAGCAAGTTTGGATCACGGGCTAGTAAATTATTATTTTTTAATTTCTACTACTTTTTCCTAAGTTAACTATTAATTATCACGTGCTACGTTAAAGGGTTAAAATTTGTTAGGTCCGATAACAGTACTGGTTAGAAAGATCCTTTTTGCCCAAACGGGTTTTTCATTTTTTGTCTAGTCCCATTTTTAGTGATTAAACGGCTCGCATTTTGAACCTAACTTTTTGCAATTGCATCCATGAACGATTGAAGTGAGAGTGCTTTTTTGGTGGTACATAATGAATGTTTTATCCAACCAAAAAACATGTAGTGGCCAAACAGCTAATGATGCTTATTCGAAGAATTTTTTAGCATTATACAGGGTTGCAAAAAATATACCACCTATACTTTGCAGGTGGATTTCTGTTAATTTAGCGGCGTTTCTATTTCTTAGTCAAAAGATCTAGTAGGCCAAAAAATAAAACATTTTCTTTGCTATTGACAGTTACCAAGGCAACAAAGTATTCTTCTTTGAATTGGTGCGTTATTATCCTTTATAATGGCTCGATTAAGTGCAAAAGAACAAGCTAATTGTTTGCGTTTACTACAAGATGGGGTAAAAATTAGTATTATTGCGGATATGTACGGGGTTGGGCGAAGTACAATATCTCGACTGCGTCAACGCTTCCACGAAACGGGAAGTGCAAACTATCGTTATGGGGGAGGTCGCCAAAAGAAAGTCGGCATTGCAGATGAAAGATGGTTGGTTAGAGAGGCTCGTCGAAGGCGAAAAATTTCATCAGAGAAAATTAACCAGGAGTTCAGAGCAAGAACACACATTCGTGTGAGCAATAGGACCATTAGAAGAACTTTAAACAATAATAACTTAAGGTGAGTTACTTCAAATGAGATCTTATTTTTTGTACCAATATTTTTAGTGTTTCATTTTAGTAAGTCGGCTATTATAATATCGACGTCAGCTGAGGCGTGAATCTTGGATTTTGCGCACCGATATTATAAATGTAAACTTGAACTAAGTTGTTCATAAATTAAAGTTTTGATAGGCGACCCTAAACACATTATTTGTGCTTGCAGCGTAATGTTCCTTAGTTCTTCCCTAGAACTAACGTTATGAAAATTGACCTAATTTTGCATTTTAGTATAATAAAAGCTACTGTTGGCTTATTTATTGGTTCATTCCCTACACCTATACTACAGATTTTTAAGCCAAAATTTTAATTTTAGAGCTCGGCGACGTGCTAAATGTGTGCGACTTCTACCACAGCATAGGCGAAGACGTCTCCAGTGGGCATATGAACATCGCAATTGGCCATTAGATAACTGGGAAAACTGCATGTTTGTAGACGAGTCAAGATTTAATTTAATTCACTCGGACGGCAGAATATTAGTTTGGCGTGAACGTGGCGAACGGTATATGGAGGAGAATATGGCTCCTCAGGAACCTTTTGGTGGTGGAGGCGTTACTGTTTGGGGTGGTGTAATGTTTAATGGCAAAACGGAACTTTTTTTAACACATTAACGGTCAGGTATATAGGGACGAAATTTTAAGCAATATCGTTCTACCATTTGCAAACAATTTTGGGAACGATTTTGTGCTAATTGACGATAACGCCAGACCTCATAGAGCACGCATTGTGCAAGAGTTTTTGGAAGCTAATAATATTACCAGGATGGTCTGGCCTGCAAAATCACCAGACATGAATATTATCGAACACGTCTGGTCTAAATTGAAATTATTGGTAAGTTCTAGGGAAGATCCTCCTCAGACTCTAGAACAACTTGCAGACGCCATTGTTCAGGAGTGGGAAAATATTCAGCAAGAATTTGTCAATAATTTGGTAATAAGCATGCCTCGAAGATGCCAAGAGATAATAAATGTAAGGGGAGGTCCTACTAGGTATTAAGATTTGTTTTGTTTTCGTTAGTTGCAAGTTTTTATAATACCTTCAAGTAAAAAAAATGTTCTATAATTTAAAACGTTTTCTGTTTACCTATAAAAGTAACAACCAAAATTTACATTTTGGATCTCCTAAAGTAATGCCGGGAAAAATAACTACTAAATTTGAAAATTACGTATCTTTTCGAGTATTTTCAAAAGTAATTAAATCTTCTGAAATTTCTATACCTTCTAAAAACTACGCTATACAGAATTTTATAACTTGTTCAGTTGAATTCACTATCCATCTCCAATTTTTGACGAGAAAAATGTACTCCGTGACTATTAATTTAAGACACTTCTTATTAATTAAAATTTCTCAATGCCATGTACTGACTTTTTAGAGCAGTGGTAAAATATTTTTCTTTTATAATGAATAATCGAAGTTTACGAAAATCCAAAGATATCGAGAAACACGTGGCTTCTATTATAAGTAGTAACTTCTGCACAATCCTGTATAATGTGAAAAAGTTCCGAATGAATATTATTCTTTTTATCTGTATCGTTACTAGATTTTATTAATAATAAGTAGGACATTTTCTTTAATAATTATTAATATAGCAAAAAGGAACTTTATGAATACCTAAAGGACTCTAAAATCACATGATTTTCATATAAAATGTAGATGATATGTTTTGGGCAAACGCGGACAAAAGCAGCGAATAAGCATCTTTAGCTCTATGGCCACGACACTTTTTTATTGGTTGGTTAAACCAATAAACGATGTCCACTTCAATAGTTCATGGATGCAATCGCAAAAAGTTAAGTTTTAAACGCAAGCCATTTGTATCACTAAAAATGGGACCAGACAAAAAAATTCAAAAACAGTTTCGGCAAAAAGTTCCAAGAAAATTGGGACTATATTCAATTAATTTGAAAATCACATGACTTCCATATAAAGTATAGGTGGTATATTTTTTGCAACCCTGTATAATGCTAAAAAATTCTTCGAATAAGCATCATTAGCTGTTTGGCCACTACATGTTTTTTGGTTGGATAAAACATTCATTATGTACCACCAAAAAAGCACTCTCACTTCAATCGTTCATGGATGCAATTGCAAAAAGTTAGATTCAAAATGCGAGCCGTTTAATCACTAAAAATGGGACTAGACAAAAAATGAAAAACCCGTTTGGGCAAAAAGGATCTTTCTAACCAGTACTGTTATCGGACCTAACAAATTTTAACCCTTTAACGTAGCACGTGATAATTAATAGTTAACTTAGGAAAAAGTAGTAGAAATTAAAAAATAATAATTTACTAGCCCGTGATCCAAACTTGCTACACCCTGTACAAAAATTTGTATTAATTTTGTTAGCTGGACTACTTCAAACTACAAATTTACTTGGTCTTTCGCTTTTTGTGAATAAACGGCCAAATTAGGGGTTCCTTTGTAAGAAGAAGTCGATAATTTCGACTAACTCCTGTATACGGAAAACAAATGAAAATAGAGAAAATCCGGAGAAATTGTTTTTTTGTATTTGACCATGGATCATTTTAGTATGAAAAGAAAATTCAAAAAAAATTCTTCCTAGATTCTCGGAACTGGAAAACTTTTCCAAAAAAGTCAGGGTTTCACTTAACACCCTGTAAAATAGAGTTGCAGCGACTGCTAGCAATAGTGCCTTGAAGTATAAAAACTAGAAGAACTATTCAATTACATACTGAAAAAGTTAAATCAAAATCTTTTTTCGTTTCGAAAATATTCCACTCTAAATTTTATCAAAAATTTAGTTTGTCCCGCTTGAATTGGCCAGCAGTTTACATCATGTGAAGAATAATTGCTTCAATTTTAATGTTTCTACGTTATTTTATTGTTTTAATTACCTAGAAACAAAATCATTCAAAATTACCAGTGGTATTTTGGATATATGGAGGTGGTCTGAGAAATGGCGCGGCATTGTTTCGAAGCCATCGCCCTGACTACTGGATGGACGAGGAAATTATTATTGTAACACACAATTACAGAGTTGGAATTTTTGGTTTCTTATCAACTGGCGATTCGATTATTCCAGGTTGGCAAAAGATATTTCACAATTAAATAAATCTGAATTCAAACCCAATTAAGCCAATATCAATTTAATTATTTATTTGACCTAGCGGAAATGTATTATCTCTTTTACTGATTAAAGGAAACAATGGTTTGAAAGACCAAGTTCTTGCTCTGAAGTGGACTTACGAGAATATACATTTATTTGGAGGAGATAGAGATAGAATTACTGTTCATGGTCAAAGTGCTGGGGCGGTTTCTTCCAGTTACCACCTTTTAATTAAACAATCTGCAGGTATCAGTTTTACTCATTTTTAATAATTTTCCTAATTTTTGTGTGAAAAATAAAGTTTTTTAACGTTTAAAATTCTAAACCAACTGTATTTTTAATAAATGGAAAAAACTATTAGTATATCATATACGTCCATTTATTTGTAACAGTATGTAAAAGGCTGTAAGATTTAAGTTAACTTACTAATGTCATACAGCGAATAAATATTAATTAAGAAATTCAGTTACAAGTCCTAGAAACTTATTTAAACAAAGTTACATTGTTCGCATAAATTTAATAAATCTACGCATCTTCGGACTTAATTTCTCTATTCCTTTGTTTTTCATACGATATCAAATCGAAAATGTTTACTAATTGTTTTTCAAAGGTTTATTTAGATCAGTTATATCTGAAAGCGGATCACCTATGAATATGTACTCTTTTATTGAGAATCCCAAAGAATACGCTCTGCAACTTACCCAAGCTATTAATCCCAATATTTCATCCAATGCCAGCAGCGAAGAAATAAGAGACTTTTTGCTAAGTCTGGATGCAAAAACTATTGACAGTTTTTCTAGAGCACCAGCAATAGTAAGTTATGAAAGAGATGTATTTTTCTATGATTCATATTATTATTTGTTAAATAACCATCAATAAAAGTAAAGCTTTGTATTATAAAATATTATAAATGCTTCTATTTGCTGTCTTTTTTCTTATCTCTAGTTCAGATTTCTTATTCGTATAAGGCAATACTTTAATACTTCTTCAGAAAGCTTATTTATATGTTTATAATGCTTTCTACCATTCGCCTCTTCTCTGAAAATGCTTTCATGGCTATCTTGCTTTTAAAGTCTAAAGGGCCATTCACAGACATCATGGACGTAGTGCCGTATCAGTACCGTATTCTTGCCGTATCAGTGTCACCAGTGATATATCAGTGGTTATATTCACTCATGTTCGTATCCGTAAACCAAGAAATTGAGAGTGTATAGTGACAGTAAGAAGAGAATCAGAAGGCGAATTTTACAAACGAGGAAATGATAATGATTGCTATAGCTTTGTATGGGAAGAGGAAGAAAATGAGGTCAAGAAACGAATTTGTGTACATAAGACGTGGACAACAAGGAATTGGTAGATGATGAAACAAAATTACACGGGGTGTAGACAGTCCAATCAGCTATTAGGTCGGCAATATCGTCATTGTCAAGCACTGAAAATTTCATGTTTCTAGAGCATGTATTAAGGAAGATATCACAATCCTTCGGACTGATGATCGAGAATAGACCGCACTTCGTATCCGTATCGCTACATACATACAAACACCCACACATAGAAATACAAATATATACGATTTGCTTAAAATCCGACTCAATTAAGTTTATCTTCTTACGACGACCGAGTTGGCTTCCTTCCTATAAAGAATGAAGAAACTAAAAAATTTGGATACCACATATTTCGATGAATTCTTTCCAACGAAGTATATGGGATTTTGATTTGGATCCATTTTGACTCCGAACAAAATTAAAAACGGTGAAAAATTTGGGTTAGAAATCGAAATTTCCAGTTTTTCCCAAATAAATCAATTTTTCAGTTTCCGTTTTAGGCATACGTAAAAAATGTACCAATTAAGTACCAAAAAGGGGCCTGGAAATGGCATTTTTGACCTAAACAAATTCAAAAAAATTACTTGCCATTTTCCGATACTCACAAATTTCAATAGGGTTGTGAAGCTCCGGTTCCCCTAGAACCTTCGAAAATTTAAATTGGTTTAATTCACTCTTGCAACTTGAGGATGTGATCCCATAGGAAATCGCGTAAATTTCGAATTTAACGTTTAATAGCTCCGAAACCATACACCCTCTATAACTGATTTTTTTATCGAAGCTAGTTGCACTATCCTTCTGTTAACCCAGAAAACTCAGTTGCTGACTGTTTTCGAGAAAAAAAATTGAAATGGTGAAAATGTCAAAAGCTACATACATCAACACACATACATTTTCCTCGCTAACGGCTCGGTATATAGACCGCCGGGATACACGGGATTACACGGGATACTCTTGTACTAACTCAATTAATTTTTCATCGTTCATGTTTTCAAGACAGTCCAAGAACAATTCAGTGAAACTTAAAATAGGTACATCGTTGTCGACCTATTTTTATTTTCACGGTATAGACACTGAAGCTACAGTGAGGGTAAAAAATGTTACTGTACCGAACGTGTGGGAACGTGTTGATAAAAATAAAAGCGACGATATTATTAATTACCGCTGATACTGATGCACGAATACGGCACGGAACTGCCGCGTTAGAAGATTTGTCCATGGTCCGATCCGAACTCGGATGGCGGACATTTACATCCGATGCTGGAAGTGCGTGACGGAAGATGTTTGTCCACTACATTCGTTTTCGGACCAGTAGTAGCCATTTTGCAGCTGCAGAAATAACATCCTCATGTCTCCCCAATTGGAAAAGCGACATTTTCTTGCATTATTGTTATATGTACGAAGGCGTAAAAGAATAAAACAGTTTTGGATACATCCTCTTCTAAGGGGACGATATCCAACAGGGGCATTTTATGTATTGTACGATAAATTGCGACAGGACGAAAAAAATGTGTAATTACTTTCGCATGTCCGCAAGTATCTACTTTCGATTTTTTGCTACGCGTCGCTTAGTTCATACGATTAAACTTTTCACCCATTTTATATAAACAACAAAATCACGTGCTATTTTCTACAGCCTCTGTCTCGAGTCGCAACTCCGTCAACTGTCCGTTGATCCAAGGTAGCAGAATATTCGGAGTCCGAGATGACGGATCTCAGATATCGGACGCTGTGTGGACAGTCATTTAATTATTATAAGGGTAGCTATTTCGGTCCGTCCTCTCGGAATCGGATGTAGTGGACAAATCGCCCTACTGTGTGTAAATGGGCTTTTATACACCGTCTTGGATCTGTTTTTAATACCTAACAATCAAAATTTTATCTTTAATTTGTCATCTTCCAAGAAATTATTTTCATTTTTTTATACGATTGCTATATCGTCTGCAAACATAGTTATTAATATTTTTAGGCTCAACCAGCTGTAGCTATTGAACCAGACAGTCCATCTGCAGTTGTAACCAAAGAAATGTATGAAATGTTTGAGTCCGGTGACTTTACCAAGGTACCAGTTTTAATGGGTATGAACTCGGAGGAATGCCTTTATATTGCAAAGTGTAAGTCAACTTTTGGTAAACCATATACAGGGTGTTTTGGAAAGCATATAATATCGCTTAAAGGCAGATTCTTTGAAAGAAACTAAGGTAAAAAGGGTTTTAAGGATACAGGGTGTTAAATCTTTTAAATGTTCTCTAATACATGTTAAAACCGATGTGCAAAGGGATTCTCCAGCATTTTTTTTTATTTTATAATACAAAAGTGCGCCATTCAAAAAGTTTCGAGCTTAGACTTTCCTTTTTTGGTCGAATTTACCCTCAAAATAGCGGTCAAACATCGCTCATTATAAAACGGCACTATGGCGTCTGGTGACATGGTCTCACGGTAAGCTGCCAAAATTTAGGGAATATCTTAAGCATTGGCACCGCTGCAAAAATTTTCTGGCGAACTTTGCTAATATGACATTTATCAAAAATCTTAACCTTACTTTTGTATTTTCTGTGTAAATATAAACCCTTTTGTGTGTGAAACCCTGTTAAATTTTATTATTTTACAGTTTTGTTATTTGTTTCTTATTGTTAGAGTGTTCAGGATTCGTTAGGTTCAGTGTTCGCAATGTTCTTGTCGTCAATGCTATTGATAAATTTAATATCTGCCTTAAAAAATGTAATCATGTACCTAATTAAGGAGAAAGGAAAAATGTTTGTGTTGGACACCTCGTTTCCATAAGTAGAAAAACTGGTAAATAATTACTTAAACTTCCATAAAAGTATTAATAAAGGTGTGTTAATTATTTGTCACTCATGTAGAAATTAAAAAAGTAGACAGAAATATTAGGAGAACTGGAAAAACAGTCAACGCACAATATTTTATAACCTAAAGTGAGTATTTATGTATAAGAATCAGCCATAATTCACCGAATAACGAGATCAAATAACTACTAAACTATTATTTCTGTTGTAGCTTATTCTTCTAACTTAACTACACTTTTAAGCACTAAAATTTTTCCAATAAAACTACGTTATACAGAATATAAACACAGAATATAAACATAAAATAAAATAGAATATAAACGTTCCTGTTAGCACCAAAACGGCCAATAGGGGATTATGGCGGTGTTGCCGGATCCACACTTGGATTCGCCACATTGTTCGTTACATTTAGTTGTTTTTCGTGGGATGACGTCAAGGGGAAATTGAATGATTTCAATTTTGTCGAATTTTAAATCTTGACGTTCAAATTCACTAAGGTTTAAGATTTATTGTTAGTACTGCTTTAATTAAAATCTTCCAGTTAATCAGTTATGTTTTGACAAGTTTTTGTCCTGTCATTGTTAACAAATTGTGATTAAAACATATGAATCATTGTGATATTTCAACAATTTGTTTGGTTTTCAAATGATTTTCATCTTAGAACGGGTTGCTAGAAGAAATTTAGTTCTATTATGTCAAAAGTACGAACTAAAATTGCATTTTTCGTTATAAATTTGCGAAGAAACTCAGAAACAAATTCATATTGTAAAACTTAGTTGTCTTATTCTTACAGTCAGTCTGGCAGTGATATTTTAGTTATTATCCGTCCAACCGACGTAATTTTTGTATGTGTGCTTCAGTTGACTGACTGTGCAATAATATTAACATATTTATTGAAAACGAAAATGACTGAACAAGCCCATTATCTGATTATCTGTTTGAGACAACTAAACCAGTGAGGCGCTTAAAAAATTTGCATTTATCTCCTAAACGAAGTAAAAATTGAAAAAATATGATGAGTTAAGTTTTGTTAAGAATTTGACATACTATTTGATTAAGGTACATGTTTTTATTTTTTTTAAATTTTTTTCCGTTTTCTCATATGTACACCCCTGGAGGACTTGTTAGTCTTCTCACAGTCAATTTTTTTGCTTAATTTAAGTACTTTACACAACATAAATTATCATAAAATTGCTGAAGCCATTTTGAAAATATTGTGAAAAAACTTAAAAAGAAAATTAAAAATTTTTGAAACAAAGTATCTGCGGACCCATGTTCACATAAACTGTTTGCCTTAGTGTATTTTAAAGAATTTCCCTTTCGGCGATGACACATTATTTTTGAAACACCCTATATAAAAAGAGTCATATATTTTCGTAAAAGTGAAACATATATAGATACCTAAAAAATTATCTAAAAATCAGAAATAACATTAACGGTTCTTTAAACATCTAAATTATTAAAACAATTTTTTATGATCTCTCGTTTTAGCCAACGCGTATTTAGTAAAACTAGGCCGTACCTACGATAAAGATGTCTCTCTGGTACTACCAAATATTTTTCCGCATGATCCAGCCGTTGACAAGAAGAGGATTGGAGAAGAAATTAAACAAATTTATATAAACCAAAATGACACATGGGCTAGTCATCCGGGTAGAGTTGTTAGAGTAAGTCTATGTATAATAACATGGAAACTGTTAACATTTAACAAGAATTTTTCTTGTGCGATACATTAAGGAATATGCACATATTTTTTTGTTGCATAAGCCTCATTTAATATAATACGTATATCCTTATTATGGTTTAATTTAATGGTAGAGAAAGCGCCTATAATGGTTTTCTTCCTTAATTTTCTAAAGACTAATATATTGTTTTAGCATTTTAGTGACCAAAGATTTGGCAGAGCAATTATCAAACAAGGGAAATTAATATCCAAGTACACCCCCGTTTACTTTTACCAATTTTCCTACGATGGAGATCTTGGAGGGTGGACGACTGTAGTCGAAGGTATCATATTTTTCACTCCAATATAACAACAAAGGTTTAATTATTGATGCTTAAATAGTTTAAAACTGATTTTTTGCAGAATTTACTTGCAGGAGTATATTAGAAAAGTGTTTTCTGTTCTTAAAAATGGAAATGTTATGTTTAATTTTTACTACCGCTTTATGTACAAGTATATTTCAGAAACATTTCTTAACATTTAGTATTCTATTAAAGTGTAATTGCATTCTAATAATATAATTGTTGCAGACACAACTCTGTTTTCAAATAATAACCAGCCTTTATATCACAATTGCAATTATGCGTGTTTCTCTCATATTATTTGCTCAACATTTCAGATGCTGAGAAAGTCAAACATGCTGAAGAACTGAACTACTTGTTTCTCAAAACAAGTCTTTCAGAGGTCAGTGAACCAGATGCTCTTACTCATAAAAGGTTAATGAAAATGTGGACAAATTTTGTAAAATATGAGTAAGTATAAAACAATTTACAAGAAATTTTCCTATAATATACCATAACTCGGTTAAATTATCTTCTTCTTCGTCTTGTTTTTGATTTCATCTTTTTCCAGCTTTATATGAAGTTGAAGATGATTCCGGTTAGTCGTCTCCGTTACGCCTGACCCAGAGATTTTTTCGCCGTTAGAACTCTTTCTGTTAAATTATTCTTAAGTCGATCCACCTATCTTTGTTTTTCTCTTTTTCCATTACCTTCTCACCGACATAATCATCTTTGTGATAATTTACGAAGTGAGCAAAAAAAGTGCTTTTTATATTTTCTTATGGTTAAGTAATCTACGATTAATGAAGCTGTGCAAAATGCGCGAGATTTATGTCGTTACCGTTTTATACAGAGTGTTCTCAGAATTGAGGCATTTATTTTAACAGGTTGCCGAACGAGAAAAAAAACATTTTACCAAAAATCGCCAATATAAAAGCTGAAAAATAACGGAGATATAAAAAACTTATCAAAAAATTCATCCCATTACGGTCGTGATCATTTTTAAACCACATAAAAAAGAAATGCAAAAATATTTGAACACACGCACTACTCAAGCAGTCACAGCTAGCGGTAGAATCGAAAATCCCACGGATATGCGAACGATATCGTACTTAATTTGTCATCACCAGTAAACACACTAAACAAAACATTTTAATACCTTCGATATGCGAAAATAACGCAGTGGTTCCGAACGTTGGAATGTGCACGTGCATTTCGGCTGTATTTTTATTGTGTAAAAATATTTTTTTAGTGTCAGTAACTATTTTAAACAACAGGAGGCACGCCCATCGTCGAAAGATATTCTAAATAATCTGGTCACTTCATTGAAGGCCGCTAAATTCCGGCATGTTTGCTATCGGTCGTAAAGCATTCAGAGGCCTGCCTCAGCTAGGAATCGAGTCCTACCAGTGTTGCCGCAACCAATTTTGTTTATGTACCAAAGTTCCATGCGAAAATGTACCAAACAATGGCAGCGTTAAACCAATGATCAGCGGTCTCAACAGTGTATAAAATTTGACAAATAGCATGTGACATGTCTTCAAATGTGTTAAAAGTCATCAGGTGATCGCTGAAAAATCCAACCAGCTACTGAGATCGCTGATCATCAGCTGAACTAGAGATGTGCCATGAGAATGTTCTCAAGAGAATATTTCCCAGCTTTAATTCTCGAGAATTTATGATTATAGAAAAAAATATAAATTACTGGAAAATTACCGAGATTATTTACCTCATCCATTATAAAAGCGGGTTGATTTTCACCTGATTATTCAGCGATAATCTCCCGCTCTCCAGTGAAAATCACCCTTGTCAAAAGTGAAAATCTCCCCTGTCAGAACTGAAAATCGCCCTTGTCAACAGTTAAAATCACACGTCTGTAACAACAGGTTCTTTATTGTCGTGGTGATGTTTGATGATTATCTAGATATCGAACAATGGCGTTTTTGGTTGTTACTATGGACAACAAATAAAATACAAACAAACGTTAAAGTGTCATGGTACAAAAATGTTCCCGTTGGAAAGAACACACTGTCAAAATGGACACAAATTTGCGCACAAAAAGCTGGCCTACTTACAGGGAAAAAAGTGACAAACCATTCGCTGCGAGCTTCTGCTGTGTCTGCTCTTGCGAAAAGCGGCGTCCAGGAAGAGCAGCTGATAAAAATCACAGGCCATTCATCGACTGCATCAATCAGGCCATACTTGCAAATCGATTAAGAGCACCATGAGAATATCATTTCTAAGATGAGAGGAAACGACTACAAGAACATGGTCCCTGCTGCACCCATCAGTACTCAACCTATTCATCCCAGAATGGATATTTGTGAAGAGACCACAGCAGCGAAAATTGGCTCTGTTTCTTCAAACGCCAATCAGCATTCTGTTATACAGTATACCAATTGTGTGTTTAATTGCAATACATTAAATTGTGCAAAATAAATCGTTAGTTTTTTATTTGGTAAATAATCTTCAAAATACATTTCGGGATTGGGAAATAATCAGAACATCATTCTCAGATTTTTTGCCATTAGGAAATCGCTCTCGGGCAAGCCCTCGAGCGATTTCCACGGCATTTCCACGGCAAAAAATCTTCGGAATGATTTTCGATAATTTCCCCATCCCTTAATATATTACTACAGAATATTTCCAAGAACGAGAATGTTCTCAGGAAAATTCAAATTCTCGGAGAATTTATGAGAATTTACGGAAATTTAAGGTAATTTATTTTAATGTCGCATTGTATCATAGATGGAGCTTGGAGCATCTTTATCTTTATTTCTTTTCTGTTGTTTTAAATAACTTGTTTAGACATGTTATTTTATACAATGCGTTTCTAAGTTGTGTTTTATTTATAAATAATAAAGTTACTCGAAAATAATAGAAATAAAAATTTAATGTGACTTTATTTTGATTAATCTCGTTAATTAACAATTTAAATATTTTATAAATTAGGTATTGCTGCCATCTCTTTATTTTTTCATATAAAATTATTGTAAAAACTACTTTGGGTAAAAAAATATGTTCTTCCAATTTATGCAGTCAAACAAAACATTTATTTCTCCAACATATAAAATAAATTCTCCAAAATTTCCGATAAATTCTCGAGAATGTACCATCTCTACATTCCTTTATTTTATATATAGCCAAAAATTGTGTGTCTCTATCTTTACCAATAGCAAAGATATTTGCTCGTACTAAGGTTTTTTGGACACCATGTATATATATATATATATATATATATATATATATATATATATATATATATATATATATATATATATATATATATATATATATATACAGGGTGGTGCAACCAAGATGGGGTGGACGATTGTGAGTAAACGGTGAGGAATTTGGAAAAAATTTTTTTTGGATATTATCGATAGTCAGACACGCTATGTTTTAAAATTATTGCCATAATACAGGGTGGTCCGAAAAACTCGTGGCGAACCAAACTTGTATTTTTTTAAATGGGACACCCGGTATATTATTGTTCCAATTGATTCTCCTGTTCGTTACGATCATTTTGATATAGGGTTTATTGGGTCTAAAACTTATAGTAAGGGAATGGGAGGCGGTTAAAGTTGAAAAAATGCTCACAGTTCGGCCATTTTTTAAAGAAATTTGAAACAGGTATGGAAAAACCAAATATTCCATAAAACGTTACATATCCTTGAATACATTAATCACTTGCAATTTGTTTAAAATTATTCACTGTTATACAGGGTGGTCAAGTTTTGCAAATACGCCCTGGACTCATTTTTTTTAAATGGAACACCCTGTATATTTTATTTTCATGTTAAAGATAACATTACTAGCTTTCAAAAAATACCATACATGATGCCTTTCTGACCAACAGTTTTTTAGTAAACTAGCCGTGAAAGCAAAGTTTCTTCATTCTAATACGATTATACTGAATTTAAGTTGTTTATTATTAAATATCTAATATTAGGAGGCCATGACACTATTATAAATGAAACAAAATATTGTCAAAGCTACTGCCGCATAATCCATTATTTACAAGTTAAGCGTAGGTGAGGTAAGAAAACTGAGACCCGAAACCTTTACATGCTTTTTAGAGAAATTTCAAAAAACAGAAAATATTGTTTTTAGGAAATGTAAAGTAATTAATAAACAAAGATAATCAGTTATCAGTATTATTAATAGTGTAAGAAAATTAATTAAGCAAAAACAGAACATCTTTTAAAATTATTTAGGTATGTACTTACTTGTAAACCTAATTTAATTTAAACAAGTAAGTACATACCTAAATAATTTTAAAAGATGTTCTGTTTTTGCTTAATTAATTTCCTTACACTATTAATAATACTGATAACTGATTATCTTTGTTTATTAATTACTTTACATTTCCTAAAAACAATGTTTTCTGTTTTTTGAAATATCTCTAATAAACATGTAAAAGTTTCGGGTCTCAGTTTTCTTACCTCATAATTATTGGGCCACCTACACTTAACTTGTAAATAATGGATTATGCGGCAGTAGCTTTGACAAGTTCGTCAATCTTTTGTTTCATTTCAATAATAAACAACCTAAATTCAGTATAATCGTATTAGAATGAAGAAACTTTGCTTTCACGGCTGGTTTACTAAAAAACTGTTGGTCAGAAAGGCATCATGTATGGTATTTTTTGAAAGCTAGTAATGTTATCTTTAACATGAAAATAAAATATATAGGGTGTTCCATTTAAAAAAAATGAGTCCAGGGCGTATTTGCAAAACTTGACCACCCTGCATAACAGTGAATAATGTTAAACAAATTGCAAGTGATTAATGTATTCAAGGATATGTAACGTTTTATGGAATATTTGGTTTTTCCATACCTGTTTCAAATTTCTTTAAAAAATGGCCGAACTGTGAGCATTTTTTCAACTTTAACCGCCTCCCATTCCCTTACTATAAGTTTTAGACCCAATAAACCCTATATCAAAATGATCGTAACGAACAGGAGAATCAATTGGAACAATAATATACCGGGTGTCCCATTTAAAAAAATACAAGTTTGGTTCGCCACGAGTTTTTCGGACCACCCTGTATTATGGCAATAATTTTAAAACATAGCGTGTCTGACTATCGATAATATCCAAAACAAATTTTTTCGAAATTCCTCACCGTTTACTCACAATCGTCCACCCCATCTTGGTTGCACCACCCTGTATATATATATATTCAGGGTGATTCAAAAGTAAGCGGCATCCTTTCAGGGGCGTAATCCTTGTATGAAAATAAGGCAAAAAGTTTCTATTAATATGGGTCCGAAAATGCTTCCTAAGGGAGCTACGCCCCTTTGAACAGGACACCTGAAAGACAATTTTTTCTCTATAACTTTAAAACCCTTTACAATTAAATTTTGAAAATTGGTGTACAGTATAAACATTTGATGGTAAATAAGATTCTAAATTCAAAACATTAAAATTTTATTCAGGGGCGTCACATGCTGTGGAGGGTGAGGGTAAAAACATCCCTTTTTCTTTCACTTCTTAGGTTGCTATGCTTTTGTTTGGAAATTATAAAATTCTAGAGTTTTTTACGTAAAAAAGGTACTCTTAGGTCAATTCGATAGAGCCTGCCATTTACGAGAAAATCGACTTTGAAAATTTTCTGATGCATATGTTTATTGATGAAAATTAATCTGCATTACCATAGAAAAAAAAAACACATTTTTTTACTAACATTTTATTTAACAATTTAGAGAAAATGTTCAAAATTATTACCATTAGCGTCACGACAAGCTAAATTAGGCACTGAACTTCGTTTTGAATGCGTATCTAGTAATTTTATTATGAATAAACGTACTACCAGAAAGTTTTCAAAGTCGATTTTCTCGTAAATGGTACGCTCTATCGAATTAAACTAAGAGTACCTTTTTTACGTAAAAAACTCTAGAATTTTATAATTTCCAAACAAAATCACATTAACCTAAAGAGTAAAAGAAAAAGGGATGTTTTTACCCACACCCTCCCCCGCATGTGACGCCCCTGAATAAGATTTTAAAATTTTGAAATTAGAATCTTATTTACCATCAAATGTTTATACCATACACCAATTTTCAAAATTTAATTGTAAAAGGTTTTAAAGTTATAGAGAAAAAATCGTCTTTAAGGTGTCCTATTCAAAGGGGCGTAGCTCCCTTAGGAAGCCTTTTCGGAGCCATATTAATAGGAACTTTTTGACTTATTTTTATGCAAGGATTACGCCCCCGAAAGGATGCCGCTTACTTTTGAATCACCAATATATATATATATATATATATATATATATATATATATATATATATATATATATATATATATATATATATATATATATATATATATATATATATATATATATATATATATATATATATATATATATATATATATATATATATATATGTATATATATATATGTATATATATATATATATATATATATATATATATAATATATATAATATATAAATATATATATCGGTCTAGGACGTTATGACGCGGCCGGTTTGACGCGGCCGTTTCGACGCGGCCGTTTCGACGCGAGGAAGTTTCGACGCCAGGACGTTTCGACACTGGCCGTTTTAACGCGAAAAATATGTAACTTAGTTTTTAATTTTATGTAGGATTTTGTTATTTTTGTAGGTAGGTAAGTAATAAATAATACAGAAAAAAATATAGTACTTGACAGTTTATTTATCTAAATAATTATTATGCATTCATAACATAATTATGCGATATTGCTCTTAAATACTCAGTAATATTCCTATTTCTATAATCCCTAACTATTAATATTATCCTCTCGTCACAGTCGCGATACTTTTTTAATTTAGTTGGCGGCTGTTGACCCGAAAGTAATTGCTCGTAGTACAAATCCCTTCCTGACTGTATCTTCTTAAGAGCATCAATGTATTTCCAGATCGTTGGATGGTCCATGGACATTTCGTTTTGTAATCGTCTGTGTGCAGCTTCGGCGTGATTATTTGTTCTGTCTGTGCCATCCAAAACGCGATTATAAACAGACCAAAGTGTAGGCGGAAATAGCGCATTGCGTCTTCTTCTACCCCGTCGTTGAGGACGACCTAAGTATGAGTCCTCGAACCATTCTAGTAGAGGGTGCAACTCATTAGGCAGCTCATCGAACAAGTGGTCGATTGCATCATCCAAGTCCCCTTCAGGAACAAATGCCAAAGAAGTCACCATACGGGCTTGAAGACTGAAATCAGCATCTGTATTGTATCGAGACAGCAAATTCATGTGCGCCAAATGCTTCTTCATGTTTTTTACTAAATGGAAAAAACAACCTAGCAGCTCTGCATTTGGAAAAGCTTCTTTGAATGCATTTATGGCACCTAGTTCAAAGTCGCACGAAATTTTTTCCGGGCTTGCACCTGGCTGGAGATCTTTGACCAAACCAATCATTCTGGCATATGTAGCTTGCTGTTTGTTGGGCAGGAGGGCATAAATAACAGGATGAACTCCCCCAAATTGTTTAGCCATTATAACGTAGGTCTGATAGAAAATTGAGGGAGTTGGTTTAAATGTTCCATCAACAAACCAATGTTTTGAGTCCTTCAAAATCTGTAAAGAAAACAACATATAATTCCCATGAAAATTGAAATTGTTTTAGCAAACATAATATAATACGAATTTTTCTAAAATTAAATTTTTGAAAAATAATTTTTTTTCGAAAAAATAATTTTCGAAGATAAATAACCTATTATTGTTGTAATACTTACTTTCAGGTTCTGTTTGCGCCCAAAAATTAAAATTCTGTTCGGATCCGGTCCACTGTCACTCAAGAGAAACTGTTCCTCAACATTGTTTGCACTTGCATAAACTTTATATTTTTCTGGTATGACGAGTTCTTCACGACTAACTGGGGTAGGTGGTGCAAGGTCGATTTGGTTTCTCTTCCTTCTAATCATTTTCTTCATGGCGGTGTGATTCGGCAATGCAGCTTTTGCACCTAAAGAGATTCCTGATGCACAGTGATTTATTATTGTAGCCGTGGATTCCATCGTTTCTTCACACCTTCTCTTTATTGATGTTTTGATAACTGCAGCCTCCACATGTGCAGCGGAACTTCCGTGGCAATGCTCGTTAATTTTTTTAATAACCACGTCGTCCTGGGTATGAATCCTGGCCTTGCAGCGTTGTTGTCCTTCAATGGTATGGTCACATCTCCAAAACTTTTTTGAATTGCATAAACTTGTTTTATCAAAAACGTACAAAAAACCACCGTCTGAGAATTTACGTCTTCCCCTTTTGCTTGTAATTTCCATGTTGTAGAAAATAAAATTAAGTAAAATAGAACAAATCAGGACACAATGATTAAGAACAAGAACTTGTTTTATACTGAGGATATGAAAAGGAAAATTAGTCTTTATACCCTTGAGGTACCTACCTAAAATGGGTTAATTAACTACCTACCTGAACTAGATTACCATTTCTTAATCCCAAATTCTTATTAATATGTGGTATTTAAATGATGATTTTCCAGAATGAGATTAACATAATTTAATTCTTTATTTCTTTTCATAGAAATTTGATGATAATGATAACATTAACAGTTAGGGATTATGGAAATATTAATGAGTTACCTACCTCAAAAATAACAATAAAATCCTAAATAAAATGTAAAAAAATTAAGTTAAGTATTCTTGGCGTCAAAAAGACTCGGCGTCAAAATGACCGGCGTCGAAACGTCCTCGCGTCGAAACGGCCGCGTCGGAACGGCCGCGTCAAACCGGCTGCGTTAAAACGTCCCATTCCGTATATATATATATATATATATATATATATATCTATATATATATATATATATATATATATATATATATATATATATATATATATATATATATATATATATATATATATATATATGTATATTATTTGTATTACCGGAACCAATCAATAAAACGGTAACGCCACTGGAATCACTTGGTTTTGCACAGCTCAATAGGCGTTTCGATATTAAAGTAAATGTGAATTGAATGTATGAATATTGTAAGGAAATAATTATCCAAATTAGATTTTGACGCGAATAAACATGTTTCACTACTCTTTTACTTGTGTACTTGTTTATCACTTTTTGTTGTTTTCTTTTTGCAGGAATCCTACTCCACAACCCATCGAACTTTTGCAAAATATCACCTGGCCAAAAGTATCTCCTACAGATTACCAGTATTTAAATATCAACGATAGTCTTAGCGTTGAAGTCAATCCAAAAGCTGATTTTTTCCTAGAATGGGAAAATATTTTTGAAACATGTGGCAAGCGACCATTTTCAACCTACTAATATTGGCTTTTAATATAACATTTTTACCACAGATAAAGTCGTTTTTGTTGATTTTTCTTCACATTCAAAAAATATAGCTGCAATTTCAGTTCACAAAAACTTAAAGGAATGCTCATTCAAAACTCCAAATCTTGTTCGTAAGAGCTGAGTTTTGTGATCAAGAGAAACTGTTTTCTATATCAAAATATAAAACTGATCTGAGACAGCCCACATATACTTCAAGCCTAAGTACTAACGTATTGTGGGTGTCTGAAGAGAGGGGAAATGTAATCTATTAATAAGGGATTTAAAGGATTTGGGGTTGATGAGAGAAGTGGGATATTCTAGACTTCTGCAGTAAAGGGATGCATACGTAGCGCGCCTCTTGTTTGAAACAATCAAGGGGGAAATGATAGCGGCTAGTTTTTTAGAGCAAAATCCGTGGAAGTATCGGTAGAAAAGGGAACATCCACAACAGCACGACAATGAACGAGAGAAGGGCGTTTTCTTGTGAGGATTGGGTCACTAATGAGTCGGACGGCTCTCTTTTGGATAGAATCAAGGGTGTTAAGTGTCGAAGGTGATGCCGCTCCACAGATGTGGGCGCCGTACTCAAGGTTAGATCTTATTTGGTAAACTTGGAGAGTGTGTAAGTTGGAAGGGGAGGAGTATTTTCTGGCTTGAAAGAGAAAACCAAGCTTTTTAGCTGCTGATGTGACCATTAAAGTAATGTGTTTGTGCCAGCTGAAATCATGTTTGAAAGCGATGAAAATAAGATGAAACGTTTCATTGTTCTGTAGGGCTTGGCCATTCATGTGGATGGGTAAATGTTGCCGGATTCATAATGTGCCGTGACAGTGAGCAAGACTAGGTTTTCGATTCGTTGAACTGAAAAAGATTTTTGACACCCCAGTCTAAGATTAATTGAAGATATTGGGAAAGGGATAGATGCATAGATCTGCGTCTATTATCCAGTTCTTGATCCGAGACTTGTCTGGAAAAATGAATTTTGGAGTGAAGAGTACTATCGTCAGCGTAACTGTGGATGGGATTGGTAGTTGAAAAGAGCAGGTTATTAATCTGAAGAAGAAATAGGGTTGGCGCTAGGACTGAACCTTGGGGTACGCCAGCATTGATAGGATGAAAGTTAGATGAGTGACCGTCGACCACGTGGTGTTAGTGGATGGCAACTAAAGAGTCAGAACCGGGTTGATGCATTTCTGTGTGAGAAGAGGGCAGTGGATCGATGACGTTGTTTGATTTTATTTATTTTGAAGCTTTTTGAGAGTCGTTAGTTACAAAATCACAATTGATTTTTTTGAGTGCGCTGGTTCCGAATTTTCCTTTTAAGATTTTAGGTATTTCAAAAATCACAACGATGTTTAGTGTTAAATATTTTTTATTTTACATTAACGAATTACATATGTTGTTGGGGTTTATGATCTATGCATGGCAGTACCACTCTTCTACACTTCTCTTATGTAACTTCATATTACCCCCCTTTCTGGCATAGTTTTGTTTAAATAATAATGTCACTTTAGTTGAAATTTTATTGGTATTTATACATCACCGTCCTAGATTTGCTCCTGTTTCTTGTTTGTGTACAAGTGTGACAGCACCATTCAAACAACATAAATCCATTTTTTAGTAGTCAGCAGGCGCGGCCCGTGAAATTTCAAAGTTGCATATCTCTGTTGCTACTTATGGGACCCATACCAAATTCAGGTTTTTTAATAGTGAGCCTACTAGGAATGTTTTGGTAAAGAAAAAATATATTTTGCAATTTGCGAAAAAAAGTTGATTTTTTGAATTGACCCACCAGGGTAAAAAATTAACACGCTTAGATATTTTATTTATTATTTTTTCTAAACAAATTTTACATCATTTTGTCGACAATTCTTAAATTTTAAGAGAAAAAAATGTGTTGGTAGAAGGTAATAGCCGTTTGAATTTTTTTAATCCTAAAATATAACTTTAAAAAAAAATTCAAATGACTGTAACTTTCTACTAACACATTTTTTTCTCTTAAAATTTAAGAATTGTCGACAAAATGATGTAAAATTTGTTTAGAAAAAATAATAAATAAAATATCTAAGCGTGTTAATTTTTTACCCTGGTGGGTCAATTCAAAAAATCAACTTTTTTTCGCAAATTGCAAAATATTTTTTTTCTTTACCAAAACATTCCTAGTAGGCTCACTATTAAAAAACCTGAATTTGGTATGGGTCCCATAAGTAGCAACAGAGATATGCAACTTTGAAATTTCACGGGCCGCGCCTGGTAGTCAGAGTCGCTGTTTAAACTAAGTAAACTTCCTTTGAATTCAAATATAGATACCATTTTATGTAAAAATAGGCCGAACCGACTTTAACAAGTGAATTGAAGATTTTGTTAAAGAACATATTATGATAAAAATCGTTTACACAAAAATATGTTCCTTTGTCAGTTCCCTGGTTTATTATTTCTTTCTCTATTTCCTAACAAAAGTAATTTTAGTTGCAAACTAATAAGTAAGCCTTTTGATTTACCTATATGAATTAAACTATTTAAGAGGCAGAAGTATGTAGTATCAATTAACAATCGTTTTTTTTTTTTAATTTTAATAAAAACACAAACCTAGTCAGTTGAAGGTTAAAGCTTACTTGTTTAGCGTTGATAAAAGTATTATTTAATTCTGTTACATGGATTAACATATTTCGTATTTTAGCAAATAAAAATTATCACTTAATCAAGAACATAGTGAAGCAAGGAGAGGTATGACAATTACTATACTTTAAAGTACGATCCCATCTGTCATCAGGTGAGCGTTCTGCAATACGAGAGCCCGTAAAACACCGACCATGTTTACAGAATTTGCTTCGTAAATTTGCCACATTCGATCACAGTGTTTTGCTGGTCCATATGTCAATGATCTCTTTACACAAGACCAGGACCTTAACGGCATAGTTAGTCCTCTAACATAATATCAACGCAGGTTGCAAATTTAAAGATTATTTATTTAAATTTTACAGAAAAAATTTAAGATATTCACACTGCGCCACTTCAGATAAAATAATTCATTTTATACTCCTTAATAATTAAAAAAACAGTTTTTTCTAAACGAAATTTGAATCATAAAATACTTCTTCTCAAGAGTATTTACTTAATTTAAATCAATATGTAAATTTTCCAATCTTACCTTGTTATTCTATTACCCGGAATACTTACGTCATTTAAGGAGAACTTTCGTCGGCACTTCAGAGTGTTTTGCATGTGTTTCATAAAATTTAATTTTTAATATACCCAAAGTGCAGTAGTAGATAACAATAAATATAAAATAGACTTATATCGGGTTTCAAAACTAATTGGTTTAAAATGATTAATTTCACTATTGCTATAGTTTTAATACATTTGGTTGCTAACACTGTAAGTATCTAATTTGTATTCATAAATATCTTACTGTCTTGTTTTGTCATTTATTCTGCAATTTTTGTTTACATTTGATTAAATTCTAGCTTTTATTTAAATTGAAATATAACACAAGCATGTAAATTAACCATAAGACCTAAAGACAAAGTATTTCCCTTTTCTTACTCATTCAAAACTTAGCGATGAATATACGGTCTTAGTTTGGTTCTGGTTTAAGTACGGTATACCTATGCTTGACTACCCTGATCGTAAAGCCTGCCTCGCAAGGGTAAAGGCCCAAAAACCGCGACACCCAATGAATATTAGAAATCCGGATGAGCAGCATGTGTATCTCCTCAGTCGTTTCTTTGGGTGCTGTCCGCAGACTTGAAAAAATATTTTTATATAAAGAGAACGACCGCTCGTCGTCCAACGATGTATCCTGTGCGTAGATAAAATGGTCTTTGAAACTGTTTAGCGAATCTTTTGGAACACTATTACTATAAATCTGTTTCAATTTAGCTCAGTCGGCATTTTCTCTTAATACACTACTAATTTATTCTGTACCACTTTTCTCGTCATTTAATGTCTGTAGAACTATTTGCACATCGTCTAAAATTTGCAAACACTCGCCTAATGACAACAAATGATGCTGTAATTTGTGTGTCGCTTCTGCTATTTGGTAATTATTATGTCTAGTTTCAATCAACTTCAACTTAAGCATCTTTAAACTTTCTCTAACTTTTCTTGATTGAAGCGGCTTTTTTGCGTCAAATTTTAAAACTAGGAATTTGGTTTTTTGAAAATGTAAAATAAAAAATAAAAGCTGCTTGTAATAACGTTCCCCATCGGGTTAGAGTTGGCTCTGGAGGTTCTGGAATGTCAAGACAATCTGCATAAAATTTGCGAATTCCCTTAAAGGATTTACGAAATACTGCTTTAGTATGTGCTGTTAGTACATCTATATCTGGATAAGAGTGACGGATATTTTTTGCTACCAGATGTAATGCATAAAGTATGCACGATACGTGCATCAAATAAAGACTGTCATTTTTAGTAGACATGGCATGAGCCATGTTTGATCCGCCATCAGTAACAAACATTAACACTTGCTTAGTGGAAATCAGAAACGGCAAGCAAAATAAACTATTAATGACATGAAATAAAAAGAAAATATGTACTTCAGTTTGAGTTAACCTATTTTGGTTCGTTTTATATGCCTAGATACCCGATACGACGTGCAGGGGCGCCCCTCTGAAGCCTTGTACAAAAAGATGTCAATAGCGGATTTTATAAAAATAAATATTGTAACATAAACATTAACCATTCCTACATATTCTACCAAATATTATAACCAAAAGCAATCATTAGTTTACCGTCTAAGGGCTTAGAAATTAATTATACCACAAAAATATAAATTTAGATTAATACTAATATGTTATATAAAAAATGCAAGCATTTCTTTGGCGTTTTGGATTTACATGCTTTGATTGTTTCAAAAAACATTGCTTACACATCTCACTGCAATTTTATCAAAATTTGCGGCGGATCGTCTTGACTTCTAAAGGAAACAAATAACCAAATAGTATTTTTTTAAGAATCCTTTTAACAATAATTTTTTTCGAAAAACTGTTTTTTGAAAACGGATTAACGAAACTGTTTAAAAATATTTTCTCGAATATTTCGAACGTACAATTTTTCAGTATTACTTGCGTAATATCATAAGCCCTGGTTAACTTTCGGAGTATTGGGAATTTCATGAGTTCGGCCTACTGCTATTGCTTGTTGTGTCATAGAACATTGATGGTGTATTTAAATTTTGAGCGCCACTGGCTTTTTTGAAGATGTTGTTTCTGGTAAAATCAAAAACCGTTTGTAGAAGTTACCACTTATGTACCTGAATCGCAAACAAAAAGACCTAGGTCCCAAATAAACTTTTATTTTTCAGTAATATCTGACAACATATTTACACATCAATTAAGATGATTCCAAAAATAATTCAGCTTGAATTGCTTTGTTTGAACGATAAAACCCTTGTATAGAACATTATACTAACCGCTAATCGAAATTCATAAATTTCTATAGGGCGGAAATCAGAATCGTTAACTAAAATGAGAAAAATATCAGCGCAACCAATTTGCCACTACATGAGGAATGAATGAAACATTTCTAAGGGGTTTAGGTAAAATTGTGAATTTATATGTTCGAATAATTAGAAATTAAAGTGGAATAAACTGGCCTTCAACTGTTGTTCTTCTTGATCTAACCAGTGGCATAGCTATGGTAAAGCAACCCATGCGACGTATAGGGCCCGGGGATTTGGGGACCCGCGGCCCCGCAGGGGGCCGACTAATTTTACTTATTGTACCCTACAACTTTTGAAACTTTTCATACGAATACGACGTTGTATGATATCTAAATCTAATAAAATTTTCTAAGCATTTTTGGCATCAAACCCAACCTGAGCAAAAATTTTTATCAAGAGTTACTTTTTTCTTATCCTTCAAAATTTGATTTATTTGTCCTCTTGTAAAATCCATTTTCGGATCTGCGGACATAATGTATACCCTTCAAAATTGCTTGTCAAATTATGATAAATATATGTGCCCACTTTTAATTGTCAGGTGCCCCTCTGTACCCCTCCAAGAATTTAGGTCTAGTTACGTGCCAGCCCCGGCAGCACAATAATGGAAGTGAGCTGAAATTGTCGCACCTTAACAATAATTGAAACAATGTTAAAGCTAGAATCAAACAAGAAAATCTTGATTCTTACCTACACGCCTTTGAAAATAAAACTATTTTTACCTACGGAAAACCAGCATGTTAGTAGTCCATTCTTTATGTCAACACAGATGAATACACTCGTATGGACTTACCCCCATCCACTACTTTATGCCAAATAGAAAACAAAACTTTTCTGATCCTTCCTTGAAATAAATTATTTCATGAATATTAATATCTTATAAATAGGTTAGTCAGCTGATTGTAACCATACCAAATGGACAAATAGGGGGGCACGAATTAAAAACATTTACAAACAAAACTTACAATGCATATCAATCGATTCCATTCGCTACGCCACCTGTTGGAGAGCTAAGATTTCAGGTAAGTTACCACTGGGATATTTCGTTTCTAAAAGAATATTTAAAATTTTTAATTTGATAGTTTTGTTTGTTATATTTTTTGAGAAAGTGATCCATTATTTTTTGTTTTAGCCCCCTCAACCAGCTCAGAACTGGAGTGGCATATTAGACGCAACAAATGAAAGTAATATATGCTTTCAATTGACAACAAACTCAGACGATGAAAGTGAAGATTGTTTATATTTAAATGTATTTACGCCAGTGCTAAACGCTGTAAGTATGTTGTGTTAACGCGGATTTTGCCAAGGCGCAACGAACATTCAAGTTTCCATTACTGCACTCTGAACAATGGACATGTTCGTGTCTACCTCGAATTAAAAAATATGGACTGATTCGTGATTTTTAACCGATCCGGTTTTCCCCCGAATGCGATAAATTTCTTCATTGGCGCCGAGAGGGAGGTGCAAGGGGGCACACTGACACCCCCTGGTTTGTAAAATAGAAGGAATAAAAATGAAAGAAAATACAGTGAGGACATAGAGTATGGAATAAATTCATTAAATAAAAAATGACAAATTTTATGGAAAATCGCTCGCACACGTCACTTTATTTTTATGTTTTACATATTTTAAAAATATTTGTCATTATACGGGGTGGCTCAAAAAAGTAGGACATGCGTCAACTTTATTTTTTTAACTAGAACACCCTATATATTTTTATATTTTCGGATTTACGTAAAATTCTAAACATTTTTTATATAGCATGTGATATACTTATATCGGATAGTTTTGGAATTATACAGATTTAAATTTTTAATTTTTTCGAACATGTTAATCACTAAAGCACAATACTTATTTAGACGAAGTTTTTTCATCGTCCCCCACCATAAGACGGTGGATCTCGGCCTGCGGTCGAGGGGCTTGCAATTCGCGACCTGCCACGTACTCCTTTGGGTGCATTTTACGCTCATGCTCCCTACACCCGCGATGGTTTCAAAGGGCTTGGAGCAGTAAAGACATCGTCCCCTATCTCGGCAAGATGTCAGTCGGGAGTGCCCGGCGAGCTTACCTAGACTGGAGACGCCTCTTTGCATATGTCACAATTGAAGGGTTGTATGGGCAGAGCACAGCGATTAAATTTCTCGGGCTCGATGGAAGGCATAGCCTTTGTTATTCCACCATCCGTTTTCCTCGTCGCCCACATGCGATCTTAATGGGCTTAGGCCTGGAAGCTGAGGGGGCTTCCGGGCCTGTATGCGATCTAGATGACGGGGACAAGATAGCTTCCCTCAGGTCTTTGCTGCCGGTGTTAGGGGCAGCGCCTGAATTGACACCAGTCGCCCGGATATCGGTTGGCGCCTGGGGCACGGTGGAACCCCGTGTCAGTGGGAGACTCAGTTTACCCGGGTTCCTACCCCCGTTCTTGGCGGGGGTGATCCTTACGAAGCGCTTCATGGTTTCCCCGAAAGTACTACCACAATGCGCTCGTAACCCAGAATTTAGCCGCTGGCTAAGCGTTGCCCGACTCTCACGTGGTGGATTTTATCTACCGGAAGTATCTGGGCCTTAAATAAATCCCCCACAATCATTATCTACTAAAAATGTACTTTAGATATCCTCCCTTCCAAAAATTATCTAATAATGATGTGTAACCAAAACATAGCCATCAACAGTATCTGATGCTGGCAGAACCATGGTCTCATAATGCCGATACATGAAAGCGCCAGATAACCGGCTGTCCTCCCGCGAAAGATCACAAGGTAGCTGTCGCTTATTAACAATGAACATCCGACGTTATTTTCTAAATTGTTCAAATTCAAATGAATTTTAATAGATTGTTATTTCTCGATTGAAAAGTATGGAACAAGTATAACATTTCCTGATATAGAATTAGGATATTCGGGTTTAGTATTGAAATGTAAATATTATACTGTTTATGTAATAATTTTTCCAGCAACAAAATAAAACAAAATTGCCGGTTATCTTCTGGATATTTAGCGGAGGCTTGCGAGATGGAGCAGCCCGTTTCAATTATACTAATCCAGGATACTGGATGGACGAAGACGTCATATTAGTAACATTCAATTATAGAGTAGGAATTTTTGGCTTTTTGTCTACTGGTGACTGTATAATTCCTGGTATGTATTGCATCGCTTTTAAATATAATCTCATGCTAGCATAAATACATTACCTCAGTAGCTACATCAGCTACATTGTATTTTGGTCGTTTAGTTTGTAACGTATATTTATTTATTTATTTTTATTTAAACAAGCTTTATTGTCCAAGAACAAAATTCTTATTGACAAAGCAATAAACTAAGGCTAATCAAAACTTTAGATCACATTACAAATTAAAAAACTTACTTATACTTTCCTAAGTTATTAAAAACACATGCTCATGTATTGCATTTCGAGCAACCAAACCATCACACATTTACTTGTCACCACAAAAGCAACACTTCCACAATACATTCACTGTACAATCAACAAGAAACATAATTTATTTATGCCTGTAATTCGTCATAAATGTTAGAATTTTACGTAATTACAAGCACAGTTTAAGTTGTCTGTTGACCGAAGTGCGCCTTGCCTATGCCGATTGGGTGCTTGTACCTCTAAGACCTGGTTCCCTAATGGTGGCCTATTCAGGGCGAAACGCGTAGGCTCAAGTGCTCGTTTCAATCTCTTTCGTTTGCCTATTGCCTGCAATAAACTATTATCGACACCAGTGCTGGGATTCCAAAATGCTATTCGGGAGTTTTCTCTTATTTTTGTCACAACTTTCCATTTAATATGTTTCCAAAATAACGATTATATTATTATTTCTTTTCATCCGTAGGAAATTATGGATTAAAGGATCAACTTCTAGCCCTTCAGTGGACCTACGAAAACATCCATTTATTTGGAGGAGATAGAGATAGAATGACTATTTACGGAGTAAGCGCTGGAGCTGTGTCTGTAGGTTATCATCTTCTTATAAAGCAATCTGCAGGTAAGATCAGAAGTCAGACATTTTTTTAAAAAGTGCATTAAAAAATTGTAAGTACTGTAAGACCGCTGAAACATATATATATATATATATATATATATATATATATATATATATATATATATATATATATATATATATATATATATATATATATATATATATATATATATATATTTTTTATAGGAAGTTTTCTTGGGTATAGGCTATTTGGTAAACCACATATAAAATTTAAAATTTATTTAAAAACACACAACGTTTCGCACATTGTAAATATTGTGCTTCGTCAGGCTTCTTAACCACTACAAATAAATTAGACAGATTAAAACAAAATAACAGTACAAACATGCTATTTACAAAATATCAGTTTCATCTTATATTTTAAAACAAAATTTCAAAAATCTCAACGGTGACATACCTTGGAAAGTGTGCATTTATACGATGTGATAAATGCACACTTTCCAAGGTATGTCACCGTTGAGATTTTTGAAATTTTGTTTTAAAATATAAGATGAAACTGATATTTTGTAAATAGCATGTTTGTACTGTTATTTTGTTTTAATCTGTCTAATTTATTTGTAGTGGTTAAGAAGCCTGAAGAAGCACAATATTTACAATGTGCGAAACGTTGTGTGTTTTTAAATAAATTTTAAATTTTATATGTGGTTTACAAAATAGCCTATACCCAAGAAAACTTCCTATAAAAAATATATTATATATGGCTAAGGAATAAAAAAGAAAATAAAATATATATATATATATATATATATATATATATATATATATATATATATATATATATATATATATATATATATATATATATATATATTATGTTTTGGACCATTAATAACTCTTCCAGGATATCTTGTTGCTGTGTCATGCAAGAACAAAAAATAAATAAAGTATTTAACTAACGCTTTAATCAGCAAGTTTGACAATTTATTTTTGAACATCAAATTATTCATTTTATATATTATTATTTTTCACGTTTTACTATATTTTGTAGGAATGTTTAGGGCCGCGATTGCCGAAAGCGGATCACCTTTAAATATGTATGCTTTTCTTCCAAATCCGAAAGAATATGCTCTTGAGCTCACTCAAGCCATTAATCCCAATATTTCTTCAAATGTAAGCAGTGAAGAGATAAAGGACTTTTTAATGAATTTGGAGGGAAGGACTATTGACAATTACTCCAGAGCACCCAGAATAGTAAGTTCTTTGTGTATTTAATTTATGTCTGTAGCTTAATGCAAATTCATTGATACCATCCATTACCATTTACAAAACTACTAACCCAGCTTATCATTCTGCATAGTGGAAGGGTAACCTTGGGGGTCTATTCTTATATACAACACGTGGTGACATCAAACTGGAAATTTCATCCTCATATTATCCATAATATTTGGCAAAAGTTTTAAAAGAATTATCCAGCTAGAGGATAAAGGTGAATCTTTTATCTTCTGAATTTTCTCACAAATCAAGTTTTTAGTATAATGTCTAAATCTTCACAAACTCTTTGATACAAAGTAGTCCAAAGTAGTACATTACCAGTACCATTTATGGTACAACATTTACAAAATAAACAAGGAAAAAATATCTTCTTACTTATTCGTGTTTGCTTTTTAGTCGCAACCAAGTGTTGTTATTGAACCCGAAAGTTCTACAGCAGTTGTTACAAAAGAAATGTACGAAATGTTGTATTCTGGTGATTTTTACAAAGTACCAGTATTAATGGGTATTAATTCAGAAGAATCGATATATATTGCAACATGTAAGAAAATTATATTTAATTTATCCTACAATATCGCCAATTATCAAGAATATAATGGTTATCCAATGGTTGTCCTGCGAGAGAACTCATCACAAAAGTTAATCAAATTAATAACTTTATTTCCAGCCACTGGGGCGTTAGTAAAACGTGGACGAACGTATGACGCCGATCATTCTCTAGTCTTACCTGACATTTTTCCATACGATCCAGCAATTGACAAAGAGACTATTGGCGAAGCCATTAAGCTGATTTATATGAGTCAAAACGACACTTGGGCAAATCGGACAGGCAGAGTAGTTCGTGTCAGTATAAAAATGAAAGCTATTAACAAAGAAAAAATATGTAATTTATTTTGTTTTAGCACTTTAGTGATCAACGATTTACCAGAGCAAATATAATGGCCGGGAAGCTTATTGCAAAATATACTCCAGTTTATTTCTACCAGTTTTCTTACGACGGTGATTTAGGAGGCTGGTCGACAGTTGTTGAAGGTAAGCGTAACTTATTTGGTTCACTAAAGAATTCAGTACTCTTTACCAGGCGCGGCCCGTCCATAAGGACATTCGGTCAATGACCCACCTAAAATTTTCAATGATCTACCTAATAATTTATTTTTTTATTTTTTAAAACCAAAAAAGAATCTTTTGTTCCAAAGTTCCATGCGAAACCTCCCCAAGAAAGAATCACGCCAAGCCATCGTCAAAGGATATCCAAGCTTGCTCCGGGCTGGGTCATATTTTAAATTGATCTTATAGGTTTATATGGAGGATATAAATTCATTAAAAGTAAGAGAGAAACAGACATACGCGCTTTAGGAAGTTAAAAAGAGACACAATTGGTCGACGGCCATCCAATAATATCGGGCCCCTCCCACTACGGAAATACCTCAAACCGCCCCATATAATATACTATTTCAAAACATTTGGTTCGGGAAAAGAAAAACTAATTAGGTACCTAATATGCGCATTGTATTAATAATATTAATTAGCGGTTAAACATAAAAAATTATAAATACGATTTCTGTCAGGTCAGCGCTAGGCATCAAATTTAACGGTATCAGACCGACTTTCTTACATTACCAGCGTAGTCGTAGCGGTTGATCAGAAGGTTGAGGGTTCGAATCAATGTTGAGGCAAAAGTTTTTTTTTTAATTTTTTGTTATTTAAAAAATTAGATCGGCTCTAAAAGGTGTAGTGGCAACAAGTTGTTCCTCGATAAAATATTTTTTAAATTGTTGGCAATCTCATATTTACTACAGCTTACAGCCTGCACGTGCGTAGACAAATATCGTATTACTATGTCTAGTAGCCAGTATTGTATTTATTAAAGGAAACGGAGTTTCGGCAGCGTTCCTAATTTTATTTTACGTATAATCATACTTTTAGCTCATAATTTTGTTCTGTTTATATTCTGGGCTTTTAGTACACGGCGCGACATCTATTGAGGAGATGCTAAACTTATCAAAACGGCAGCCGCTAAAATCTGCTAATCTAGAGTATTAAAACACATAGAAAAAAGTCATAAACATCTAGAGTAGTAATGTTCAATATTGATCAGTACCTATTTTATGATGTTTGCAGTGTTTATTTGTAGGTAAATAATTTCTTGGCACATTATTAAAAAACCTTTCTTAATTAAAAAAGTGTATTTTGCTTGTTGCGTTTATATCACTAGTTGCCCACAAAATTTTGACCCACCTGTAATAAAAACTCACGGGCCGCGGCTGCTCTTTACTGAAAACAGTACTTTTTGATTTTTATTTTTGTTATTTGTTGTACTCAAGCAAACCAATAACGTTCCATTGCAGACACATAGAAAATACATCTAATTTATTAGAGGAATTAAAATTTTCAAATTCAAATTTAATCCGTCCGGGAGGTCATTGATACTTTATAGAAAAACACTCTGCAACAACAATGTTAAAATAAAAGTAATTATAATATCAAAAAAAGATCATCTACACGAAATGAAAATTAAATATATTTGTGTATAAGAGAGACTACCAGATCACGAAGTTTCATGGGTTTCTAGTCTGCAACGGTCGACTTTTAACAAAATTAACTATTTTTACAGCTTCGGACAGAACATTTTGTAAATTATCTGCCATCTTTTTTGTGGCAAGCGCATGTTCGTGAAGAAAGCAGTGCGTCCATTCCATCTGTGGCAAAATGTCTTTTAATTTTACTATCACGCCACTGTTCTTCCCCCTTATCGCTTTCGCGCCATCAGTATACGCCGCACAGTGGTACCAAAGACGTTTTTACCAAGACATATATTTTTTCTTATTGCAAATGTTTTTTGACAAGGTAATAAATGCTAAAAAAATTGTTTAATATTTCCGTTTATAATAAAAATCATAATAATTAAAATTTATATGTTGGTAACGAGAAACTTTTAATACCGTTTCTTGCTGAAATTTAATAATTAACGCTCAACTAACAAACAAACACGTACCAGAATTTAGTGTTAGAAATAATGAGTCCTCCTCCCAGTCATTGTCACTTAATTATTCTTCCTCGCTATCATTATCTTCTGTATGTAAACTGTATATGTTATCAATGATTGCACTTATTTGCAAATCACTACATTTTAAAGCAAGTTGACTCAGGGTGGCAATTAAACTTTGACCAGTTAAAAGGGACATATTTAGGATTAAAATTTAAACATACCAGACTGATGCAAGCTGTTTTTGCAAGCTTTTAAAAAGTTTACTTACAAAACCATTTCTTAAAAATACTGTGGTTGATAATGCTAATATAATATGTACAGGGTCTTCCAACGAGGACTGAACAGGGGCTCATTTTTGAGCTTCCTTGTATTTAAAGAAAAATCTAAAATAGCCAATCGATGTACTTTTTCCTGCAGAATTCAAAAATGAAACCAAAAATTTATTTGAACCAGAAACAAAAGAGTTACGCTATGGATAAGGTGCTTTTTAAATGGAACATAACTTTTTTTATACGATTTTCGGAACGAGTGAGTTTTTTTATGTCCGTTCTGATTAAAATATTTAATATTGTGACAGCTATTTTTATTAAATTTTAATGTTTTATCCAGTATAATTTAACTTCAACCTGTTTGAAACATACACTAGGTAATAAAAGTAAAATCACCTTGAAATCCTTCAAAGTCAAAAAATTTGACAAATTTACTATAATATTGCCGAAATGAAATATTCATTAGATCGCAATAAATCTTCTCCTTGCTTCTCTTGCATTTTCTTGGCATTTGTAGAACAAGATAACAATCTGCAATCCCTCATCTAATGAATATTTCATTTCGGCAATATTATAGTAAATTTGTCAAATTTTTTGACTTTGAAGGATTTCAAGGTGATTTTACCTTTATTACCTAGTGTATGTTTCAAACAGGTTGAAGTTAAATTATACTGGATAAAACATTAAAATTTAATAAAAATAGCTGTCACAATATTAAATATTTTAATCAGAACGGACATACAAAAAATCACTCGTTCCGAAAATCGTATAAAAAAAGCTATGTTCCATTTAAAAAACACCTTATCCATAGCTTAACTCTTTTGTTTCTGGTTCAAATAAATTTTTGGTTTCATTTTTGAATTCTGCAGGAAAAAGTACATCGATTGGCTATTTTAGATTTTTCTTTAAATACAAGGAAGCTCAAAAATGAGCCCCTGTTCAGTCCTCGTTGGAAGACCCTGTACCAGTCACCAAAAAATTAATTTTAAAATAACTATAGGATGCACAATTTATTACTAACTAACACAAATAATGACTGCAGTCTCATGGAACATAAAAACAAAGTTTTTACTATTTTCTTATTAAATGCACTTAACTATACGTATAAAAATAATTACAGTTCTGAAGTCGGTTTAAAAGTTCAATAAACCGAAACGTCAACAGAATAGTTTTTTAATTCTAAACCAATTGACCGATAAACCCAGGAAAATTCAAGAATTTTACAATTCTATATATAAATTACAAGTTAGAGAGCGTTTCGACTGAGCCAGATTAAAAATTTAGAAAAACATGCAAGGACTAAAGTTGTTTCTTACATCGTAGGAAATGTTTTTTGTCGAGAAACTTTTCCTGTAAAACGAATGGTTCAGCAGTTATAAGGAAATAAATTTAAACAAACAAATAAACAAATAAATTTATAACATTTGATTGATTTGATCGCGCTACAATTTTTCAATCCTGATAATTTTGACTCAATCTACCCTAATTCTGATGTTTTGAGCGATCCTTTGATGAGGGTGGGGGACCGCAATTTTCAAGCGTTATTCCCGAAAAATGTTTTAAAAAATGCATAGAAAATAACCATATTATTGTTGAATTCATGCTTCAATAAGCTTTCATTTGACATCATACACGATGCCCTTGAAAAAATATGATTGTGATTCCATAAGTGTTCCAGTTTTGCTAATTTTTGCACGAAACACTAAAAAGAGAAAATGTTTTTAGTTAGATACATCAAACTGGTTAGAAAAAATGTGGCTTCATTGATTTTTTTTTATTATAAGTAGTTGTTGTCATGTAATAGGTACATACATTTAATTGATAACTATTTTCAGATGCAGATAGAGTGCAACATGGTGAGGAATGCAAATACCTGTTCCTTGATAAACCTGTGGACGAGATTGCAGAATCCGACGGACTTACACATAAAAGACTAATTAGAATGTGGATTGATTTTGTAAAACAACTGTAAGTAAAAAGAAATATGTAGAATCAAATAAGTATCAAGTGATATAAACAATCCACGGATGAAGCTGACAAGAGGACAAATGGACCAAATTTGCGAAGATACGAAAAAGGCATTATTAATAAAAAAATTTGCTTGCTGAAAAAAATTATATTTGCCGTAATAAATTTTAATTTTTTGTACGGAATGCTCAAAAAATACAAAAAGAGGAAATTGCGTCTAGAGCTATTTCCCATTTTAATGCAAAATGTTAAATGAGGCAGTTCTTTAGAATCTTATAATTAATCTTAATTCAAAATTATAAGAGAAAAAGGTACAAACGGATATAAAAGAACATCATTTAGTGGAACTGAGAAAAATAATGTGCTAAGTCCTAATTATTATGGTTTAAATTTTCGCTTGGAGTTTTGGATTTCGATTAATTATTGTAAGTTTTAAGACAACTTTCCTATATAACGTTTTGCGTTAAAATGATAAATAACGCACGTTTATTCTTGACAACATGTTTTTGTATTGTTTGAGCACCCCGTACAAAAAACCAAAATTTTATCATCGTGAATTCTATTTTCTCGACAAGCAAAAATTTTGATTGAGAGTGGCTTGTGTTCGTATCTTCGAAAATTTGGTCAATTATTGGTACTCTTGTGCCATCTGTGGACATATTGTATATGTTACCGGCAACTTGCGAAATCCGACAATCTGCGAAATGCCTAGCCACTTTGCAAGCCGACCAATTTTCCAGGCATTATGGAAATTGACGGGATCTTCAGATAATTTGAAAAATGACTTAAGCACTTTAGGCAATCTGTAAAATGCCTGCTACAATCGTCAATATGCTTAACAGAGGTAGTAATATCTTACATTGACTATTGACTAGGCATTATGCAAACCGTTGGCTGATCGGTACGCATATTTCCGTTTCCTATTGGGCTAGCGCAACCGGGTGCGCTAATCGTACATATAAATTGGGGCCAAGCGAATCGGAGGGCACCCTAAGGTCGGAACAGGGTTAGCACCTGGTTAGGGACCCTGACAAGTCTCTTTCCTCCCAGACGAAGAGACTTGTCAGGGCCCCTAACCAGGTGCTAACCCTATTCCAACCGCATTTTTCCGTTGATTAGGGGACCTGACAAGTCTCTTCGCCTGCGAGGAAAGGGACTTATCAGGGCCCCTAACCAGGTGCTAACCCTGTTCCGACCTTAGGGTGCCCCCCGATTCGCTTGGCCCCAATTTACCTGTACGATTAGCGCACCCGGTTGCGCTAGCCCAATAGGAAACGGAAAATTGCGACCGGAACAAATTCTCATTATGTGGACCAAAGAGGAGCATTCAAGTGCTGTTCCAAGAAAGAGTTTACCAATTTTTTCTGTATTGTTTGTCATGAGGTTTTTCACCCGAGCTGCCTCGAGAGGAAACCGGACGCACAAAAAATAGGTGGATACAAGATACTGTGTTCTACAGACTGTCAGCTCGGACAACAGTACGATGAAGAAAAGGAAAATAAATTTAAGGAGAAGGTTGAAGGGCTCATATCCGAAATAGCTCAAAGGGATAACTTTCTAAAGCGTTTAAAGAGAAAGTCTGAGGATTTTGAGGAGGAAGTGTTAGACACAGAACAGAAATATGTGGATGTTATCGAAGAACAAAAATTGGAAATAATCAGATTTAAAAGTGAAATAAGGGAATTGGTGGAGAATAATTTGAAGCTCAGGGCTGACATTAAATGTAGTGATGAAGAAGTGATGCAGTTAAAGGAACAACTTAAGGATTTAAATGATATGTCAAAAAGTATGATTTCATCAATCCGTATCCTGGAAGCCGAGAATAAATTACATCAGGAAGAATTATTGAAGATGCAGATGCCAGCAAGTACAGCAACAGTAAAGACCACAAGTACCCAGACTGGTTCAGTGTGTGAAAATCAGGATAATGAAGAAACCGACGAAGAGGGAAGGTACAACAGTAATAATGCATTGATGGAAGAGAACGATAATGAAATGAATGGTTCATCGTTCACGGCTTTGAACTGCAAATTTGTCTGTAAGAGCGACAGTACTATGAAGCGTATCCTTATATTATGTGATGAGAATGGTAGAATCTTGGATAGGTGCCTTAGATATCAGCTTGCTCGTGAAAATGTTAGTATACAGACAATAATTAAGCCCGGTGCAACCTATGAAAATGTGATGGACAACATAGAACGACTAACCAGAGATTTTAATTTTTTGGACTTTGTCGTTGTTATTGCAGGAATTAATGACTTTTTAAAGAATAAAAAATACCCAAGTATGAAATTTATAAACTCCAAAATTAAGCAATGTTCCCATACTAATTTAATATTTATGTCAACTCCAGCTCACAAACAGCAAGTTGTCAACAAGTTTGTATTCAAATTTAACTATAAACTGAATAATTTTGTAGATACAGTTAGAAAATTTTCTGAGATAAAAATTTCATACTCGGAGATTGGAGGCAATAGGGGCTTTAAATGTAGTAATGGTGTTGTCTCTACAAAAATAGTAAGGGAAATGAATTTTTTGAAGAGTTATAAAAACACACTCATATTTGTAAATACTAAAAAAGACACAGAAAGTGAAAATAGGCAACGAACAGCAGAAGGCTCTAATCTTGGATCTACGTCCAACGCAGAATGTGAAACTGTAAATGTAGAGGATGCTTGTTCTGCTGATTTCTCATGTGTAAATGAACAAGAAAATGAAAATTTTCCAATATCTGCCAGACCCTCAATCATTTTATAGATGAGGGTGACAATTGCTTTAAAAAGGAGGTGTCTGGTTCCAGCAATGAGCTAAAAATATTGTCTTTTAATGTGCAGGGCATAACAAGTGCTAAGATAGATAAAGTTAACATTTTGCTAAATTTATGTGGTCCTGATATTTTATGTTTCAGTGAGCACTGGCTTACCGACGATAATATTAATGTTGTAAATTTTCAAAATTATAATCTAATAAGCAGCTTTTGTCGTGTTGCGTATATTAGGGGTGGTGTCTCTATATACGCACTAAAAACTTTGGACTTGAGGCAGATCTCCATACATACAGCTGTGGAGCGGCATTTTGAGGTTGCAGTAGCAATACTTGAATCACCCAGTTCTCATTGTAAAGTATATATTGTTTCTTTCTATCGAACGCCTGACAGTGATTTGAATATTTTCTTGGACGGCATATATTCTCTTTTGTCTATTTTCTATAAAAACGATAACTACTTTATTGTATGTGGAGATATAAATGTTGACTTCCTTAAAGGTACTCAACAGAGACTTGAAGTTAATATCATGTTTTCTCAGTTTAACTTGGGTAATTGTATTGACAGACCTACGCGTATAACCAGTAAATCAAGGACTCTTTTGGACGTAGTATTCTCTAATTTAGCCGTAAATAACGTATACATTTCAGATACATTTCTATCAGTCCACTCATTTCAATTATGTTCATATAATCTTCCATTGCTGGAAGGGAGCGGTGGTAAAAGTGCTACCTATGGGCGGGATTTGTCTCAGTCAAATCTACTGACATTGAAGAGGATCTTACACAATGGAGATTGGCAGAGTGTGTATTCAGCATCTTGTTTTAGTCATAAGTTTTCTTTGTTCTACTCAACTTTTTTATACTGATTTAATAGTGCAATAGGTTTTAAAAAATATAAACATAACAATAGCAAATTTCAGTGGTGTACTCGGGAGCTGAAAGACTTACATCAAACGCTGTGCGAAATGCATAAGATTAGTAAATGTTACCCTAATAATGCTGTTTTTAAAAATAGGTATAATGTATTGAAAATTGTATATGAGGAAAAGCTAAAAAATACAAACACTAGTTTCAATGCTAGACGGATAACTAATTCTTCTAATGTCATGAAAGAAAGCTGGAAAATAATTAATGAATCTAGTAATAGCCGTAAAACCCAGGAACAAAAGATTAAGGAAATTGAATATAATAATGGAAGAGTTCAAGATCTTCAAGATATTTGTAAAATTTTTAATGATGTTTTCTTAAATTTTCAATGTCCAAAACCGAACTATAATAATATTGTGCTTCAGCCGAATATAGAGAGTAGTATTGCCTTATACCCCACATCACCCTATGAGGTAGCAAAGGTAATCGCAAAAACAACAAAAAAAAACAGCAGCAGGAACCGATGAAGTCAGCGGACATGCACTCAGAGCGGTTGCTGACGAGATAGCTGTACGGCTGTACCCCTGGCTCACTTAATTAACGAATCTTTTGTTGCCGGGATATATCCTGATGAACTAAAAATTTCAAAATCAATCCCAATATTTAAAAATAAAGGATCACCACTCGACCCAAATAATTTTCGTAATGTTTGTGTGCAAAATCAAATTGCAAAAATTTTCGAAAGTGCATTTAATTCTCAGTTGATCGATTTTTTGGAAAGATTTCAACTTTTGGGATCTTTTCAGAAGGGTTTTAGAAGGAATAAATCAACATTAACAGCAATTGGGGAGCTTTGTGATTTTATGTATGATTCTCTTAACAATAAAAATCATTCACTGGCTTTGTTTTTTGATCTTAGTCGTGCGTTCGACACTGTTGATCATAAACTTTTATTAGAAAAACTTTATGTACTGGGTGTCAGGGGGGTTGCTCATCAGTGGGTATCATCCTACTTAGCCAACAGGAGGCAGTTGGTTGTGATCAACAGCTGCAAATCGGAACTTAAAATTGTCCAAACTGGCGTCCCACAGGGCTCCATTCTGGGGCCACTGTTGTTTATAATATTTATTAATGATATGCCTTGTGCATGCCCCTCTCCAAACGGAGCAATTGTCTACGCTGACGACACCAATTTTATAATATCTGAGCGTAATCTTGTGACTGCTATAGAAAAAGCAAATCAATCAGTGGTTCAGTTTGGTAATTGGTGTACGACAATGGACTTGTCCTAAATACTAATAAAACTTTTTTTATGAGTTTCTTTCCGAAAAACGCAACAGTTGATCGGAGTTACCTAATTCGGGCTAACCATTTGTCCATTGCTCAGTCTTCAAGCATGAAGTTTTTGGGTGTTACTCTTGATCAGAAAATGACTTGGGAAAATCAAGTAAATAACTTAACTACCAAACTAAGTAAGTCTTGTTTTGTTATTAGATACTTGAGAACATCTGTTTCAATGAATGTTCTTAGATTAACATATTATGGTCTGCTACACTGGTACAGTGTCATATCTCATATGGAATAGCTTTTTGGGGAAACTCGGCCTATGCTCACAGAGCATTTATTATGCAGAAACGAATTATTAGATGTATGGTGGGCCTTCCACCAGGGGCCCATTGCCGAGCAGCTTTCATTGATTTGGGGCTCTTGACCTTGCCATCGCTTTATATATACTCTGTTGTTCTCTATGTTAAAATGAATGAAAACGAATTCCCTAAGAATTCCGACATTCACAGTTACAATACAAGAAATCAAAATCATTTGTATATTTTCCTTTCTCTCGCTTGCCCGTCGGACAGAATTCTCCTGCATTCCAGGGAATTATATTATATAATAAGTTCTTACAACTTTTTGGAGACAAATCTAGCCCTGGACAGTTGAGGAATACATTGCTTAATTTTTTGGTGGGCCAGGCATTTTACGATGTGAATGAATACTTGGCCTTCTGACTTGTACAGTGTTAATTTTTGTAGCTTTCTGGCAATGATTTCACAGCTGATACTTTCCGGGGTGCTTTGTATAATTTCTTAGTGGGCCAAGCTTTTGATGGCATGGGGAATACTTGGAATTTTAGATTGAGTGTGAGTAAGTGCGTATTATCATAAATTTTAAATATTTTATTGTTAGAATTTTACACATGAACTATTTTATTTTTGTTTTTATTTGTAACTTTCTAAACTTGTTTTATATACACCATATCTTAGTATAGGCATAGAATCTTTTTGACAAGTCCAATAGGCTTCATTTTTTTGTAAGCTTGAGTGATGAATAAAGATTACTTTACTTTACTTTACTTTACTTTATTGTGAAATATATATAGCAAACCTAAATTTCTACATACAGGTTTTTAATCTGTAATATTTTTTTTGTTTGTTTCGGACTGGCTGTTCAGAATGTTTATTATCTCTTCTCGTTCAGCAAATGTCACAAATGTGTTGTTATAAATCTTTTTACGGCACAATTTGCTTAACTTCTCGAGAAATAACCCTTTTTAGTTCGTTGCGACGATGGCACGGCAACTGTTCGCAAAACGCCTAGCCAATGTGTAATTTTCAGATTACAAGTCAGCAGATTGACGATTTTAGCAGGCATTTTACAGATTGCCTGAAGTGTTTTAGTCATTTTTCAAATTATCTGAAGATCTCGTCAATTTGCATAATGCCTGACGAAATGGTCGGCTTGCAAAATAGCTAGACATTTCGCAGATTGTCGGATTTCGCAAGTTGCCGGTAACATATGTTATGCGCTTTAATCTAATATCAAAAAGTGTTTGTGTTTACGAACATTACGCATGGAGTGAACGTCAAATAAAAAAGTTTTCCATTTGTTTTAAACTTTTTGACCACCCTGTATATATATATATATATATATATATATATATATATATATATATATATATACAGTGTGGTCGTTTAAGTGTGCAACATATGGGAAAGTTTTTTATTACCGATTTCTCAGAAAATTTTATTTTTGATAAAAGTTGGTGCATGTTCGATAATTATATTGGGTGTACTTGGAATGGTTGCAAGTCAAACGGTGTACAGGGTAGGGCAAAAAATATAAAATTTCTACAAGAATAAAGTACCCCTATTTCAGAGAATTCAGCAAAATGTTATTAAGAAAATGTGTTTAGAATTAAAAGTTATGCATAGGTTTGAAAACGTGACCTCATAAAATAAAAAACAAAATTTTTTTGAAAATATTAATTATTTCCTAAAAAAAAATTTTTTTTTATTATCACCCTAAAAACCTTCATAAATTAAACAAAATCAAATCAAGTTCACACATCTTTGTTCAAATTCAAGCATATTTGTAAAATTAACTTAGCTTTTTAATTTATTAAGGAATCACAAACATCATGTTTGTTGCAAGGACATTAAACACAACTTTAAAATACCGTAAAAATTACTTTTAACAAGATAAAACATTAGTAATGATAATTTTTAAATTAAAAAACCCTCATTTAAATTACAAAATATTTATTTTAAATGTTTATTAGAAAATTGTACAAAATAATCTACAAACATGAAATCATTCTAACATAATGGCGTTGTGGGGCATTATTAACAAAACAATGCATGCATTATGTCTGCGTTTAGTGCAAAGTCAAGAAATACAATGTTCCTAAACGTATTTGAGTATGGTGCCAATGGTTTTGTCAATTTTTATCGGCTTCTTTTTATTATAACTTAACAATAAACAAATTTAAAAAAAATTAAACAGACAATATTTGAAATGCAGGAAAAAATTATATTAGGTATGTTTAAAAAAATTATCGACGCGTCTCCGTATGTCCACCTTCACGTTCAATGCATTTAATTGTCCGATCATAAAATTCACTAAGCGTGGATCGCAATACACTTGCTGGAATATTTCTGCAATGAAATCGTATCGAAATTTCAAGCTCCCCAACATTATTAAAGGGCCGATCCTTGTAAACTTTTTGCTTTAAATATCCCCATAAAAAAAATCTAGTGGGGTGAGATCTGGCGAACGAGGAGGCCACCGTGGATCGGTATTTCGTCCTAACCATTTATCACCAAATTCTCCATTTAACCATTCAGAAACAATTCTAGCAGAATGAGCCGGACAACCATCATGTACAAACCATAATTTACGTCGTTCTTGTATACTCATATTATCCAAAAAATCTGTTAGTTCGTTTTCCAAAAAATGTAAATAGGTATCACCAGTTAGGTTTTGGCGAAAAAAGAACGGCCCTATTAATTTGTCGTTAATAATACCGCACCAAACGTTTGTTTTTTGGTAATACTGGTTTTTGTTGTCAATGACAAAATTTGGATTTTCGTCCGACCACCACCTACAATTTTGGGAAGAAACAACGCCATTTGTAGTGAACGTGGATTCATCCCCAAAAAGCATGTGTCTATGGAAATCACGTTGATCTTCTATTTCTCCTTGAATCCCCATGCAGAAATCATACCGCAAGTCATAGTCTTGTCTTTGAAACGTGCAAATAAACATTGGCTTATAGGCGTGATATTTTTGTTTTTTAAGAATCTCCTTAATAGAGGTTTTTTTTATACCCGTATAAGCATGCACTTCTTGGGTGGATCTTCTAGGGTTTTCAACAACTGCTTGAAGTACTTGTAATTGATTTTCTTCAGTACATACAGTTTTGGTACGTTCATTTTTATATTTATACTCTAAAGACCCTGTCTGTTTAAAATTATTTAAAATTCTGCTTATGGTTGAATAGTGGACTTGTTTATCTGGATGTCGTTCATTGAATATATCTCCTGCTTCACGCACTGTTTTATAGTGTTCTCCACATATTAGCACTAATTCTGCCTTTTCGGCTAACGTTAACTTTACTGGAGGAGGCATTTGAGATCAGCTAATAACAATAATTATTTAAGAATGAATAATGCCACCAAACTGTCATAATGTTTACTTTTAGCCCTTATTTGTTTTCTTTCCATAGGTATCTGCGATTATTTTAGTAGGATTTCATGTTTGTCGATTATTTTGTACAATTTTCTAATAAACATTTAAAATAAATATTTTGTAATTTAAATGAGAGTTTTTTAATTTGAAAATTATCATTACTAATGTTTTATCTTGTTAAAAATAATTTTTACGGTATTTTAAAGTTGTGTTTAATGTCCTTGCAACAAACATGAAGTTTGTGATTCCTTAATAAATTAAAAAGCTAAGTTAATTTTACAAATATGCTTGAATTTGAACAAAGATGTGTGAACTTGATTTGATTTTGTTTAATTTATGAAGGTTTTTAGGGTGATAATAAAAAAAAATTTTTTTTTAGGAAATAATTAATATTTTCAAAAAAATTTTGTTTTTTATTTTATGAGGTCATGTTTTCAAACCTATGCATAACTTTTAATTCTAAACACCTTTTCTTAATAACATTTTGCTGAATATTCTGAAATAGGGGTACTTTATTCTTGTAGAAATTTTATATTTTTTGCCCTACCCTGTACACCGTTTGACTTGCAACCATTCCAAGTACACCCAATATGATTATTGAACGTGCACCAACTTTTATCAAGAATAAAATTTTCTGAGAAATCGGTAATAAAAAACTTTCCCATATGTTGCACACTTAAACGACCACACTGTATATATATATATATATATATATATATATATATATATATATATATATATATATATATGGTGTATTATTTTTTTAAACGTTTTCGGGAAAAACGCTTAAAAATGTCTGTCCCCCACCCTTATCGCCAAAAGGATCGGTCAGGAAAATCTGACAAAATCATGAACATTGAAAATTAGGTGTAGACTGAGCCAAAATTATCAGAATTGCCAAGTTCTAGCGCGATCAATTTTTATAAAAAAAAATGTAATTGCTTATTTCCTTATAACTGCTGAACCAATGGTTTTAGAGAAAAAGTTTTTCGACAAAAAATATTTCTCACGATATAAGAAACAACTTTTGCTCTTACACGTTTTTCAAAGTTTTCATTTTGCTCAGTCGAAACGCTCTCCACTCAGCTCCGTGCATACGCGATGTGATACGGCGTTGGTGCTGTCGGCGGCGGGTAGCGCGGCAGATGGGCGGAGATCGGGCGGCCGAAGTTTGCTCAGGTTAAGTGGGGGGCTTGGCACGGAACACTAATTGTGCAAGTATAGTTTGCACTTGACCGATTTTTTTTCTATTAACCTTTTGTCGTTCTTGGTACACTCGGATACGTGTGTTGTGTCAGATTAAAACACAAAATTTCACAATGTTCAACAAGCACTCGTCAACAATACAAAAATCCTTTTTTGAACTATAAATATCTATTTGGATTGTGATTTATTATTTACATATCGTATTTAAAAAAATTGTTAAAGAAATAGATCGCGAGAAATATCTAAAAGCTATAGGAGTTTGTTTCTGCAGCAGTTTCAAATTAATCAGAGCCAATGAGATTGTCCGGTTTCGATCAGCAAACTATTTTCCTTGAAGATGATTGGCTCTGGCTAGTTTTAAACTGCAGCTGAAACAAATCTCTAAACGAAAACGGGCCAAGAAAAGCGTCGAGGACGAATCGTTCAGTCCCTAGTCCACCCGCTTAGATATGCTTTTTGGTAAGGAAATTATCTCACTTTCCATCTCTCCCAAAAAACTTTCGCTACCGCTGCTAAAGAAATTTCACTTCACAACCTTTATGCCACCTTATTTTAATTTAAATATTTTGTTTTAGCAATCCAACACCAGAACTAAACGAGCTTTTACAGAATGTAACTTGGCCTGTAGCTACACCAACTGATTTTAAGTATTTAAACATTAATGATACCTTAAGCATTGCAACGACCCCCAAGGCGGAATTTTTCCCCAAATGGGAAAGTATTTTTGAAACGTACGGCAAAAGACCTTTTTCGACTTACTAATATTTTGTTAGCTTTTAATTTAAAATAGTTTAATAAATATCATAATGTTTGTTTAATAATCCTTACCGATAGTCGCGTGCCATAGGCCAAAAATTGGCCTCATCTACGCCTTAGGGTTGTTATAATTTTACCAACTCCGGTGTGCCTATAATTCCGGAATAATACGCCCTTTTTTGGAAGATAATTTTCTTAAAAAACGGATAGGAACCAACGAATCTGTAAGATGGTCACCACGATCACCCGATCTTTCCGTCCTTGACTTTTTTTGTGGGGTTACTTACAAAATAAAGTTTGCAAGTCTCGTCATCTATAAAAGAACTGCGCGAAGCCACTACACTCGAATTCCAAAATATGCAGCGACGCGACGGTGGATTATACTTTTAAATGGCATACAGTCATTATACGAATAAATAAAATGTGCGAGTTTTGTGTAAGAGAAAATGGTAATAATTTTGAGCAACGTTTGTGATTTATAAAATATAAAAAAGTATTTTTTATATTTACGTTTTAAATTTAGTAAAAACATCTGTTTCCTGTTTTATCTAAATTTGTTTTGAACAGTGAATTTTTTTATTCAAAATTTGATTTAGTTATGTTATTGGGATGTTAAATTTTAAAAATAAACCTCAATGTTAGTTAAATGTCTCTATTCATTTGTTTCAAATGTACTCTTTTTCTTAATTGTGAAATTGGGAAGTTATTTCAAAAGATATATACCAAGAATTATATATTTTTGAAAAGCTTATGAAAAAAGCAATCGAATGAAAACAAAATATACAGGATGTCCCTTTTAGAAAAATGCAACTTTGGTTTTTATCTTTAAATTCGCTTTTTCTATAAAAAAAAATTGACTACGCCACTAGATTCTACGCAAGAAATTTTATTTACCTACCTAAAACTGAGAATATTGTTTAAACCTAGACGCTTCGCGCCTTGTTCAACTAATTTATCTCTCGATAGTAATAAAACACTTTCCACCTCAGAGTGTAATATGCTATTACTACCTTGTTACAAAATGGGAAAGAAAAAAGGAGTGGCATGAATATTTGCGAAATAAAACAAAAAAACTCTTTGACAGAAAGATTTGAGCAATAACTTTCCTGTCAGGTTTAGTTTCGCTAAACCAGAGTAGTACTTGTATTTTGACCTCTACATCGGTTCAAGTATCTGTTGTTAATGAGAAATATTAATCCCCAAAACAAAAGTTTGCCTGACACTGAGACAGATGAAACATCAGACAGCGAAATGAATGAGGAAAGTATTTCCTATGCTGACTCAGACACAGACAAGTCGGATCCTGATCAGGACGAAGAAGATATGGATTTTGAATAACTTTAACTTTAAATAAGAGCTTATAAAAACAAAATTGTATTCTTTCATAAAAATAAAAGTATAGGTATCTAGTTTAAAACACCGCATCTTAACTGTTTTAAACTCTTAGTCCCTCATGAACCCAAAAAATAAAAGGATTTTAATTTTTTGTAAACGAAGATACCCAAATGAATACCCACTATGGATAAATACATGGATAAATGCCCAGGGTATTTACCCCTAAAAATAAAACCCGTATTGTACATCACTAATGGTAGTTTATGAGACATTTTGTAAAAAATTACATGAATCCGGAAAATATTGTTAAGCAACACTGTCCGGCCTAGTGATGTAGTGTTTCACTTTCCGGATGTATTTAGGTAATCATAATCATACTATAATACCTACTTATAGGTGAGGAGCTGGTGACACTGAAAGTACCGTCATCGCGGAATCAAAATTTTTTTATGTAAATTGATAGTTAATAGTCATACGAACAAAATGAGCTCGGTACGCCGGGATTCATTAAGCCGAAAGTATTTTTAAAACAATTAATTATTATAAAAAAGCAAAAATGTTTTTTTACCCAGGGTGTTTTCTAATTGAATGTCAATATTTAATGGGCGATTTTTGGGTCCATTCTAAAAAGAAAACTTCATATGAACGTATGTCCTAAACGTCTTAACTTTTGAGATACAGGGTGGTAAAGTTTTCAAAAATAAATAGTTTTTTATTAAAATCTGTAATACCACTTTAGATATTTTAATTAAATTTGGCATACATGTACTATGTATCAAGAGGCATTATTTAGTGTACCACAATTTTTTTTTCTTTAAACCAGTGGCGTCCGTACGGAATTTCACCTGCCTATTTTGGCAGACATTGATGGTACGCCACTGATTTCTCGTAAAATTAAAATCATTCCTGAAATTCCCAATCATTTCTAAGCAAATTTGATCTCTTGCATTTTTTTAAGCGAAAACCGTGCATCGGATTGAAAAAATGCAAGAGATCAAATTTGCTTAGAAATGATTGGGAATTTCAGGAATGATTTTAATTTTACGAGAAATCAGTGGCGTACCATCAATATCTGCCAAAATAGGCAGGTGAAATTCCGTACGAACGCCACTGGATTAAAGAACAAAAAAATTGTGGTACACTAAATAATGCCTCTTGATACATAGTACATGTATGCCAAATTTAATTAAAATATCTAAAGTGGTATTACAGATTTTAATAAAAAACTATTTATTTTTGAAAACTTTACCACCCTGTATCTCAAAAGTTAAGACGTTTAGGACATACGTTCATATGAAGTTTTCTTTTTAGAATGGACCCAAAAATCGCCCCTTAAATATTGACATTCAATTAGAAAACACCCTGGGTAAAAAAACATTTTTGCTTTTTTATAATAATTAATTGTTTTAAAAATACTTTCGGCTTAATGAATCCCGGCGTACCGAGCTCATTTTGTTCGTATGACTATTAACTATCAATTTAATTAAAAAAATTTTGATTCCGCGATGGCGGTACTTTCAGTGTCACCGGCTCCCGACCTATTATGCTATCTAAGTGCTTAAATCAATAGTACTTGGTTTTCCTGGGATTTTCGACTAAAAAAAAACCTAATTATTGGCAAAACCTTTTTATTAAAATGCCTTACATAAAGACCGGAAAAAGGCAGTTGAAGTTTAGTCTTTGACTATTCTATATTTAATTTTATTATCGTTTATCTTAATTCATAATAATATATTTATTTGAATTAAGATTAATTATCGTTTAAAATTACTATCAATCATCGACTAGAAATTAATCTCTTACATTAGCAAACCTGAATAAACTAATATTAAACGTGATTTGAAAAATATTGACAAAAATAATTAAAATTTATGCTTACTTAAGGTGTACAGGCGTATTCACAATTTTACATTATGCAACTTATATTAAAATATCAATTACCTGTCAAAACTCACTTTTCTTATAGTAGTAGTTTTTGATTTTGTTATCTAAGGTTATAGACCTAGACACCTGATGGTGTGGTCTAAAATCCTTCCACCGCGGGACCTACAGTTTAACGTGGGTTTGATATACAGGGAAAAGAAATAAATGATAGAACAGCAAAACTAGGAAGATTGTATAATGGGCTGAAGAAAAGAAATAAGAAAGGACGTAGAGGTGGAAGTTGTCAAAAGGGTAATAAGCCCATCATTACTATATGTTCGCGAAACATGGACTCTCACAAGTAGGGACAAGAGCAAGATAAATTCAACGAAAATGGGATTTTTGAGAAAAATAGAAGGCAAAACTAGAAGAGACAGAATTAGAAACGAAGTAATTAGAAATGCACTGAACATAAAGCCAATACTGAAAAAAATCGATAACACACAGCTAGGATGGCTTGGGCACATTCACAGAATGCCTTACAAAAAGAGTATACGAAGCAAGAACGAACCCAAGGAGTCAGTTGAAGAGGAACACCTAGAAGAACATTGCAAGACGGAGTGAGGGAAGTGGTACACTAAAGAAGGATCCACTGGAATGAAGGCAGAAACGTAACACAAGAAAGGAAGGAATGGAAAAGACAAATAAATTCAACTTCATAGTCTTACGCCACCATGGTAGAAAGACTTAGGAATAAGTAAAATAATTAAGTAAAAATTTAAAAAATACAAAATTTAAGTATTAGTATTTTTTCTCAAAACTTATGGGACATACGTTATACCTACTGTTTTGGTGGTATTAGGGCGTTCCTTTCTAGAGGAAGCGAATTTTTACAAGTAACAAAAACAGTTTTTAATTTTTTGTAGTAGTGACAAAATACCGTGGAATATTTTAAGTATTGTGTTTAATTTAGTGGAGCTATTTTTAATGTTAATTATTAGCCAAGCATTGGTATCTTGCATTGGATTAATGGCTATACTGTTGTCAGTGTTTTTGATATATTTGTATCCTTAAAGAGTGTATTTTAAAGGGATTTTACTACAAAGGTAACAATAACATTATTTCTTATGCTGACTTGTTACACAAAAATATTGATCGAATTGGCAACTTATTCGGAATCTTGTGTTTCTTGGCAGTGGCAGGTATCGCTGGTTAGAGAAAGTTGCAGAGGCGATTATCAGCTTATTATTGCAAAGCGGCATTTATGAATATCTTTTTTCAATCTGAAATTATACCAGAAGTTGCTGATTTTAATATATGCAGTGAATTTCAAATTACCCTGTATAGTAATTTGAAAATTACCCTCTTATAATAAATATAAAATAAACTGAAAGAACAAACTTTGAACTTTATTAACCTGCATCTGCGTGTATAGTTACTACAGAACATCTGGAAATTTTCAGACACTAAGTCTGTCCAGCAGAGCCGGGCAGTGCTTAAGGACTTGCCAGTCCGTTCGGTGCTTTAAGCCCTTTTAGTGCTTAAATGCGTTGTGCTGCAAACCCTTTTTTAAAAATATAATTGGTTCTTTGTAATTGAATTAATTATTCAAGTGCTTGGTCACCGCTAATTGAAAAAGGAAATTCCAAACTCTTTTAAAGTGCTTAAAGCCCTTTGAAAGTGCTTCAAGTCTTTTTAAAGCACTTCAAGACCTTTCAAAAGGCTTTATGTCTTTTTAAAGTGCTTGAAATCTTTTTACTCGGTGCTTTGCCCAGCTCCACTGCCTAGACTTGGAAATTTCCACTTCTTATCTGGCAACATAATTTTACAAATTTTCTTGCTCAGAAATGCCCAGTAATTTAATGATTGATCGTAAGATTACCTTAAAATATTTTTTGTTTAATATAATACGGATTATAGGTACCAATATTTCACCAATATTTAATAATATTAAGAAAACTAATACCACTTCATATTATTACTTATCTTTTTTTTATCTAGCTTATTATAATTTATTTTAAAAAAATTATTCTGCATTAAAAACACTTCAGTAAATCCCGATCAATTATCAGCGAGACAATTTAAAAAATAAAAATAGTATATAAGCTTTAGACTGTGACTTCAATCCTAGTACTTGGGTGTATATAGTTGTTGTCCGTTACTCATCATTTTAAGCATGAGGATAGCAGTGGTTGCTTGTTTAGCTCTATTGGTAATTTGCCAAAAAGCCAATGGTGCCGCGGAAGAATGTGACGAATCAAAATGTAAAATTGAAGATAACTGTCGTTGCTCTTCAGCTACAGGACCATTAGCACTAGCAGACACTCCTCAGGTATAGGTCATCAATAATATTATATAAATAATTTGCTTATGCATGTCGTATCTTTCCATTCTTTCCGCTTAATATAAGGAACTGAAATTTTGCACAGTTGTGGTATGGGGCACAGTACAAAGTCTCTTGAAGCCCCATTTCTAATTTTCTTTCTGGTGGGCGGTGGTGGGTGAAGAAAAACGTATTCATAAAGTTTTTAAAGCCCATGCGTTATGCTTTAGAATATAAAATGCTCAGAGTCTAAAAAGTAATTTTTTAACCTAAAAATTTGGAGGTACGAATAGTATTTACTGTCTCTAGCATATAAAACAAAATGATTTTTCTACGTAATCACCGTGAACTTTAAGACACTTATTCCACCTATATCTAACATAAAAATATCTTTTTCAAAAATCTCTGAGTTTTGATTACAGAAGAATTCTTGAATTGCTGTCATAACGTCATCATTGCTGTCAAATTTGGTTCCTCCAAAACTTTCTTTTAGCATTGGAAATAAATAAAAATCACTAGGAGCTAGGTCGAGTGAATATGGTGGTTGCGTCATCAGTTCAAAACCAGCATGGTTAATTAGGAAGTTTCCTATGTCAGAAATAGCGAGTAGCTTCAACATCATGTAATAGTCTTTCACTTAACTTGTCAAACAAAAAAAAATATCTCGATATCTTCAAAATTGACGAACTTATTCAATTTCTTATTTAATAACTTCGCGCGCGGCTTTTATCCGCCGTAACGTCAAAATACAGAACTCTGTCGCCCCATGGTCGCCGGGCTAGCGGCCCGCTGCTGCTTTCGCGTGTTTACTTTCATGCATTGTATCCTGTCCGGTAAGAATAACACTAGAGATTAAACGGGCGCCTATTCCGCTGTTGACGGCGTGGTGTTGATTGACGTCATCGAGCCTCAGCCAACGTGAGCGTAGCATCTCAGACTTTGAAGGACGATAACTTTTTTATTTCTACAGATAATTAAATACAAAAAATACATATGTTTTTTACATTTTTAGGACTATTTCTTAAGAGAAAATGAAAAAAATGGAAACTTCCTAATTGTGTTTAAAGAAACACGGCTTGTATGAACTGGAGCGTTGTCTTGATGATGGGCAATTAGGAAGTTTCCATTTTTCTCATTTTCTCTCAATACATAGTCCTAAAAATGTAAAAACATCTATGATTTTTGTTTTCAATTATCTGTAGAAATAAAGATGTTATCGCCCTTCAAAGTTTGAGATGCCACGCTCACGCTGGCTGAGGCTCGATGACGTCAGAATACACGACTCTGTCAACAGCGAAACAGGCGCCCGTTTAATGTTTAGTATTATTCTTACCTGATAGGACACTGCGTAACATTGTTGTAGTTCTTGCTTGTTTAGCATTTTAGTCGTTTAAAAAACGAAGTTATGCCTAAGACAACAAGATCGTATAGGTACTGTATTGTTCCAAACAATGCACCAATACCTGTGTAACTAGTCGCAATAAACATTTTTCCCTGTGCCAAAAGATGACAAGTTAAAAAAGAAATGGTGCACTGCAATGAAACGGGATGATAAAATACCACTTTCTCTTAAGTCTAGTAAATATATACAGGATTGATAAATTTGATATATTTGAGAATATAATTAAACGCGAGAATTTGTTAGGAGATATTTATAATAGATATTCAATACAAAAAGCGTATCATAACATCTAATTTTCCATTATTTACTTTATCTATGGGGCTATGGGTTACACGATGTACGGGATGCGCTGAAGAAGTAACTTACTTTTTGAAATATTTTTATGAAAAGAAAATTAAATCTATATTATTCTTCAGAAAAGATGCTGGTCCGTTGATTTAAACCGGAGCCATAAAACTGAATCACACTCACAAACACACGCATTCTTCAAAAATTAAAATATTTTATTGATATCAATTGCATACTCTCACAAATTCGAATCTTTACCTAGATAGCTACTGGTCATGATGTTATATATCAAAATAATTCACTTCATTTTTAGCAGTTTAAAACAGACTTCACATTTAAACTTTGCAAATAAATCCACACATCCGTGTAATACCAATACGACATTCTAAATTCCAACGGAATTAAAAGACTTTTATACTCAGTTCCAATAATTAATTCACCATTTTGAATGTTTTAGAAAGCATGTTTTTATAAATGGTAAAGGCACAAAAACTCTCAAACAAAATTTTAATAAAATGGAACTGTTTTTTGATTTATAGATTTTTTTTTCAAAATTGGATCCCCTAAAAATTTAAGGCTCTACGGCAACGAGTACCAAAAATTAATTACAGACAGACATGTACCCAGACTAAAAATTTAAAGTTTTTTTAAATTTTGAGGATATTTTTTAAAATTTGACCCTTCTAAAAACCCTCAAGCCCACGCCAATAAGTACCAAACACTAATCAGCTCCATGCTTCATAGATGTACACCAACAAATATTCCTGAAAGTTTAGTGAAAATAAGGGTTTATAAGGGTCATTATATTCGTTACTCACACACCACAACTAACAATAATAAAGAAATAAATTAATTAATAAATTGATAAAATTAATAATTGATGGGTTGTCAAGAGTGTTTAAGAACGGCTACAACATAGGTCAAACATACTTTGAAAGCTTAGCTCCACGGATCTCGGCACTATTGTATGACGAATTGTTCGCAAAAAATCGATTATCATATCAATATCAACTTTGGGTAGGTTTGTTGAATAGTCACGAAAAAACCTTCCTTCATTTTCACAATATTATGTTGCAGAAAACGAGAACTGTAGAACTCACTCAATGAACATCACAATGAACATGAGCATACTAAAATAATACCTAAATGTAAAGTATACACGCGAAAGCAGGCAGCTAGCCGGGCGATAAAGTGTTATGTGTTGTGACGTCACGTCGCGCGGGTAGTAATTAAAAATTTAGCGTAGGTATAAGAAATTGAATAGGTTCGTCAATTTTGAAGATATCGAGTTTTTTTTTGTTTGACAAATTAAGTGAAAGACTATTAAATGATGGTAAAGTTACTCGATATTTCTGAAATAGGAAACTTCCTTTTTTTCTTTAATGCAATCACGAAATTTAGTAATTAATGTTGTATAATACTAACCCGTAACTTTGTGGCCACGCTCCAGGTAATCAATAAATATAATTCCTTCAGCATCCCAGAAAATTGTAGCCATAATCTTACCCGCTGAGGGTTGTCGCCATTCCTTACTTTCGAGTTTAGACTCGGGATCAAATTGGTGAATCCACGTTTCATCACCTGTAACAAACCGATCTAGAAAACTTTTTATATTACTGTTAAACAATGCTAAATTCGCTCCTGAAGTGGTGACTCTCTGTAGGTTTTGTTCGGGCGTCAACATTCGGGATACCCATCTTGCAGACACCTTATGAAGTCTCAAATAGTCATTAAGTATTGTTCCAATTATACCACTTGAAATGCCCGTTATCTCTGCTGAACGCCTTGTAGTTAACCGACGCGACGATCTTGTGGAATCAAGTCACATATTATACGATCAACATTTTCTTGAATGCGCACAGTTTGCGGCCGATCAGCACCTTTTGAATGTTCGCAAGGTGTTCTACTACAGCGAAACTCCCGAGACCAATTCCTTACTACTTGGGACGAAGGAGCATCATCCCCAAGTGCACTAATCATATCTTCATAAATTTGTTTTGGCGTTAGACCGTTCGTCTGCAGATATTTAATAGCAGCATGAATTTTTCGAAATCTTTGCACAACCTCTATTGTTACTTAATATGACTTATTTACAAATAAACATACAAGAACCATTTGTGGCACTTCATTTGACAGATAAATAGTAAATATGGTGTGTTGTTATGATAACTTTTTTTCAACGCCTACTATGTTAGACAATAAATACTGTACAGCCCTCGTAACATTGTTCTAAATTTTAAAAATAATCCGGTTGTTTGTATAGGATATGCCATAAACTCATACACAGAATTTCTCTAAAATTTGAAAGTGTTAAAAAAAGCATGTTTTTATTTAAAAGAATTTTAATGTTTCATTTTTCTTATACGTTAAAAACTAAATTGTCCACAGCCTGTTTATTATGTTGTGGATATTTAATTTTTTTAAACAATTTATTTTTTTATCACAAGTTACTAATACTCAGAAGGTAGTATCATGTTCGCGGAAGAGACCTTGGCTAAAATCAGTCCTGTTTTTAAATAAAACCAATTATTTCGAAAACAGTAATAGTTAGGAATAGAATATACCTAACTAAAAATGATTAGTTTTTAATAAGAAATCTAAAAACTGAAAAATATACAATGTGTTCCTTTTAACATTACCGAATTGACATTGGTTATCATGGTAACCAAAAAAAGCTAGAACGATATTAAAACATCAAAATATATAAATTTTATCAACACATGTTTGATGTTGAATGTCTAAAATCAAACTTTTTTAGCTTATTGTTTTGGCATTCGTTGATGCGGCCACACAAGACCTATATCTTAACAGGTGGTCTCCATTGGTTGAACCCAGAATGAATCCCGATAATGACTATATTGGAGCAACTTTCTACGTTCCACACGAGTACAGCGATTATCAAGTTGTTCACGATTTAGCCGCCGTTGGACTAGAAATTGGCGTTCATTCTGTAACGTAAGTATAAATACCATTAATTATTCAAAGCAATTAGAACCCTCTTTTTGTTCTTAAAAGATTTTACATAGAGCATGGAGAAACTGACCGACAAGATTTTTGTAACAGGGTTCAGCCCATTATTTTTACAATGCTACCTTTCTAATAATAGAACAAATATTCATAAAGCCCTAATACATACCACTTTTCAATGGGCTAATTAGACCCTTTTATAGTGGCAGGTAGTGAATTTTATGAGGGGTCATTTAAAATGGGTGCATTGTAAAACATAAAGATAACCTAAAATGGATTGGTTATAACCTTAAACTTATCCTCTTTTCCAGTCTTCTTTTGAGTTTCGAACTGAGTGGTTCTCAGTAGTTAAGAAAGTTTTGTCAAGGACGAAAATGTCAAGTGAAACGCGTCGCTACTGCAAAATTTCTCCTGACAAGTTCTGTTATATTTGTGGAGAATTTCTGGTGAAGTCACAAGCCAGACCATTTTCTGAAAATGTGAAAAAAGCCTATTTCATGTATTTTGGTCTTTTATTCGGAGATCAAGACAAGCAGTGAGCTCCCCATGTGTGCTGTATCAACTGTAGCGTGTCATTGGTGCAGTATGTGAACTGTGACTTATCAGTGCCGACTGCGCTTTTAGATTGGCAAGATATTGTTTTGGGAGATAATGGAGATAATAGCGCATCATCAGGCAACTCCGAAGAACAGTGTACCGACCCCACTTTTACTCCAGGTCCCAGTTCCGGCGAGCCACGTTTGATTGTTCAAAGGGAGTTAAATGATTTATTTAGTACGTCATTTGGGGTTGTTAAAGCAACAGTCAGAACTTCTCGGTTCCCGTCTTAAGGAGTGAAACTTACTAGCCAAAGAAACAAAAATTACGACTTTTAGGGAAAGAAATGCTACGTTTTCTCGTTATGTTCGTGTACTGCGCTGGAATTCCCTTTCACTCGATACGACAGCTATCGTAACGCTTTCGATACTCGATAGTCAAAACGATATCGACCAATTCGATATTCTCATTCTATGTCGTTTATGACATCGTTTTCTTCGATATCGGAAACCGTAGTATTCGTAGCACGCATGCGTAGTGAATTATAACCTAAGATTATTTTGTTGCAAAATTTATTTGATTTTTTCTTATGATTGTGTGGCGTGTGGTCCTGATTGTATTCATTTATTGCCTGCTTGTTTTCATCTAAAAAATGCTTCCAATTGTCGATATTGTTTTGAGGAGAAGAAATCTTGAATCAAACATCAATTACAAATTACTTTCTTTAGGGCTTGCAACCACTGTGCTTCGAGCCCTTTTTAACATATGTAATTGAGTAATTGCATTACTTTATAAGTGATTGAAAAATGAACTATGAACTTGCAAGCCCTTCGAAAAGACTTAAAGCCCTACTAAAATGGTTTAAGCACTTTCAATGTTCTTAAAAGTCTAGAGAGCTTACAAGCTCATTTTCAAGCTTCAATTACCAAGCCTCAATTACATATTTTGAAAAGGGCTTGAGGCCCAGTGTTTGCAAGCCCTAAAATAATTGGTAATTGCAAGCCCTTTAAATTAACAATGAGTTATTTACCTAGCTCTGCCCGCCACTATAAAATAATTATTTTAAAAAATCGTATTATGCAGTAGTAAAACAAGAAATAAAAAAATTAAACATCGACATTTATTTTCATATAAAAACATGCTGACATATACTCTATTAGGATGTTCCAATGAGCTTCCTGTACCCTAGAAACAAAATAGTTTTTTCTTTGGTCCAAACTTAAAAAATCAGTTGAAAGAACGATCATTTCTGAACACTGTGCTTATTGTTTTTACAAAAACATAAATCTAAAATGTTAAAAATCAACTTGACTACAACATTAGTATCCGATTTTAACTGGAAAAGTCTAAAATGTCTTTTTTTAACTAAATACATTTTATATATTGGTGTAGTAACATGTTTCACACATGTGAAATTAAACCAAAAAAAAAGCAACTTGCAACACAAATAACAAATAATTCTAACCTAAAAATCACTGTCATCTCTAAATCGACCGAAACGGGATCTCTAGAGGTACCGAAAGACTCGATATCGTTTTGGACGATATCGAAACAAACGGGAATCGGTTTTTTGCGCCAAATCGAATATTTCGATATCGAATAGCATTCTGGAATCCCAGTGCTGATATCGCTGGTTTACTGGAGGAACTCAATATCGAGCATTCTCCTTGTGAGTGGCGCTTGTTCATAGACTCATCGAAATATAGTTTAAAAGCTATGTTATTACGTAATGGAAATTTAAAACCATCTATACCAGTTACCCATTCAGAGACAATGAAAGAAACCTTTGAAAATATGCGCATCCTTTTAGATAAAATAAACTACAACCGGTACAAATGGCAGATATGTGGGAATTTAAAAGTTTTAGAAATTTATTGGAACTTCAGGGAGGATTTTCAAAATATTGCTGTTTTCTTTGTTTGTGGGACAGTCGTGCTGTGAATGAAAATTATGTAACGAAAATTTGCCCGCAACGGAGTGAATTTCAACCGGGATCTCAAAATGTTAAGTATGTGCCCCTTGTAGATCCAAAAAATGTCCTTTTGCCTCCTCTTCACATTAATCTTGGACTCATGAAAAATTTTGTGAAGGCTGTGAATAAAGAGAGTGACGGATTTAAATACCTAAGACAAGTCTTTCCCCAGTTAAGTGTGGCCAAATTGAAAGAGGCATTTTTATTGGGCAACAAATTAGAAAACTGCTGGACGATGGTAATTTTATAGAAAAGCTCACCACGCAAGAACTCAGAGCTTGGAACTCATTTGTAAGGGTAGTCAGGGGATTTTTAGACAACGATATGGGGATGCAAACTACGAACACCTAGTTAATGAACTTTTAGACTCCTACAAATCGCTTGGTTGCCGAATGTCATTAAAAATTCCCTTTCTCCATTCCCATTTATCATTTTTGCTGGAATTTGGGCGCTGTCAGCGACGAGCAGGGTGAAAGGTTCCATCAAGATATCCGGACAATGGAAATTTGGTACCAAGGACGATGGGATTCAGCCATGATTGGTGATTACTGTTGGTTTTTGAAGAGAGAAGATGTGACCCCCCATACAGAGAAAAATATAATACGTGTGTTTAAAGTACATATTTTTGATGTTTGCTTTTTTTCTTAGATGTTAATATAAATTATAAATATAGTCGATATACAGGGTTAAAAAACTTGTAAAATCATTTTTTCACTAAATATTAAACGGTACCGTTCTACATGTGGTTTGTTTAATATAACACGAAAACCTTAAGTGTTACAACTTTTTTTTGGCCATTTGCATATTCAGATAGGTTCATTCTACTACATTATGCTATTCAGCTTTATGTTACACAAAAGAAATTTTTGTCCGCCAGTGATTATTAAAATATTACAGAAATATTTTAAGTAGAATAGGGTTAAAACTTCTTCTCCCCAAAATAAAATGCATCAAATCATTTATAGAAATGTATTATGCAATTTGGCACGTTATCTTACCATCATCAGATACACAATAACTATTTATCTGTGCGGAAAGTGATACTTTTCCGCACGCGACTGCAGTTGGCCGAACGACGCGAAGTGATCTTTTTTTTTACAAGAAACACAGAGACACGAAAATTTAAATTGACTTTATAAATATTTTAGCTAATGCTGACGATACCTTTTTTATTCATTCCCTCTTCTCTCTTCATGCATCACGGGACGAGAATTAATTTTTTTAATGTCTTCTCTTAACCTTCCTCTGTATTTCATAAACTTTTTTAGACTTTTTAGTCCTTACAATTCTCTAAAGTGATTTAAACAAATCAAAAATATCTTCATTGATTTTTTATCTAAGTGAATGATGCCCTTCACTAAGATGAGTTTCACTGATTTGAAGAATGTTACTGTTTTTGACGGTTATTAGTGTTATTACCAACAAAACACAAATTTAAAAACATTATTTGTTTCTAATGAGTCTAATGATCGTATTTAACAACATGTATAAAAAATATTTAGCACACAAGAATATTTACTGTTTTATTACCCTTCACTGATGTGAGAATTAAGTATAATAAACGCAAGTAAACCTAAACATGCAAAACAATGCTTTCGAATATCTAGTTCTAAACAATTATCAAGAAAAGAATTACATTCTGTATTTATCGTTAGTATTTAAATTAGCGAGACGGCTTCACTGATGTGAGGATGTAAAATGAGAATCAAACTATACCAGTACGTCTAGAAAAAAAATTATTTTGTGCTATCTTTCAAGCATAGTTTATAATTCTGTACATAAACAAAATTTTAAATACAACCGTTTTCATCACTAAAATAAATGTAGACAAAGGTGTCACTGAGATGAGATTTTAAAAACTTGCCACGAAATAATAAAGTTTTAAATTTTTATTTTTACCTAAGATTTTCTTCAAATATAGTTAAAATGTTGCTTAACGACAACCCGTCTAAAAAACTATTTTTTAATGTTTTCCGTGGTTTCCTTGTGAACCACATATTTAAATATCTCGTACGAATTACTTACACATGTGATGTAATTTTCATACTAACAATGCCTTCGTCAAATCAATTTATTATGTTATAATGGCTTGATACAATTAACTTATTTTTTCTAGAAATAATGCTCACCAGGATTATTGGAGAGACGCCACTCAGGAGCTTTTGGAAAAGGAATTCGGCTCTCAAAGGGAAATAATTTCAAAATTTGCAAACATACCCAAAGACGCGATTATTGGTGCTCTAACACCTCAATTGCAACTGGCTGGGGATAGGTCAATTAATGCCTTCGTATCACAAGGAATTACCTATGATAATTCCTGGCCTGCCAACAGTCGACTGTATCCATACACCCTGGATTATGCTTCCTCTCAAGTATGTGACACTGGAGCAAATTGTCCGACAGAATCTCATGCAGGATTCTGGATAGCCCCTATTGTGGACTTGTACAGTGATGATGGCTCACTTTGTGCTACTGTCGCTGGCTGTTTTGGTGCCAGAAATAAGTAAGTAATATTTCTTCTGTACACTTCTACCAATAAGCATTAACCGCTCTAGTGTGGTAATGTTCATATTACCTCAATGGTGTCCAGAAACCATCTTAACAAATGCGAAGCTTTTTATTTTCGTCTTTACGGAAAAAAGTTATTGTTCATAAAAAGTTCTGCTTGTCGCGAATATATGACTAAAATCAAAAATTTTGACGCAGCATGTACGAATGTCAAAAAACAAAATAAAAACGATAAATGCCGTAGAAGAAAAACCATCTTAAATTTTAATTGCAAAGTTCAATAATGTTTTCGAAGGGTCTGTGGGTGTAGACTTTTTCTTTTCTTTTTTCTCTGTTCGTACTTACAGGAACCGTACCAAATTTAGGGGTTTTAATAGTGAGCCCACTGGGAATGTTTTGGTAAAGAAAAAAACATTTTTTAATTTGCGAAAAAAGTTGAATTTTTGCTTTGCCTACCCTGGGAAAAAAATAAACATGTTTAGGTATTTTATTTATTATTTTTTCGAAACAAATTTTACATCATTTTGTCGAGAATTTTTAAATTTTAAGAGAAAAAAATGTGTTAGTAGAAAGTTATAGTCATTTGAATTTTTTTTTTAAATTATACTTTAGGTTTATTTCTGAATATTTGGCTGATTTTCTTTGATTGGTGTCTGAATGTCTCACTATCGACCTTTTTGTCTTGTTTACCTATATGATTTTTGTCCATTTTGATATTATATGATTTGTTTTCTCTATTATCTCATGACTGATATTGTGAATTGTTGTAACTGTATTATTGTCCTTTTGGCCGTTTTACACATATTTTAGTTTGCGTCCATATTGGTTTAAATTTAGTTAGATAGTTTTTAGGATGCTTTGTTAACAAGATTGTATCTTACAACAGATACAGCAGAGCTGTGACACCGTCAAGTCATGCTGGAACCGAAATGTGTTTCTTATATCCAGTGGTAGTCGATGAAAGAATTCAAATAATTTCGTGTTCAAAAAGTTCAAGGAAATTTCACCGGTAATATTTTCTCGAAAAAAGTACGGCCCTACAATTTTGCTCTTAGAAACACCACACCTAACATATGTCTTGAAAGAATACTAGTCACGACACTCGATTACAAAATGGGGATTCTCATCACTCCACCACTTACAGTTTTGGGAACCACTCCATTTGAGGTGAACGTGGCCTCATCTAAAAATTATATTTTTCTTGCAAAAAATGCATCTCACCTTGAAACCTAGAGCAAAACAGTTATCAAAATCCCTAGGCTGCAGTTTGTGAAGAAATTTTGGTTTGAATGGGTGAAAATGATTTTTCCTTAAAATACCTTGGGCCGTGGATTTTGTAACAGGTCGTGTAACAGTTTGTGAAATATTTCGCAATGAGATTTTTTGATTTTCCACGACAGTTTGGGTCTCTTCGTCCCTCCGCCAAACCTTCTGCCTATCAGAAAATTTATTGCTTTTAAATTTATTAACAGTATCTCCAACAGTCACATGACTTATTATTTTATTCGGATGTCTTTCATGGAAAATTTGAGCAGCCTTTCTGTATGTTTTATAGTGGTCCCCAATAATAATAATTAATACTATTTCAATTTTTTCCTCCGAAGTAAATTTAAGCGCCATAAAAAGTAAACACAGCTCTCAACATTTACAAATAAAACAATTAGTTGTCAAAGTTCCATTTGGTAATGGTATAATGCCTTACTTTGTACTTTTTGTGGTAAACTAGATGAGTGAAGAACATTCCGAAAATATTCTTTTATATTTTAAGTAAAAATTGTTGCCAATCTCATATTTAGTACAGCTTACAGCCAGCACGTGCGTAGATAAATATCGTATTACTATGTCTAGTCGCCAGTACTGTATTTATTAAAGAAAACGGAGTTTCGGCAGCGTTCCTAATTTTATTTTACGAATAATCATACTTTTAGCTCAGAACTTTGTTCCGTTTATATTCTGCGCTTTTAGTACATGCGCGACATCTATTGAGGAGATGCTAAACTTATCAAAACGGAAGCCGCTAAAATCTACTAATCTAGAGTATTAAAACACATAGAAAAAAGACATAAACATCTAGAGTAGTAATGTTCAATATTCTGCAGTACCAATTTTATGATTTTTGCAGTGTCTATTTGTAGGTAAATAATTTCTTGGCACATTATTAAAAAACCTTTCTTAATTAAAAAAGTGTATTTTACTTGTTGCGTTGATATCACTAGTTGACCACAAAATTTTGACCCACCTGTAAAAAAACTCACGGGCCGCGCCTGAGTAATATTAGCAAATAGTTTTGAAAAATGTTTCTGTCTTTTTTAGCCAAACTGCGAAAGAAATTTCTGACTGGTTGGTTGGTCAAGTCCAAAGCATTAAAAACTCAAACAGGGCTCCACTTACGCTTATCGTCGAAGAAAAGTTGTTTCAGAGTGTAAACGAATCTTGGACTGGCTTAAATAACGCACTTGACAGACTACAGGAAGATCAAGAAATCTTCTTTGTATCACAGGCTAGGGTAAGTTTTGTTATAAAACAAATAGTATAGAGCGACCTCTAGTGCGAAAATGTTATAGGTGTTCTATAATAAAATTTAATTACCGAAATAAATAGCGTGTAACTTTTTGGGGCGCATTTCGTCAATAATAAACCCTACTTAATTTTTCAAAAATACTTGATGGGATTAAGATATATGGCTATAAAATTATTATTGGAATCTTACCTTCTTTTTTAAATATCAGCTTCCTTACTATAAAGAATGAAGAAACTAAAAAATATGGATATCATGTATGAATTCGTTTTTCGATCCGACGTTTTTTTTTTTCGAGTTATTAGGTACAAAAGAGGGACCTGCAAATGGCATATTTCGACCTAAAAAAGTTCAAAAGAATTACTCGCCATTTTCCGATCCTCGCCAGTTTCAACAGAGTTCTGAAGCTCCGGGTCCTTTACAACCTCTGAAAATTTACGTTGATTTATTTCACTTTTGCGACATTACCCGATTTCAACGGAAATCGCGGAAATTTCGATTTTGACGTTTAATAGCTCCGAAACGAAACATTCTGTACAACTGAATTTTTTACCGAAGCTAGTTGCACAAAAAATTCGATTGCTCCTCCTCTGACTGTTTCCGAGAAAACAAACGTGTGCGACTTTAGGTTGAGCTTTACGTTAACATGTAGATTAGCCCTTATTTTTGCTGATCTCCTGACGGCATTATTCATTAAGGGCAAATGGCTACTTTTTAAATTGTAATAAATTATAACGAAAGGTAAACATTTTTTGTTTGCTAAAATTATCTTAGTAATTTTCTTCAAAATATTTTTTTTAGGTTTGTAATGACTTCCTTAAACGATTTATGCAATAAAAAAATATTTGCATATTCCTTATTGTTCGTCAGGAAATTGAGCACAATTCTTGGCAAAATGTTGTCTTTCCTGATGATATAAAATTCGCGCGAATTTACCAGTAAGGACCAGTCACGAATGCAGCTAAATTACTAGCAGAATTTCCATATTAAATTTAATAAACATCCGATGAGTGAAGCCGATTTCTGACCTATATTCATTGGTTACAAAGTGCTGTGCACGAATAAAAGCAGTTCAGCTCGGCACTGGAGTAATATCGGGAGAAAATTGTATTAACTTTACTTGGTTAACTGTACGTCGGTGCCGGGTCGCGCGGCGTGTGTTGACTAGCGCTGGCCTATTATACTACTAGAATTCTCGGCCGTAAATTGGGTGGTTCAATTTTACATATATTTATTTTAAGGAATCTTTAATTATTTACTGCAAAGTATGAAAAAATTAATCAAGTGGCTTGAAACTTTTGGTAGTTCTGCGGCTCTGCTGCCCTTATGTACCAGCCGCCCCTGGATAATATAATATTCTGCAACTTTTTTCAAAGATGGCTTTGTAAATTGACTTTATTAAAGAAAGATATACTGAATCGTGACCTGTTTATGGTGCTTGTAAACTTTCGTTTACTAACCATGGTCACACCATGGTCACTTGACCGATTACACAAGTAGTCAATGGTGCTCTGTCATTTTCCATTTGTTTGATTTTGTATCTTTTAATTCGTTCTAGAGTATTACAGGATCGCGACGAGTCGAGACGCGATGTAACCGTAGTGTAGTCGTACTCTATATGTACAATATACATGTACATTACCATTTTCAAGTTAATCGAACCCCTCAGATCTCGAATGCAGCTCTATCCACTTGTATGTACGTACAATTTGTAAAAAAATCGGGCAACATTGCTATTTTATTAAAATTAAAAATTTCGAAAAACGTGTAAGGACAAAAGTTGTTTCTTACATCTTGAGAAATATTTTTTGTTGAAAAACTTTTTTTCTAAAACCAATGGTTCAGCAGTTACACGGAAATAAACAATTAAATTGTTTATAACAATTGATTGCGCAAGAACTTTTCAATCCTGATAATTTTGACTCAATCTACACCTAATTCTCAATGTTCATAATTTTTTTCAGATTTTTCAAAGCCATCCTTCTGGTAATAAGGGGGGCAGCAATTTTTAAGCGTTTTAAAAAATGTTTAGTCTAAGATATTACCAAATAACAAAATCCACTTTTAACACAGCATTTATACTGCTTTTTGGTACTTCAAATCCACACTCTGCCGGTTACAAATCAATTAGTCCGTAAGTGCCAAAGTTTTATTGATTCAGGTAAATTTAGTTCTTTTTGAACCCAAAGCAATGCCTACCTGATAGATCCCTGACAAAAAATATTTTGACTTATGACCTATTGCCGGAACTACTGTGCATAGTGGGCATTGTTTCCGTTTCATCTTTGATTTCATTATTGCGTTATTTGGCAGCTTTATCAATTTTATTATATTTTTTCTAATTAAAAGTCAGCTGTTTGCAGCTGTGACAACGCTGTTTAACTTAACGTGAATTGACAATAATTTTGATCCCCACTATCCACTATCTTTCTTTCTCCAATTCATGTAATTTTGTCAGATGTTGACGGGTGGCGATAGAATGGTTTATAAATTAATAGTTTCATATGTTATTTCCTAAAGCGTACCTAACACGGTCAATAATATTGATGTCAATCAATACTGACAATATTTCAACAATCAACTTCAATCTCTATATCAATATTCTTCAACCTTACACGATAAGTATTATTGTCAATATTTCCTTCGGTACATAACCTACTATTATCAGTGCCTGTTGAAAATGGATCCTCGACAGAAAGTATGTATTACGAAAATTTTAAGTCTAGGCATAAAACGTACATTAAAGCGTAAGCGCTTGATGAAAGATTGGTTAAAAAAGCATGCTTGCTGCTTTCATTGTTGACAGCAGCTGACGTTATACTAAGGATTGATCCAATATTGACAGCGCACCCTGGACAATCAGTAATACTGACAGTATCCTTCTGCTCGCTGATATTGATGTTTGATATTCGGAAATTCGAATTCGCGTCAGTTCAATCCATCAAACCATCCATATATCCACCTTACACGGTCAATATTTTCGTCAATATAATATCATATTGTCAATATTATTGACCATGTAACGTACGCTTATTTCGGGTCAGTTCAATCCATCAAACCATCAATATATCCATCTTACACCATCAATATTTTTGTCAATATAACATATTGTCAGTATTATTGACCGTGTAAGGTACGCTTAAATCTGAAACCGGATCGATATTTCACGATATAATATGTACATGTGCCTATATATTTAGAAAATAACAGAACACTACCACGCGTTGTTTAATTGGTCTAGGATAAGTTATGAGCATTAGAATGGGTAGACTAACAAAACTAGTGTATAGTTTCATTGAAATTTCGCAATCTATGTAAAACATTTTAAATAAGACAGTATTAAAATAAAATTCAGTAAGTGGAGGTTCGTAGATTTTCTACCCTAACACTGCAGCTTTGGTGTATCTTAAACCTTAATGCATGATATAAAAATAAAACATTTTTTAGGTAATAGAATGGATCAAAAACCCCGAACCATTAAGCGACTTTAAAACTAATTCGCAATCAATTGAAACCAGTTGTAATAAAGAAACCTGCAAGCTGGAAAAGGACGATGGAGAGACTCGATACATGGTATCATGTGTACCGTGTCCTAAACACTACCCATGGTTGGACAATCCAGATGGAAACTAATTTATTATTTTCAATATTACTTTTTTATAATAAATAAAGCTGATTTTAAGTAACATAAATTGGTTCTTATAAGAGTTTAACTAATCCTTACCTATATTATAAATACGAACAACCCGTTTTGATAAAAAGTGTAGGTTCAATAATTTTATTATGCAAGAAAGCGACGTAAAGAAAAAACAGAAATTTTCTTACGACATTGTGTATTTAGGTAATATAACCTAGAATTACAGTACAAATCAATAATTTAAAAGACTTAATTAAGCTATAAGATTCAAGCTCCCTTTTTTCTCAAAACAAAATAACCTATTTAGTATCACTAATATTATTACTAAACTAAGCTAAATGCTTGTATTGTACAAAAATATGTTTTATCGTGGCTATAGAAGCGCGCTACTATTTAATCATAAACTAAAATATTTTACAACCACGATAAAAAGTTAGTATGTTGAGACAAAAAGAAATAAAAAAAATAAACTAGGCGGATTTAATTGAAAATCCATTTACGTCGATTTCGATGAAAACAAATTTAGGTAAAACGAATAGCAATAAACCAGTAAATTTTTGTTTTCTATCACATGTGGATTTTTTCGAAATAAAGATAAATTATAATGTATTACGAATATAATAAATAGGCCGATTTGTTTGAAAGCTGGCATAACTCTTAATAATTATAAACAACTTTTCTTAATACTTGTTTCCATATCTTTTAAACTGAAGGTAGTTTACTCTTGACTATTTTTGAATTTTGAATTTGAAGTGTATTAATTAATTTGATTGATTTTCTCAACATCTTAGTTTGAGAACATGAATGTCACCATCAAACTCGAAAATTTTTTGACATTTACACCCTAGTCGGACTCTTCGTGTGGACGCCATTTCCGATAATCAATTGTTTTTATAATAAAACTTGGATCAACTCCTACAACTTTAAAACAAAAAGTTTGTTTTATATCTTATAATAAATTCCAAATATAAAGAAAACCCTACAAAAAGATAATTAAGTTTCTACAGTGTTTGTCTGTAAATGCCATTGAGATTTTTTTTATTTAAGGATTTTTCTTCATCAGCTTATCTTTTGTACAGCAACATTTAAATATTTTTAAAGGCCGGTATCGATTTGTTGCGTATCCACGTATCGTATCACTGTTGTGTATCAGTGTATACGAGGAAACGGTGCGTATCAAAATATGATGTAAAGAAACGCAACGGGCCCGATTGCCAATTTGTCTGTTTTTCGCAATGCAATCAAAGAAATGCTACAATACGTGCATGGCGAGTCGCGATGTGACGGGATTGATTTGCATTCGATGCACGTTCATTCTGGTTCAGAACACAGCGCTTTTATTATATTGAACTCTAAATCAGTTGGATACATCCTAGTGAAATTCTTGCACATTCCGCTGACAGATTGGAACAACAAGTCAGTCAGTAAAATTGATTCACTATATTGCTCCCTGCTTGCATACAACTTTGACATTGGCCATTTTCGTTTCTTTTTCATTTTCAACAGAGAAAAATGAATAACAATGTACGCGACTGATGCGATTTGCGGTATATCGTTTGTAGGAAGAGATACTGAAAACTGAAGTCAGTTCGGTTCGTATTGCGACCCCGTTGGCGCGTTTGATACGAATACGCAGTGATGCCACACACACACAAGAAATATATTGACTGCGTTGCACCGTATCGTACCGTAATGAAACTATACGGTGATACGACACGTGGATGCGCAACAAATGGATATCGGCCGCTCAGGCCGGTATTCATTTATTTAAAGTAAAACTCAAAGACCACAATGATTGGTCATATATGTATCGATAGGTTATTATTAGTATGTTATAAATGGCTTCGTTCCATACTGTTCAAAAATTTCCCCCCATGCTGAATACACGTTTCCTTTTAAACTAGGCCTAACTTCCAAAGTGTCGTTAAAATTTAAAAAGTATAAATTTCCTGGACTAATAGTGGGCCATCGAACATAATCCAATAACGCAGTTTTCTCTGGCGTCGGATCTCTGTAATATTTATTTTGTTAATATAATTTGTTTATTTTGCAAAAATTAATTTAATAAGAAATTTCGAATATTACTATAATTTGAAAATTGTGATATTAAATGATTTTTAAATTTATACACCTTTTAAAATTCAATACTTACGTAGATTTTGCAAAATTGGCCCATAATTTTACCAGTCTTCTCTGTGCTAGCAAATTTTTTGGATCATTGTCATTCATTTCAGCTAATTTGAACAAAAATGGTATTTCCGAAGCATGACCAACTTTTTCAGCCCCTGCAGATAAAATAAGTAATTCAGAACAAAGGCATTTTATTAAATACTTAAAAAACTGTAGCTATGCCCTAAATTATGGCAGGTATTATTTATACCTGCCTGGAATAAACCTGGATTCTAAATAACTTAATTTTAAAAAATAACAAAAATGTGTTGTAGCATTGGCCAAAAAAATTATTTACTCTTAAACACTCCCCCGTCTCAAAAAATACAAGAAACCTTTTTTATGAGATTGAAGTAAGGTCAATCCACAAAAAAATTTATATTTTTTAAAAATCAGTGGCTTTGAATAATTTTTATCAAAAATTGTAATGCATATTTTCGTACCGATGTCACTGGTTGACTCAACGAATGTGTTGAACTTTCAAATTATGGCTATTGAGATGCTTATTTTATTCACCAAATTTTACAAAAAAATCTTAACTCGTTTTAAAATAACTAATTAAAAAAAATCGGTTAAGAAGCATAGGCTATCGGAACTGTTCCTTTTAAAATAACGTCAGCACTCGCATCCCAAGGCTTGTCAAAGTATTTTCGAATCGCACTGTTAGAAATACCTGATTTGACCATTGATTCATTTATCGTTTGAATTTTGCTTTGTGGACAAGGCATTTATAGTATAACTATAGGTAAGTGAAACCGCAAAAAAAAGGTAACGAAGCCGACACCTTTGACGCAGCCGTGTCGATAAGGTCCAGCCATAGGCGTCCCAAAATATTATAACCAATTTAAGATGGGACACAATAAAAAGTTTTAACATTTTAACCAAATATTATTTATAGGTATATCAAAACCTAACTGAATCTGCAAAAACGATGTTTAACCATACAAATAATTGTATTCATGGGCGTACCGTCGACCGATAATTAAGACTTTAAATTAATGGCATAAATACGTTGTTATTTTTATGATCGTTTTGTAGTAAGTGTAACTATATTATATTGTAACTATATCTATTGTCATGATCGAGATCAGCTATTCAACTGAGAACCAAGGACACACATAAGGGCTCGGATGCGTTCCCGAGAATCTTGAAATTATTGGAGGTTCTTACGTGACCATGGCCATCGTAATACTGTCTAATTTTTTTTTTTTTTGGGTAAGAGGAAGTGAATCTTCCAAAGATACCCACATGCGACATTCGTGGGTTATGTCACGATTTTTACTGACTAAACACCCCCCCTAGAGTAGTTGGTTTCGGACCGGAGTCTATAAACCAAGTATCTCTCGATAGATTATAACCGCTCGCATGACCCATTGTCATGCCGAACTTTTATAACCCTCCCATATTTTCGCATACAAATATGGGGTTTATCTCTGCCCTGAAAGGAAAATTTTTACAATATTGCCTTAAGGTAACAAAAGTCCTACTTAAGATAATATTTGTCTCTAGCCTTAAGATATTTGTATGTTACATACGGTGTTAAGTAACTAAGTGTGCATGACATGCTATTTACCTAAGTAATCTTAAGATGTGGGAACTTAGATATTTGACATAATTATTGGTATTCAGGCCCGCTCGCACTAGCACTTGCGCTCGCGTTCGCACTCACACTATCGCTAGCATTTGCACTACACTCGCACTAGCACTTCACTTTTGCCTTTTCATTACTCTATTTGATTCCTTGGTCTTCTTTTGTATCACCTATTTTGTCTATATCCTGAAGCAACCGAGACCGCCAGTAGACGGAATGTTGCTGTAAAAGCTCAATAAACGTCTTTTCTTGAAAACTTTCGAAGTTTTCATAAGATCTTTGTCTTCCAAAAGTATATTTATCCGCTTTTGAAAGAATTTCGTTCAAAACTTGAATTTCTATCAAGGTTTCTCTGTATTTTCTGGAAGAGCATTGTGAAAAGCGGTTTTCACAACAAATGCTATATATTTTAGAAACGTGTAAAATCCATTATCAACAATAAAACAAAAATATCTACATGCTGTTGGAATCGTCAGAAGATTCGGAACTAGAATCATTCGCATTTTGAATCACAAGTGGCGCTACTGGCGGTAAAATAGGATATTCGTCTTCTTTTTTTATAACGTGGGCTACACAGTTTCTCCAAATATCACGGCTCAATTCACTTATTACTCGTCGAATATTATCCAGTACCACTGCACTTAATGTTGGTGACTGATTACATTTACGAAGACGTTTTTTTATAGTGCCCCAAATCATTTCAATTGGATTAAATATGCAATAATAAGGAGGTAACCGCAACAGGGTATGGCCGTGTCTAGTGCAAAGATTATCAATTACATATTCATTTTTAAAATTTCGACTCTTTATCATTTTTATCAGCTCTTTTTTTACCGGGACCTTTTCAGGAATTTCCATATTTTTATGCCTCATAAAATTTAAAATGTCTTCCTTTTTAGTATTATTATTCGGTATTTTGTTTAATATACGCGAATGATATGGTGCATTGTCCATGACGATTACCGAGTTTGGTGGAATGTTCGGTAAAAGCTGATCAACAAACCACTTTTCAAATAAATCCCCAGTCATGTCCTCATGATAATCGGCAGAAGATTGGGTTATGTTTTTGGCCGACAAAAGCAGTGCATTGGGCACGAAACCATTTTCACCTCCGGCATGAAGTATTATCACGCGCTTTCCTCTTGAACACGGTGCATTTAAACTGCAATTTTGAGTTTCATCTACCCAACCGTACTGAACATCATGAGTATCAAACCGTGTCTCATCTAGATACACTATATACCTATTTGATTCCCGGTGTTCTTTTATTTTACGCAAATATTCTTGACGATGTTCAACAAGACGGCGCGATTCCATTATAACCATCCGATTATCAATTTTTTTGTGTTTAAATCCGCAATCTAATAAAATTCCTCGAAGAGTTTCCAATGACTGGTAATTGTAATCAGGGTAATCGCGTAACTTATCCCGGATCATTTCTAATGTTGGCACCGTATTTTCCTTATATAGATTGTACACAATTCGTCTAATGCTAATGACATCTTTTGCTGCATCGTCAACTTTCTGAAACTTTTGATTAGTTTTCTTTCGCTTTACCGAATGATCTGTAACATCTCTTGTTTTAATTACGCGATAAATTGTATGATATCGAAAGTTGTGTTAATTCGTTAACTCTTTTTATAATGGCTTTATCTGACTGTGCCGGATTTTCTTTTTTTAAACAGCCGTAAATATTTAGAATTATTCGTTGACTTTGAACATGTAAATCTTTATTAAACTCCGGACATGTTTCGACTGGCGATGCCACGGTCGGTACCGAAGGTAATTCAACATGTAATAATTCGCTTTCATCTACCTCAAAAGGTCGCCAAAAAGCCATTATTATAATAAAAATTCACTTACATAAACCAAGTAAAAACAATTATAATACGCACTTCACTGGTCAAAACCTAAAACTTAACTGTTTCGCATAAATCATGTTCTAAACGAGCATCTGTCTAGACGTAACGTCTTAATTATAATAAAATGACTTCTTCCACTGCATGCGCCAATATAATATTACCCTTAGTGGAAAAGAGACAAAACGAATCGTCGCTGCAGGTGTCCCTTCACGAGACAGGCAGCTGCTGTTTGAATTATATACCGAAGTTATCACTAACAAATCAGAATGAAATGTGGGATAGTTGCTATGGGGAATCGAGCGAGCCCGGTATGAGCGGCAGGCGTTTGTCTGGCTTTTATACCACTTAAATCTTAATAATTTAGATTTATGAGATTCACTTACGACTGGCAAAACTATAAGTTACACATACACCTCACCACTGTATAAATGGTAGCCTAACGTTCAGCAGCACAAAGGAATAGGCATATATTTTTTTATTGCATAAATCGTTTAAGTAAGTCCTTTGAAACCTAAAAATATTATTTGAAAGAAAATTACGAGGATATTTTTTTTACATTTCAGTACTTATGGTTTATTCCAATTTAAAAAGCTGCCTTTTTTTTGTTGAAAACCATATGAGACCTGATTTCAGATTCGTGTTCTACGACCCAAAATTAGGGTCTAGGCAAAATTTCACCAAAAAATTTGGTGTTTCCATTATTCCGAATTATTACCATTTATAAAACTTTTTAATTTGTTAAAAGCGTTTAGGAAATGGTTTTACTCTCAAAACCCCCCTCTCTGCGTCGCTGCATTAGTCGAGAGGTAACAAGTATAGAAACACAAAATAAAACTTGACTGTGATTGGTGTTGTGTTGTATAAATGTGTACGCGACTGCCCCCCTCCCCCCAGAAACATGTCCTACTTACGCCAATGGTCTAAAACACGCTTCGCTGTTTTGTTCTTAATTTTTTGACATACTCGATCTTACTGATTACATAATAATTATTCACGTGCCTGTCAAATTAGGCGCAAAACAATTTAATTTAAGAACTTATCATCGAGTGTTTATTGGATTGCCTATATTCACCATACCAAACCGGAATCGTTTATCCATGTTGTAAACAGATTATATACGTATTTGTTTGCGTAGAGTTCGTTACTTGACTATAGTGTAATTTGTGTTATTACTATTAATAAACAATGAAATTTCTTAAAAACTACCGTATAAATATTTTATTGTGCAAATATGCAAAGTATCTCTGCAAGTGCCCCGAATAAACTCTTTTGCCATGTGACAAGAGCAGCCAAAATCAGAAGAAACTAGTGCAAAGTTAATTAAAAATTTTACATAAATATCATTAAATGTTAGTATCGCCAAATTCAAGTAAACACAGTTATTTTTATGGTATCATATTCATTGTATATTAAATTATATCGATTAAAATTGAACTTAGATGTTGAGGTTATGATTTACTACTGTCAAAGTATAGTGTAAGATAAATGAAAAGAAAAGAACTTATTTTAGCTTATTTCGTCAAAAATCAGCTAACTGGATACTGATAATGTGACAGCACTTATGTCAACGCCAAGGTGACAATGGTGATTTTTAAAGTCAATTAAATTATTACTTGCTTAAGTGTAATGACATATTAGGCGGAAAACCGCAAAAACGCTAAAACTAGCGGCGCGCTTGAAAACCGCCAGCAGTGTAATCCCAATGCCCAAAGACATATTACGTTCCCGCCTGCCGCTGCGATCGGCGGTAAAATTTAGCCCGCGTCGAGTCGGCGGAAAAGCGATTTGCGTTTTGCGGTTTGGGCGAGGGGAACATACACAAACTAACGGCTGATGACATATTGTCTACTGAACCGCTGCGGTTTGCGACTTGCAGTTCAGTATCTGTCGTGATTTTGACCAAGGACGCTGCATTATTTGTACAAGTATGAATTACATATGGTAGGTTACCTGAGTGTGACGGTCAGCCTTTCTTCTGCGCTAATTGGCATTTTGAAAGAATTCTCCCGTTTCGTGATAAGAGGAAGTAGAGTTTAAATTAGTTCATCGAATGATGCAATTGACATGCGATAGTACTTAAAAAATTTATCGGGGTGCTTTCTAATACAGTAAAACCCCTTACTAGCGACCACCCTCGGGGAATCAAATGTTGGTCGGTAAACAGGGGTGGTCGTTTAACAGAGAAAATTAAAACAACTGGTCTGCATTTTACATTGTTTATTTACATATTATATTTATCTATATATCAAGCAAAGTACACTGTATGTTTGCTTTAAAATTCTTATTTTTTAAAATAATCAGAAATCAATGATTGTTTCATATTTTTTAGCTTGTTTTTATAAAATTCAGATTCACAATTTAATAATAATTGAGAAATATTTGTAGACATGTCAAAATTGTTAATCTTATTAAAAAAGTTTTCTAAGTCTCTCAAACTTGCGCAGGCTTCAGATAGGCTTGATATATTCGAAACTGGAACAATTTCAAGTTCCTCTTCCTCTGTTTCAGAATTGGGAGTACATTCATCCGTTTCTTGGATCTCTTCAATACAGTCGATGATAGTCAATTCTGCACTTTCTGTTGGTAAATCGCTATCAATAGTTGCAAATTGTTTCAAATTCACAAATGTGTCCTTAATGTTAGGAAACAGTTGTGCGAGCGGAATATTGTCTTCTTCTTCGAAGTCGTCAATATCTGTATTGCACATAAATCCGGCTTTCATAAAGCATTTCTTTATCGCCACTGGAGACAAATTGCGCCAGGCCACTGAAACCCATATCAATGCGTTGGTGATGGTAATGTTATTTTCTATTTCTTGAAGAGGAGAACCACTGTCTATACATGTTAAAAGCCTCTTAATAAGGTAGCTTCTGTAAAGCATTTTAAAATTCTGGATAATGCCTTGGTCCAAAGGTTGGCAATGTGAGGTAGTATTGGGTGGCAGAAAAATAAGTTTGACATTATCCAGTGTAATTTTAGGATGAGATGTTGCATTATCCAGAAACAATACCACTTTTCTATTCTGCTTCTTCATCTTGGTATCAAATCTGTGAAGCCATATTGTCATGATGTCTGCTGTCATCCACGCTTTTTTGTTCGAGACCCATTGTAGAGGTAACTTTTCGATATGTGCACCCTTAAAACATCGAGGATTTTTGCTTTTGCCTATTATAAGTGGTTCCTCCTTCTCACCTTCCATATTTGCACAGAACAGAATTGTGAGTCGTTGTTTTGCTGTTTTTTTTCCATTACACTTGTCATCTTTCAATGCATATGTTTTTGTTGGCAACGCACGATAGTAGAGGCCTGTCTCATCTGCATTAAACACGTCCCTTGGGGCATAATCTTTTAAAATGGTCAACAGCATTTCTTTCCAAAAAGTTCGTCTTCGATATTGACATCGGCGGATTCGCCACATATTTTCTTGAAGGTAATATCGTGCCGACGGCGGAATCTTTGCAACCATCCATTTGATGCCTTAAAGTTATCTAGTCCTAAACATTGCGCAGATCGAGGGCTTTTGCTTGAATTATGGGCCCAGATATTGGTAAGTGCTTGTTCCGTGCTTTACAAAACCAATTAAAAACAACTTGATCCACTGCCAATCCTTCGGTTTTGGGAAATTTTCTTTTTTGTTCACCGTTGCCACTTTCTCCAAACAAATTTCTAACTTCTGCCTTATTTTGAAGCAACATAGTCACTTGGGTTTTACCCACTTTAAATTTTTCAGCCAATTTCCTCGTACTTAAACCAGTTTTTTCACTTTCCTCGATTATTTCAATTGTATCTCTTAAAGAAAGACATTTCCTTTTTCCAGCCATCTTCAAATATATATTTACGTTCGTTAGCCCAAAACACACAAAAACTGTTTAAAATAAAACTAATGCTAACAACCGATATCTTTGGTTTATGTATGGATTTGCCAACAATACCACAATAAATTAATTATCGTAAGTACCTATTATGTATATTTATTAAGAACACAATAAAGTACGTAATACATATTAGTGTAACTAGGTACCCTAGCTAGGTAGAATTTGGGTCGGGTTTTACTAATGGTTTTATTGCCCGTAATTGAGGGTGTTTTTTTTCATTAATGTCTACCAAAATTGGGATGATGAGTGCCCGCGGTCGTTTAACAGATGGGTCGGTAAAGAGGATTAAAAAAGAATGGGATTTTCCATTTTTAAATACGGGGAATTCATAATTGGTCGTTTAACACAGGTGGTCGCGTTATAAAGGTGGTCGATAACAGGGGTTTTACTGTATCTTCCAAAAATTTGGGGCACTTCCTCGAACGTAGCTTGTTATACGGGTGCACTGCATATCTGCGAATTCGTGGTTCTTCCAACAGGCCTTCAGCTTCAGCACCACAAACAGCTACTATATTAACAAAATGTGCGAAATGTGTAAAACAGAACTGATGACAAACGGAGAATGTGACCCTCCAGGTCCCATTCCCATCCCCCTGCCGCGCCGCCGAGCGATTCTGCAGTATGTCATCAAACAAAAAAGCGGTTTTTGTTTCCGCTGCTTTTGGCGTTTTGCGGTTTCCCGCCTAATATGTCATTACACTTAGAGTTTAGAGCAACAGGCAGTAATTCCTACAGTCTTTCGTCAAAGACAAATAAACCTTAAAAAACATTTACAGCCAGATTCTCCAACGCTAGTCCGGTCTAATTTGACAACCAAAAGTTTTAAACTGACAGGTGTAAGAATAAGACAGCTAAGCTTTATACTATGAATTTACTTCTGAGCTTTTTCGCAAATTTATAAAGAAAGGGGCAATTTTAGTACGTAATTTCGACAGTAATAGAACTACATTAATTACAGCAACTCGTTCCAAGATGAAAATTATTTGGAAACCAAGCAATTCGCTAAAATATTAAAATAATTCGCAAGTTTTTAATGACGACTTATTAACAATGACAAGACAAAAACCTGTCAAAACATAACTGATCAACTATAAGATCTTAATTTAAACCAGTACTAAATCTTAAACCTTTTTAGTGAATCTGAACGTTAGAAATTTATGATTTCGTACTTTTTATGGATGAACTTAATTTTTTTTTAATATGATAATCATCAGAAATAAATTTCCTCCCAAAAACTGCAATAGAATGTATAGATCACCACATTTAAGTTAGTTAACAATAATATTTATCTGGGTAACTTACCATCAATAAATGCTGGAACAAAAGACCTGCCATAGTAAGAGAACTGATAAAGGTACACCGGAGAGAAAACGGATTGGAGCTCAGCATGCTTGATAATACCTCTAGCAAACATATTATCACTCAAATACTAAAAATAATTATTTTTCATTATCATGTTTAGTTTAAAGTTAGAGTAAAGACGATACAAATAAGATCGATTTCTGGAGATACAATAATACGAGTGGCCCCAATATTTTGGCGCCAATTTTCATCCGAATATTTCAGTCGTAATTAATGAACAAAGTAATTAGAATAATTTTAACTGTTCTAAGTAGAATTATTTTCTTTCTGTCAATCAAACCGGAAAATGGGAAATTAATTAGACATCAATCAGAATCAATCAAAATATTGTCACCAATAGAAGCACCTTCTGATCATTGTGTATTGTCAAAAAATTGATGCAGGAGAAGTGAGCCTAGCCGAATTGTTGTTGGAAATCGGATATGTGAGGAACCCAATGCCAAATTAAATTTTTCGATTCGATTTTTTTTCGTTTATTCGATTTTCCAATGTGTTAAGTAATTAACGTAAAAAGTACCAATTTTAGTGGTCTTTGTAAAATGAAATTCGTCCTAAACATATAAACAAATAAAAGCAAAAAAATTAGACAAAACAAACATCCGACATTGGACAATGCTAAAATTATTCTGTGCCCCAAGTCGGATAAATTGCGCAAATGTTTAGAATAAAATTGGCACTAAAATTTTCTGACCAATAAACGAACGATTGTATCGTCGAAAATCGAATGAATGTCAAGTCAGCCTAGTCTACAGAATTAGGTTTGTTACATATTTGTCCACCAAGGTAGGGGTTGGTCCATTATTGGAATATGCACCGACTTTTTTTAATCATTTTTATTATTGTTTACTTACTTCTGCAAATCCTGCAACATTCAAATAAAAGCTTTCATTTTCTTTAATGTATAAATCTCTAATCTGTTTTACAACAGAAATAGTATCCAGTATAGGGGGATTCAAATCTGAGGGAATTAACATAGCTGGATTTAAGTCGAAAGCTGAAGCCTCTAATTTGGCGATCAAGGGGTCTGAAAATATATTGTAGTTATAATAATGGAAAGTAGCCAAATATTAAACACCGTTCTGTTTTTCAAATAGTACCTAATCTTACAAAATCATTCACAACAATAATTAAAAATTTTTATAGATAATTTTATTAGTCATTTCATAACGCTTAACATAACAAAAATTTTATATATTTAATGAATGTAATAATTGAAAAGTTGTTTCGGGTTAAGGATAAAAAGCAATTTCTTATACTCCTAACCCAATACAACTTCTCAATTCACTAAGGATGATAATTAAAAACAAGATGTAAGTAAGAATTTTTAATATCAAAATAAAATTAAACAGTAAAAAACTGAACCTCATGTGACGTAGGTACCTAAATATGGAACACTATTTTTTTAACTGAGACAGCTCACGTAGACTTTAAGCCTAAGGAATTAACGAACCGTGGGCGTCTAAAGAGAAGGAAAATGTAGTCTATTGACACGGGATTTAACCCTCCGTTAGTCGCGCGGTCTACGATCGTAGACCACGCTTATTTCAAGAGTGATCAATTGAGAAGGGATTCTTCTAATTCTACACGTCCGCCCTCTTCAATAGCTGTTGACATTTGAAAACATCCCTAGTTTTCGAATATCTGTGTTATTAAAAAAGTTCTGTTTCGAGAAAATATATTTTCGAAAAAATGTGTGTTGCGACCCACCTCCCCCCCCCCCCCCCTAGACAAATTCTAAATCTGACCCTGTAAAGAGTACGATGATTTGGTTGTTAGAAACGGCGGTACTCTATACTTGGTATACCGAGGGGTATACTATTCCGTATTTGGGTACGTTTCTGTATTAAAGATGCTATTGAGTAGACACTTTTGTTACACAGTAAACGTCAACTTACTTAAAAGGAAACTTATAGATTCCTCCGAGCATATCCCGATTATCGTTGGTACTCTGTTAAACTTTCCACTTTGGAGCAATTGATAATTAGGCTCAGTTAAAAATGCCTCTTTGTGTTTGACTTCCAGTACGGGCCAGTCGAGTTTCTGCAAGAAAATATTTGACATTGAAAATTTTTTGACGTAACAACAATCGAATTAATTTCTAGTTGTAATCACGTGTGCAAAAGCAACCAATGACAATAACATTACAATAATAATAGCCCATGGGTAGTTATCACTTATGTTATCATACATTACCAGGCTGTTTTTGACAATTCTGTACTTAATTGTTATAATTTAAAATGTCATCACTTTCGTCAAGATTTGGTGAACAAACCAGTGCTTCAATCGACAAAATTACTGAAGAAAATACACCAAAGAATACTGTTAACAGTAAAAAGTATACTTTGAAAATATTTATAGAGTTTTGCAGCACGAGGAAATATACATTAGATTAAAATTGTACAGTGGAAGAACTGGCATTGATACTTTGCACGGTTAATATGAGAAAAAGAGATAGTACAGAGTTTAAGGAGACTACAGTTAAAACTATTAAACTATGTGGAATATAACCAGTAAATTATTACAAGAAGAGTACTACAATTAATACAAAATCATAATAGACTCGTTCAAAAGTGTAATTTTTAAACAAGAGCGTAATGCCCGCGACGCAACACGGAGAATTCTACAAAATGACCCTTCTAAACCCCGTTTAAGGCTTCATTTTTCTGATACTGTATGTGGATATCCTGTAATATTTCTAAATAGGTATTTTTTTCAAAAATGTGTGTAAACCTTTTACAACTTTTTATGCCAGTGCTACCTCTTAGCGCTTGTGGCCTAGAATCTACCGTATTTGTAATATTTAGAGATTTGAATAAAGACAAGTCTTTCTGTAATGTGTTGAGTGCTTCTACTATGACCGCGTAATATATGTTAATAATAATTAAATCAGGGCATTCTTGAATATTATTAAACTGGGTCTCACTCGTGGTAATAGCTTGAGAATCTATAGGATTAAACTGTAAACCAACAGGGTTTATTTACTTACGATATTTATAATAATACACTGCCGCCTTATGTCATATTCTCCATCGTGTTAAAATAGGTAGTTCTGCAGGGCCAGGACACAGAGTTTCGATCTACACAGAAGCGAAGACACCGTATTTTGACAGGGCCCGACGGCGCATCTCCAAAGCGGCCATCTTTTAAGTGACAAATTAGTCAGAAGCACGTGGTCAATGACGCCAGCACAGCGGCTGGCTATAGTTAGTTCGATTGTAGAGTTTGCCTTTGGCTTCCGTTGCGTTAACATCTCTCGGTCGACTACTGATTTCGGGTTAGATTATTTTGTGACGGAATACAAAGGAAAGCTCCATGGCTTGTGGAGAGGAGGCTTTTTCAAATCCAAAGGGAGTAAGCGATGAGGCCTAAGATCCCTGTTCGTGCTACGTTTTTTCATCCACATTAGGTAGACATGTGACAGTCATGTCTTGTTGTGGGAGGAGCGTAGTGTGAAAGTGCGGAGAAAAGGGTCATGCGCAATAGACTCTACCAGAGGCGGGAAACTCCATATCATCAACTGTGCCATACAGATAATATTGACGTTTTTTTATTGTTTATCGTTATTATTGTTTATATTCGGAATCTCCGAGGGTAGGTACATACCCGACAATTCGGAGATTCTAAAGGAAATACTACCCAAACTGGGTAACGTGTAAGCCATTCCTAAGGGTAGCAAGGACTGTGGTTAAGCGCCGGACCGGATGAAGAGCTGGTCAACCTGTCGTATGGATGAGGGCCAATAACAGAGAAGAAAGAAAAGAAAGAAGTTCGATTGTAACTGCAGTGTTAGACATTTGCTTGCTTTTTGAGTAATAAGATTTTAGTTGAGTTATTTTCCAAAAGTTAGGTAGAATTTCGTATTTTCGGCCCTTCTCGTATAACCTGACGTAATTAGAATATTGCTACTATTTATATACAATACTTGTTTGCGAGTCTTGCATGTAAATATAAGTTTTGTCAGTGTAGTAAAGGTAGAAATAAATATTAAATTTTTGAAGATTTTCTCTCAGTGTAATTAGTGACAATACTGTCACTGAAAACGCTTCCCTTGAGATCAAAGGAACCGACACACTCTTTCGCTTCTGTATGGTTTAGAAATTCTGTGGCCAGGATAACTACAGAATACACATACGTTTACAGACATGCCGTGACTCGGTGTTTCGCCTGCCCCGCGTGCTGCGATCAGTGACGGAAGGCAATTTGGGGAGCTCTATTAATTTTATTTATTCGTGAAATAATCATGGCAAATACCATTCGTGATATAATTTTCCCTGGAAAAATGTTTCATTATTAAAGAAAGTTTGCTGCTTTTAAGCAATTTCACTCGTGACATTGATCCAAAATCGCTCACCTTCGGTTCGCGATTTTGTTAACGATCTCATTCGTGCAATTGCTAAGCAACAAACTGTCGTTAATAATCAAAAATTTTTCCAGGGAAAATTATATCACAATTATATCACTAATGGTATTATACCTATACGATAAAGTTAACAAGGTATTTTTTTAACCTTGACATATTTATTTTAATGTGACTAAATAAAAATATTTGTTTGGCGAAGCACTTGAGAATGTTGTTATTATTTTAACTTGTCAACACTGCATTGACTATTTAGAAAAAAACACAAAAAATAGTACTTGAAAGTACTCGACCTAGAAGTTTAAAGCGCATTTTAATGTTGCAAAATAATTTAGCTGGCGTGTGTCGATTATTTGGGAAAATACTTTTGTTTACAACTTACCACATAATCGGTTGCTTGAAATATTTTCAAAGGGGTTCTCTTTTTAAGAAACTCTTTTAGTTCTTGGGTATTGTTTCCCCGGTAACCTACATTCTCGGCTAACTTAAAGGCATACGTTTTTGGATGCAAGTCGAGAGCCCAGGGTACAAGAGCTGATGAACTCTCAACTATGGCTGCCCTGAAGAGTCCTGAAAAGTAAATATTGAATAATTAATTCAGAAGACATATTAATTAATTAAAATGAATAAAACTACTAAGCTAAAAATGTCATCAACAATGTACTTGTACACAACTTAAAGGATGATTATTTAATTTAATCAAAGAAAATGGTTTAGCGCACAAAAATTAGAAGCTTTTTTATCTTCTGACAGCCCACAAAGACCGAAGTCTAAGTACTATGTACCGTGGGTGTACTGGAGAATCGACTCACACATCCAGAGCTGAGAACATCCGTAGGGATTTCACCAGCCCTTTAAGAGGATATGTGGGGTGGTACAACCTCGGTGGAGGAAGAATTCCACTAACACCTTCTGCTGTGTTTTTAACAAACGAGATTTCATTTGCACCTGAAAGCCGGTCGATCTAGAAATTGATCGCACTGCATGCTGTGTTTTCCAAAGACGAGATTTTATTTGTATAAAAATATTAATCTTATAAACCTATTCTTTTGTGGCATATGGTAACATTATGATAAATTGTATTTACCTACGACCTCCTTCATACATACTTACAATGTAAGTCACTGTTTTAGTCATATAATCGGCCCTATTACACCACAAGTGATGTAAAAACTCATTATATAGCTCACCGTGGACACGTCTGTTAACATTTCACGGATTTTCCGTTTTGAGGAGTTGTTTTCAGTTGATAATCTTGAGCTTTTGCTTTTTAAAGAAAGAAAATATGAACAAAAACGATTCGGAAGAATTTATTTAATCGACACCACCTGAAATCAGGAAAGCTGCTTATGTAGGCACACTGAATTTTAACTCAAAACATCAAGAGATAAGTATACTACAACATTTTAAACAATTTATAGAATCGCAAAGCAAAAACTAGACGACTTCCCTATAGGAAAATATCTTAAATATTTTATAAAATTATCAGACAAATTTAAACCCACAACATTATGGTCAACCCACTCTATCTTACTATTTCCTATTACCTTTTGATTTTGTACTTAGCAGATGCGACGCTACAGAAGCCCCGCCCGCACTCTGCCCAAAAATCGTAACTTTATTCGGATCCCCTCCAAAATATCCAATATTTTCCTGCGTCCATTTAAGGGCACAATTTTGGTCTTTTAAACCATTATTTCCCGAGATTGCCTCATCTCCAGTAGATAAAAATCCCAAAGGTCCTAATCTATAATTAAATGTTACCAAAACTACGTCTTCTTCCATAAAAAAATCAGGACCGTAAACTTTTTTTGAAGAATTTCCTGTTACAAAGTCCCCACCATAGATCCAAAACATTACAGGCAGTTTTTTCCATGGCCATGGCTAAATACAAAACAGGGGAAAATAAATGTATTACTAGAAAATTAGGGAAATAGGTATGATTAATTACTAAGAAACACAAAAACAGTTATTATTGATTAGAATGTAGTTGTTATCAGATGGAAGGTACTTCAATTAATAAATAAAGGTAATATATAAAATTTGTAAATAAAATATTTTCATTTTACTTAAGCATATTATAAAAGACTATTATTTATAAAATAATTCAATTTTTAAATGATATACTTATGTATACTATGCGTTCGGCTTTGCTCTGCTACAGGCAAACGAACATCTATAAATCCGATTACATATTTAAAAATCTCTTACCTTAGGATTAGGAGTATAAACATTAATGTATAGGCAGTCTTCACTTTCTCCGTCTTGGTTATAAATAAAATTAGTGGAAATGCAAGATTTACTATCTTGTGTCCCATCTAGTATCCCAGACCAACGTTTGGGAAGTTTCGGGGGCTAATAATCAGAAAAGCATATATCTTATTACTTACACTTTACATATCACAATATGATATTTAAGAGCTTTGGTACGTGTCGTACCGATTGTGCTATGTAACGTATCTAAAGTACCTCATTAAATAGCACCACTAACGCGAATATGCTATTATATATTATGTTATATAACAGTGATAATGGTAGTGTAGTTAAAAGACCCCAGTCTTTTTCTTCTTAAATTTGCCACGAGAACTTGTAAATATTCTAATCCAGACAAAAAATAGTTGCTTGTTTATTTAAGTATTTATAAAACACTTATTTATTTTACTTTCTTTGCTTCGCCATTCGAAGCTGAAAATAAAGCCATTTTAAAATAAATGGATAAATTCAATATGTCCCGTTTCATTAAAAAAAAACATTCGAAGATCAGTCGCCATCTTTCTTAGAAAATTCATGGTTTTTTGTCAAAATAAGTTAATGATTTTACCAACAGTAAATGAAATTTTATGGTTTGCCTTCGTTTTTGAAAAAAGTAGCGCAGTATCGCAGTAACAGCTTCAATCTATGTTTATTATTAAGAGAGAAATCTAATCAATCGAAAATGGATATCCTGTAGATCATGCCAATTAAGCACATTTTGCTTCAACTTACTATGATTTGCAGATATTATAAATGAAGAGAAAGAAGTTACCTCAAATCTTAGGGGGCCTGTTGGAGGTGCCGCAAATGGTATTCCCTGAAATCCATAATAAACTTTATTGTTTTCTGTAACATATTCTCGTCCCCCTACTTGTCCATCTCGTATTGTAACAACTGGTATGATAGCTGCAAACTGAAATTAAATAAATAAGAATATAATTCCTTAAAAAATATACCGCTGATATATTGACCGCAATAAAATATTTTTGCTACCTAATATCATAAAACTTTCTAAATTTGCAAATACCAACGCACGGCTGGAACCCAATATTTTAATGATGTCACTAGGATATTTCAATTTTCCTGGTAATTTATTTCCTTGCGTATAATTTATGCAGAGTGTTTATATATAGTTTGCATCCTTCTTATAGGCAGTCCAGCTGTTAGATTGAATTAGCAAGTTTTCTTTATTGATGAGTGTTCAGACTCAGACAATGTGGCACGTGCATGAGTAGGTGTTGTTAACAGTGGGACTTCATTTAGCAGTGTTAAAGTGATACGAAGCGATACTGGAAAAAACAAGTGTTTGGAAGAAAGCGACAAAGATTTAATTCGGAGAAATGCCACGTATGAAGAATAAGTTGTTTCTACATTGGAATCACTAAATATATGATTTATCTATGATAAAGCCAATATTTCCTGTAACAAAACAATAATGATTATATTATTGCCCTGTTCTATTGTCATAAAAATCCACTACTTCCTTAGCTTAAATAGAATCAAGTCCAACTTGTGTTTTGTGCTGTAAATTGTGTTGCAGTCAATAGGTTAAAGGTATATTTTAAAACGAAGGATACCGCATAAATGCTATTTTATTATTGAAATTCTGAACTAAAATTATGATTTTTTGATCGTAGAGGCATTGTTTAAAAATAGTAATAAAACGCCATAGAGCCGAAATAACGCGAACCGGGTTTTACATTTTTTGTTATCTTTATTTGAAGTATTTACACAAAAGTCAATGGAAATATGGTGTACGGCGAAAAGTTAAAAATTCCATTTTGTTTACTTCTCTAAAAGTCAAAGCGTCATCCCTTAATTTAGGACATGATAAAGGAAACTCGTGAGTATTGCCATTTTTATCTTTGTGTTTCATTTCTACTAATGTCACTTACATCAAAATGTTTACAACACACAACTGAAGAATGAGTCACTGAGAAACTGTCTCTGTGGATAGCGCGCATTCAAATATTTTTATTTTTATCGTCTTTTGGAAAACTAAACGTTTTTTGATAAGCTTCATAATTTGTTCTATAGCCAGGCACCAGTACACAAGATTTTCGAAGCATGTTAACAATCAGTATAGGTACACCGACTCGTATCAATTACTAGACGGGCGGGCTTGTTTAAAATAAATTGGAATATACAAATAATCTATATGATTGTGGCGGATTCGTACTGAAAAGATCTATTAATTAGGTGTTACGCCACTTTATTATTAGGGAAAATTTTATTTTTAAGAAAATAATAAGAATCACTGCGTTTAAAAGTAATAAAAATAAAAGAAGCACTGAAAAGAAAACAATTATTCTGACATTTCCACACTTAATCGCTAGGCTCGTTATCATTCGATCTAATTTTAAAGAAAGCAAGTAAGTAGTAATCAGAAAAATAATTAAAATAATTGCAACTAATATGCATTCTCATTATAAAAGTCAACTGCATAGAGTTTAATTTATGATAAAACTCAGCGTTTCGGCATTTGACAATCACAGATGACATCAACAGCTGATATTGGTTCCTTCGAAAAGTCCCTAGATCACTAGTGGGTTGGTAGTGGGTCGTATCAAGCTGACACGACAGGTCACGTTGTTTTATTTTCGTTTGGTTTTGCTGCTGTGTTTTAAACATTTAATTTTTTACTTCATAGATTTCAGACACTAGATTGGCTTGGTGTTTATTATTTAAGTTGAACGGTAAGTAAAAGTCCGGTTCAGTCTTTTACTCTTTAGGTAAGCAAAACCAATTAATTAGCATAAATAGATTAAGAGCGACTGTCTATACATAGGGAGGACTTTGAGCAAGGCGAAGAAAACGAAATTCAGGGCCACAACAAAAGAACGCTAAATCAGACCACAAGCTACGAGAGCCAATGAGCAAGCTGACTTGGACGAGATAAAAGGCAGTCAAGTAAATCAACACTTCTAGAAAACAACCTGAAAATAAGGCAAGACAAACTTACACGGCGCGGCGTAACCATTGCATAAAGATACAGTAGCTTAACTTAAGGCAGGAATTAAACAATTGGAAACAATAGTAGTTAGTCAAACTCAGCAACAAAATTAAACTGTCACAACTTCTAAACGTCAAATAGATCAGACTTTAACAGGATGCCATAAATGACAAGTGACTTGGCCGCCAAATTGCGAGATCTAAGAAAAAGTTTACTATATAGTAAGAAATACATATTATTATGTTGGGAAAACATGAAATCAAAGAAGAAGAAAAAGAGGGGGTGCATTCTTTCACCATATCAAAACAATTATGATAAACAAATTAAAATCTTTTTTATTTTAAATATTTTGTTTTAAAATATTTTTTTTGTACCGGAAGTAGCTCATGAAATCGTTTTCGAATAAACACTCAACAACATTCATCAATATGTAAATTTTAAATATAAGTAACTTTATCCAAAATAAAAAAATTTTCAACATTTTCAAAATCTCCATGAAAGCACGGTCGAAAAACTAAAAAAAAGGTATCTATATAACATTAAAATGTGGTAACTTACTACAGAGTTAATTAATACAGCTAATAGAACTAATAATACGGCCATAGTCTTTACAAAACAGTAGGTAGGTACACGTTCCTATTTAATTTTTTAACAAATTGGTTAGAAATCTTGAACTTTTACACGTGTGTGGTAAACGCACGATTCAAATAATCTTTGTATACAAAATACTTATTGTTTTCCTTTATAAACAAAAATATCGATTTATCACCAAAAATTTAAAATCTGATAACAACAAGTAAACAAAACTTTCCATTAAAACACATATTCAGATTTTCTATGATCGATATCTAAGTCAATCAACCTTTGGAGTGTCTTTTGTACCTTACATCAATATTAAATGACAGTTAAAAAAATAAATTTATCATTAGTGAAATTATGGGTTAATGTTATCTTACTTATGGTTCCCAGAAAGGGGTCAATCACCATAATCTCTTTATCCTTGCTATTATTTGTCAACATACTATTAAGTATAGCAAATAATTCATATATTTTATGACAGCAATTTTTACATATTCAATGTCATGCAAGTTCAAAAAAATCCCTTTATACCAAAACATTCTCTGATACGGATAACATACCAGCAACCGTCGTAAAAAAATGCGCTCCAGAACTTGCGCCATCTTAACTCATCTTTTCCAAATTTCCTATGACAAGGGTATCTTTCCAGATAGCTGGAAGACTGCTTGTGTACACGCTATCCCCAGAAAGGCTCCAATTTCCTCCCAATTTGATTATAGTCCTATATAGCTAGCAAGCCTCCTAAAAAAATGAGCTCCAAAACTTGCCCGCGTCTTAGCTCGTCTCTTCCAAACCTCCTACGACAAAGGTATCTTTTCAGATAAATGGGAGACTGCTTGTGTACACCCTGTAACAAGAAACGTTCCAAGTCCATCTCCATCTGATTATAGGCATATCCCTCTTGTCTTTGTTCTCTGCAAAGTTATGGAGAAAGGCATCAACTCCCAAACTCTAATTCGACGACAGACGGTCTGGATTTCAACACTAAAAGTCCACAGGTAATCTCCTCACATAATGTCAAATACAAATGGAACAAGCCTCTTAAATTTAATGGCCAATTCCCAATTTTTGTTCTTGATATTTCCAAGGCCGTTTACCAAGTATGACTGCATGCACACTCGACAAACTTCCTTCTTACGTCTTCCTTTCAAATTTAGACCTGGATCGGTAGCTTTCTTTGCAATTGACGCATATAACTAAAACTGGATAATTGGCGCTAATCTGTCCATCTATCTCTTTCGCAAGATGTCCAATTAATCTTAGACTGGAGTGCCAAAAAAATTGTTCAGTTTACGACTTCAAAACGTAGTCTTGTTCCCAGCTGGCATTGCTTTCAAATGTGATCTCAGCTGGCAAAACACATCACGTCAATAGCTATATCAGCTGCTAAAAGGCTTGGTTTTCCCTTCCGAGTCAGGGAATACCTCTCTCCTTTCAACTTATCGGTACACCGTCTGTTTCCCAAATAAGTCCTAGGATACTGGTCCCACATATGGGGAGCAGCATCAGCTTCGACCCTTAAAATCCTTAATTATATCCAAAACAGAGCCATTCGTCTCATCAATGACCCAATTCTCACAAGAAAACTCCCTTCTGTCGCTGATCTTCGCGCTAATGGGGAACTGCCTCTTTTGTACAGATATTTCCACGGATTTTGCGCCAAAAAACTAACCTCTAACTAACTAAGCTCCTTTGACTGTTCCCAACAGCACAAAACAAACCGGAACAAGCAGCTCGTCATATATGCAACCTTTATTGTTCAGCTACAAAAACGCAGAACGTCCCATTTCACTCGCTCATTCATTCTTATGATCCCTAGAATATGGAACAAAATGCCTAAAGAGGTTTTCCCTTCTCCTCCTAACCCCCAATACTCTAAATCCCGATTCAATAGACTTCCCTTCTCTTCAGACGCCAACGGTATGTTATTACTTAGGCTTAAAGTCTACGTGGGAGGTCCCTAATTAAAGAAAATACTTGATAGATGAGCAAAGAAATTAAAAATCTCTGAAAAATTTTCTTTGTCCTATACTAGGGTAAACCAGTGAAATACGACCCACATTTTCAAAAAAAAATGTGATTACGAAAAAATTGGCTTATTTTTAGGAACCGTTACAGAGAAAAATGTTGCAAGATAATGTATTTCCTTATATTAAATACATTTCACTATTAAAATGGCACAGATTTAAAAAAAAACTAGTATACAAAAAAATAATACACCTTAAACTCGTTAAATACTCCCCACTTCAAAAGTTATTTTTTCTTTGAGGTTTTCGTGGCTCCAGCCTTGCATGTAGCTAAATGGCTTGCGCAAATCTCATGTAGCCAATGATTACACACTGAACATTGAATCCAATCAGCTATGGACTTTGTAGGGAAGTAATGTTCGCTACATTTAATGCAGTGTTCCACGATATACTTACAACAGTATGCTACGTTCTCAATCAAAACACGTCGTGGCGGCGCAGATGACGCTACTTCCAGGGAAAATCAAAGTGACTAGGCCGCTTGAATAATGCAAAATCCCCATACCGTTGTGAGTCTATCGTGCAGTGTTCGTCAATTTCATCTGACATCTCATCAGAGGAGATTAAAATTGGTTCGTTTTCAGAAGATGAAGAACTGGAAAAGCTTTGCTTATTTATTCTTGTCTTAATATTTTTCTTAGTTAATTTAAAATATTTCAGTTTTTCTTTTTTTTCAGCACTATTTTTTTATTTTCAGCAAAAATTCGCCTTTTAACACGATTTTCAGGTGATGTAAGCTCCAAAGCGTGTTTTTTTTTGGAATTTCGTGGGGAATCAAAGGAATTGGATTAATTTCTCTTAATAACTTGAAGGAGGGTCTTCTTCATTCGAAGAGCTGTCTGGAATCATGGGGGAACTTGAAGTAAAGTCTTTATGGTTAGAGTTGAGTTAATTCCAGAACAACCTGGTGGAGAAAATTCAGCTGCAACGAGCATTTGACTAGATATTAGGGGGTTGATGTTGATGACAACGCTATAGAGTCATTTGTGCTAGAAGCTGACAAACTTGCATCGGAAATGTTAAAAAAGAGTTCAGGGATTGCTTTCGGATTATATGGATGAATACCACATGCCCTAAATCCAGCAGTGCCTTGCCTTACACCATGCAATATTAATTTAGAAATGTTTATTCTCGACAGTTTTCTATTTTTATTTTGTATCATCCAATTTTTGGCTTCCTGGAAAAAAAAGGTTTTAAGTGGCTTAAAAATGCTTGGGTCGTGTGGCTGGGAAGACACGGTAGAACTACTTCGTTTTCAGCAGCTAAATCCAACAGCTCTATCATATTACAATGCGATGCATGACCGTTTAATTTCAATGAAGTTTTTAAAGGACTTTTTTTTGCTAAAAAATATTATTTAAACCATTTTAAAAAGAGTTTGGAATTGATATATGACGAATTAGGGTTCACTAGTATGCCTGCGCCTGGTGGAAGCCCATCTAAAAACTCATCTTTTTTTCCCCTTGAAGATAAAAACCGGTGGCACTACTTTTCCTGGTTTACTGTTTATTTGAATGCCCGTCTCCTCTGCGTTAAATATTTTTCCTGGTTTATTTATCAAGTCGTTTATTGTAAGAATATCAAGTAACATGGTAAAAAAATTATTAACGTCTTGCCTGTTCATTCCCCCCCTGGCTAGTGATACTCCCTCCGATTTTCGAATGATAAGCTCTTTATGCGGCGCAAGAACCCTGCAAAACCACTCATTTCCAGCTGATTTCATTTCTTTCGAACACCAAGGCTTTAAACCAAGCTTCTCAGCAAATAAAAATGCCATTTTTTTCACGGAAGTTGCCAGCCTATGCTAAGTAAACAACGGCCATTTACGGTGTCTACGGCCACGACTACCGGACAACATTAATGTTACACTGAGGCATATTCCTCGGTGGAGCGTATTTCACTGGTTCACCCATATTAAAATTATCTATATGAGTATATCGCTCAGTATAGGTTCTATATTTTTTATATTACTTTCATTAGTAACAAACTACATATGAAATATTTTACGTTAACAAGTCTTAAATAAATATTTAATAATATTTAACCTTAATTATTATGAAACAACTTTAAGCCAAAATTACCCGTTACCGGTAGTTTACAACGGTTATTTTGCATAAAATTTATTCATGATGCTTGATTTAAAAAGTTTTTTCACAGTAGTTAGTGCATTATATGCTTTATATCCTCCAGTTTATCTTAAATCAACAAGCATTAAGCTTTTTTATATTATTTTTGTAGCATGTTACACAATCATCATTATAGTGATAGGAGTACGTATAAGCATTCCTTCTAATGCAGAGAAAAATATTGCTTTATTAATATTTAGAATAATGCTCATATTGAATTTTTCTTTACTTGGCATCTGCAATATTTTAGCAACAGTCCAGATTTTAAGTAAAAGTGACGAATTTATTGGTCTTACAAAGGCAGCACAGTTAATAAATTCGCAATATAAAAAATGGAAATTCTCAAAAATCAGTATTGCTGTTATTGTAATTTTGTGCTTTAATATTGTCATAAAATTTTTTTTTTTTACTTTGATTTTAATGTGTACCAACAACCATTATTTTCTATTAACGTTATGGGCTATGATCTTAAGAAGCAGGACCGAAGCAGTACTTTGTGCAATTTTCATTCTGATTTCGGAATCGAAGCAGGAATTAAAAAATATTAACGACAAGCTTAGAACTGTCCAAGATATTACACAAATTGTAGGGCTGAAATTTACCCATAATGTCTTATGTAATGTGGTATCATCCATTAACCATATATTTGGATCCATATTGATTACTGCAATGATTGAATGTATTGTTATATTTTTGACTAGAATAGTCTATATCATCGTTAATTATAAAGAAGTAGATTTTATAATAGTCGTTGATAACTGGCTCTTTACTGCTTTTTTCATAGTAAGTATTTAGTACTAAAGTAGGTATACATGAATGCAACTAGAGTGGGAAGAGTTGGGCACGGACCACAATAAACTGTTGAGGAAAAATTAGTATTTTAAAAATAATAAAAGCCACTGCGCTTGAAAATACTGTCACGGGATCTTAACTAAAATACTAAAACCATGGCTTCATTATTAATTCTGCAGCTATATTTATTAATTTAAAAAGAAATAATTTATATTTTACACATTTCTAAAACAATCCAAAATGAGACATACCTGTATACTGTCTAAAAGCGTGTGTGGCCGGAGGAAAAATGGCTCGAGACTCGCTTGCGTCGAGGTAATCACTTACGTATCGTCTCTCATCCTACCTAGCAGGTAGACACCCCCTTGCCCCGCTCCAGGCCGATAGGCCGACGCGAGTTGAAATGACCTGCGTCGTCGCTACCGGACTTCGACACTAAGCCGCAAGGGTGACCAGCCAGGGTGGACGAAAAAAACGACTGGTGACAATACAATAATAAAACAAAACCTGAAAATTAAAACATTCTGTACACTGTCAGTGACTTTTAATTATAAAATAGAACATCTGATCCTAATCTATCACTATGATCTATCTAATTTGAATTGAGAATAATGACAGAAGCATTTTACAACGCAGAGGGCAATTACGTCTATCTCATGTTCTTTCTCTCTCATCTTCTTTCTCTCCCATATTCTGATATTTTTATAACTAATAAAAAGTTAGGTTATGAAATATATTTTAAGCATGTCCCATAAGTTGTTTTCGCAGTGTCAAAATATACCTAAAAAGTTTATATAAAGTGTTAGCAGTTAAATTTCTGTATTCTATAAATCTGTGATTGGCCAACAAATACCGAAATATTACGCAAGGTACTTATTTGTTCAATTCTTCACATTACTTGGACCGGGCGTTATGGGAATGGTTATCAGGAACGCCGACCCGATATAAAGTCCAGAAAAGAGGGAATTAAAAAAGATTTTTCTAGTTATTGAGAAAAAAGTGACAATTGCGCCCGAGAAACTTTTGATTTGATCAGTTTAAAGCTGAAGTCGCAGTGCCAGTACAAAGTTATCTATCCTTCTGGACTTCAAACGTTGACAATTAATTGAAATTGAGAAACTACTTGATATATTCGGTTATATATAACTCGTACAAACGTCTCTGTTAGCAGGTAGGTCGTATTATAGGTCCATTTTGTGATATGATATGATATATCGGAGAAAGGGGAATAATATTTGCCTATTTTTGTTAAGTTTTTTAAAAACTTTTCTCCAATCCCGAAAACTAAATTATATGTAAGATTTTGTTATCTGGTGTTATTGGCCTAAAGAATTGTAAACATGGGTTATTCCAGGGACGTCTCTACCCTGGGGATTCACTAAATCTCAAAAAATCGATATTTCGAATCGATCTTAGATCGTGATCTTGGAGATCGATTCACTATCTAGATCGCCTTAAGAGATCGATCGTCGTTTAAAAAATCGATCTTTGGAAAAAGTTTGGTGTAGGATGGGAGCCAGGAGAGTAAACAGTGTCCTTTCCAAATCAATGCTATGTAAGACTCAAAAAGTTGCACAGTTGTGGTTAAAAGGAAAGGAAAATATTTAAATTATATATTTTTTATATTTGTTTTTAAGTTATAGAAGGGTATGGAGGGGAAAATATTTGATTTAAAATGCTATCATGAAAAACATACTAATTTATTGAAAACTAATAAAATTGAAACATTTGAACGAAAAAATGATAACCGTAAAATAACAAACTGTCCATAGATACTGATCGACATGACCGGCATCGCTGTTTTGTACGATTTCAGATTTGAGTTTTTTTCTAGAAAATGTTAGATGGCACAGTTTAACAATTTCCTTATTCCTTTCCTAATTCTTACTAGGATCGTTTTGATCGTGGCGCAGCGACCCTATCGTTTGTAAAGAATTACCTACATATAAATATTAATTCCCAATTATTAATTAAGTCTTAAAGTTCACAAACATGAACATACCAGAAGAATCGATTCTGTGTAAAATTGCCTTGCAGCATCGAAGGGTAAAAAATCGATTCTTAGAAATCGATTTTCATTTGGAAAAAATCGATCTTTCCAAAAAATCGTTCTAGATCGTGAATCCCTACTATACCCTAGTTGGAAATAAAATTAGGATCCAACTTGGAAATAAAATACTAATATTTATTTACCCACATTGGATAATTTGCAAATGCGAAATACGAAAAGACTTCGGTTAAAGTAATATAACTTACAGGGTGTCCGAAAAGTCTTAGTATGCTGTATGGGCAAATGTCAAATAAAGATAGACACCAAATTTTAGTTGTATCTTATTGGTTTATAAATCTACTTCTTCATGTAATTTAACTTTTGTAACCCCCTTGAAGGGTGACGCTAGGGAGTTAAGGTCAAAATTTTTGAATGCAACCATATGCCGTGTGGTCCCTTATTTTAAAGGTCTTCAAAAAAGAATCATTTTACCGCAAATCGGAGGTCCGTATCTTAATTCGTTTTTAAATGGCAAGCCTATAAAAATTAAAAATCGTAAAAAAAATTAAGATCCTTTATTTCTCTTATTACTAAGGCTGGTACCTTTTGGTCTGCTCTCAGTGGCGCTGAAAAGCGAGGCGACTCGGACGACTGCAAACCGCAAAGCAAATAGTTGCTCTCTTGACGCGGTGTTAGTGTATTTGACGCCGCATTTACGTAATAAACATGACTTAAAATATTTTATTTTAGTTAATCGATGTGATGGATGATCGAAACTTGGTACAATGACTACTTAATTATGATGGCAATACTATCTTTTAATATAAATATTATTGTTTAAAAATCAAGACGGCGTGAGATCGCAGGACTGTGGCGACCACCTAACTGACATATTACGACTAATGATTCGGTCTTCGAAAACTTCTTCAAAAAATTTTAAATTATCAAAAGTTGCGTGAATTGGTGCGCCGCCGCCGTCCTGCTAGAAGTAGCCTTGTCGCACCTCTTCATCGTCTCATGCGTTTACAAATTTTCTAAAATTGCGTTATGGCATCGCGCCGATTTGAGAGTCCCTTAAAAAAATCGGTCCAATTAACCTTGCTTTCGATATGGCCGCCCAAACGCCAACTTTTTGTTTACTTAAAAACTTTTCCTCCGATCTTTTTATTGCAAATTATATTATTGGTTAGAGGGAGTATTGTTACTTGGGTAGAAAACAATTTTAAGTAGTATAAAATAAGGTTGATGTGGCTATACTAACACTGTTTTTGCTTAATAAAAACGAGATTTTTGCTGTTTGTGTTCAGTAAAAACAAACGTCTATTGCTATCAATGCATAAAACTTACGTAAGTTTTTTGACAGGTTATAGAAATTTATTTTTTATGACAATTCCGATTAAACTTTCATAGTAGACCATTAGAAATACTTGCACAAACAAATCCGACTGTGATAAAATGTTTGTTTATTCTTTTTTATTGGCAACAACATCGTTTTTAGTTGTCTTTTACTAATGCCCCTTCTGCTAACAAGGATAGAAAGAATTCGGATTCCGTTGGAAATTTTATCAGGAAAAAAAGAATTTTGCGATGACTAATCTTTCGAAGTATATAAGCAGCAATACTTCTACAAGCATTATTTGTCTTTGTCTACACGAATGGAAAGAAATATGATCACTTCGTGATTATCAGGAAAGAAGAGATTAATATTGTGATCACTAAAATATGTTCTAGTGTAAACTGTCCATGGACCTGACCAATAGGGTGAATTCTTGTTTTTTCTGTCATCATTCTCACATAAAATTGGATACAGTATAGAATGAGTTACTCTTTGATAGAAGCATAAGACGCTGGGTGCAGTTTTCGGAGCTTTCGCACAAAAAAGCAATAATTCATTGGAAAATGCCATTTTTAATAGACTTTATTCTTTTTATTATTTTATTTTTGGGGAATTTTTTCTTGTGCCTCAAATTCAAATTTGAGGAAATTTTTAAAATCTTATCTGGCAGCCCTAAGCGCGTTTCGCAATGATCGCAATTCGCCTATTATACCTTCATGTAGGTTGTTATTGACCCCGCATACAGGCATTGACCCGAGTTACTCGCGCTAGTCGCGTTACGCTAGAAGCCGAGCAAATTTAATAGTCAGGGCGGAGATTTTTCTGCCGCCTTCCGCGAGTTTTATTAGTGTGTTCGGAAGAATTCGTTTGCAAAGTGTTGCATATTTTAAGTGTATTTACGGTTTTTAAGGGTGCATTTCGAGTTCTTTTTACAATGGTGGAGGGACCATCCTCTGTGAGTGTGGGCAATAATTATTTAGACTGTGTGGCGTATGAAGTTTATTTAAAAAAGGATTTTCTAGTCGATACAATGTTTTTTAATTATTTTTATGGGATTGCTTCCCCCTTTATAATTGTCACCACACGCCACTGTACTATGCATAAAATTTATATTATTATAATAAAATGAAACCATTTAATATTCAAAAACAAATTGATCATCCCGTATATTGCTACGCATTGTATTCTCAAATTGCTTATATTTTCGTTAATAGAAAGACAAATTTCACATTAATCAAACGTTTACGTAAATTACAACAATAAATAATATACCGGGTGTCCCTGGAAAGTGGTTCGCCTCTGTAACTTTTTTGGTTTTGATGATACAAATTTGCAATTTTAAGGATATTTATAAGGCATAAAAGTACATTTTTTCACAAGTGATTCAACTTTTTTCAACTTTCGGTTTTCCGGGAAGTGACATCAACTTTTGATTTTTAAATGGGACACCCTGTATATTTTTTATATTTTTGACTCTGGGTTACATTCTGAATATAACTATTTGCCGCTTGTCACTTTTTCTTATGTCAAAAACAAATGTATTTCAAAATTAACTTTTTAGTCTAGAGCGCCATGGATATGTTTAAGTCGTTAATATTGGTATTAGCAACAGAGGAAAATGTTTTTAATGGAAACCGAAATTATAACAACAATAGTAAAATACCCTACTTATGGTTCCAAGTGTTTAAAATGTCCACAATCTTGTTGTTGGCAAAGCCGGACCTTTTCGACAGTTGCTCTAACTACATTCCTCAATATTCTCGGATTAATCCTGTTGATTGCCGCCCCCACTTTATTTTCTAATTCAAGACGAGTTGTTGAAGGATTATCGTAAAAAGGGACGGACTGGCTCCGGAAAATTTGGCGGGCTATTTAAAGGTAAAGGCGCCGATTTAAATTAATAAGCTTTTTTAACTATTATTTTCACTTACACGAAAGGGCGCCAGGGCGTCTTGTAAACAAAAGGCGCGGCGGGCTGCGCCAACCAGCCCGCCGGGCCAGTCCGTCCCTGATCGTAAACTTCATTTTTAATTGTACCCTATAAAAAATCTAGAGGGGTGAGGTCAGGTGACCTGAAATATTTGGAAAATGAAATAAATAAAATTATAAATTTATAACTGAGTTCGGTTTTACCTTGGTGGCCACCTAACAGGACCGCTATTTCCAATCCACTTTTCACCATAAGTATAATTTAGGTAATCCCTCACTGCTCCTATGTTATGAGGAGGGGCGTTATCTTGTTGAAAGAATAGGTTTTCTTGATTAATTATTGGAATTTCGCCAAGAAGCTGCTCAACTTCTTGGGTAAGAAAATTTAAATATCTTTCCCCTGTTAAGTGCCCATCAAAGATTATAGGACCTAAAATCCTGTCGCCAAGAATCCCGACCCGACAATTAAACCCAAAACTTTCCTGAAAATTGTCTTCCTCCATCCGATGTAAGTTTTCTTGACCTCAGTATCGTTTGGTATTTCTGTTAAAAACACCCAAATTCGTAAAACGGCTTTTGTCAGAATAAATAATTTTGGAGGAAAAGGTGTTATATTCAAAATATTTATCTAAGTACCAGTTGCAATATTGAAGTCTTCGATAATTTTTATTTTCGTAAAGATGTTGGTGCAACGGATATTATTTATTATATCCATGTAGATGATTTGGAAGTTTGACACACTAAAGAGATCTCCCTAATTAAAGCATTAATATTTACCGGCACGTATGCCAAGACGTCAATTTCTTTTTCTTCACTGATTAATTATAACCGGTTCATTTTTAATATTTGCGCATTTTTGGACTAGCTTTAAGAAATAATGACGTGTTGGGTGACGGCGTTCAGGATATCTTTCGGTGTAAAGTCGAACTGCATCAGTTTACTTTTGTCTACACTCACCAAAAACTAAAGGCATGTCAATTTTTTCACTTCTTGAATAATTTTTCATCTTGTAGATTAGAAATTCCAAAAGTATTAAACAATACTGACAACAAAAATCCACATTCAATAGACATTTGGTTTCAAAGCCACCTTAGTTCGGTTGTTTCACGACATTACTATTATTATCCTCTCAGTCATGACCTACTATCTTGACTAAACGCTATAAAAATCCATTTATGGAACAATGCATTGGTTCAACGCAGGGGTAACGTTTTTTTAGTCTTTTAGGAGTAGTTGAGTTAAAACCTTATAATGTGGGATATCAAATTATTCTTAATAAAATGCTCTTTTATTCTAACTGCACGAGCCACCATGTTCCCATTTGAAAAAAACGGGTAAAATAAATTTGAAAATTAAATTGCACATAATTTGAAAATTATGAATAAAAACAGGAAAACGTAATTTTCCCCTTGTTTTTAAAACTGAAATAAACGACTTTAACATTCTCATAGCACTCTAGACTAAAAAATAAATTTTGGAAAAATACTTTTTTTACTTGACAAAAAGTGACCAATGGCCCATATTTGTATTCAGAATGTTACTCTGAGTCAAAAACAAGAAAAAAATACCGGGTGTCCCATTTAAAAATTAAAAGTTGATTTAGTTTCCGGTTAAACCGGAAGCTGGAAAAAGTCAAGTCATCTGTTAAAAAATGCCATTTTATCTCTTACAAACACAGTCCAAATTATATCTTTTTATCTTAAAAAACAAAAAAGTTATAGGGGCGAGCCACCCCCTTGGGACACCCGGTATATATAGCATTATTTAACTTAATATGAAATGCAAAATAATGAACGACTTGAAACACAATATTGTCATTCGACGACATTTCGATATTTAAACACATTCGCCAAAGCAGTGCAGGTAAAATGTTTAAAACAAAAAACTTACTAATAACAGTTGGTGCATTATACGTTGTATGCCCTCCAATTTATTTCAAATCTAAAAGTATAAAGTTTTTTATATCAGTTTTGCTGCAAGTTACACGATTATCCTTATTATGGTAGGAACATACGTAACTATTCCTCCCAGTGATAATTCTCCAAAAAATAGTAGCAATGTTGGCTTAACGCATGTAATAATATTCCTAGTTAGTAGTGCTTTACTATGCTTTTGCAACGCATTACACACAGTCAAACTTTTAAGCAAAAGTGACGAATACCTATATCGCCCTTTCAAAAGCAGCACAGTTAATAAACTCAAAGAATCAAAAATGGAAAATTTCAAAAATTAGTGTTACTATGATTGTACTTTTATCTCTTAGTACCATAATCAAAATTATTATTTTTATTTTCAATGTAAAATATAATTATGTACCTATATCACTATGGATTAAGCTCGTAAGAAGCAGGATTGAAACGATAGTATGCGTGGCTTTTATTTTAATCCACGAAACAAACAAGCAACTGAGAAATCTTAATGATAAGCTGAGAAATTCTTCAGATATTGCACAAATTATAGGTCTAAAATTCAAGCACAATATCCTCTGTAATTTGGTTTCATCCATCAATAATATATTAGGCTCAGTATTGGCAACTGCAATTTTTGAATGTATTGCTTTGTTTTTGGAAATTATGCTTTCTTATATGGCTAATGCTTTAAAAGAAGATCTTGCAGTGATGATTGATGATTGGATTTTTTCCTCTTTTTTTATAGTAAGTAGACAGAAAATTTAAATATAATAGTGTAATAAATTGTTAAAATAATTTAAATATTGATTTTCATCAATATTTTAAAAAAATTCTAACGTATTGTTATAAAAATGGACTCTTTCCCTATAACTAAATTTCGTAAATTTATCATAAAAATTTCACAGGAAAAATAAAAACCTATGTTAAAATCCAGTGCTATTTAGAAATCGAGGAGTTGAGTCGGTGGGAAACACGATGTCACCAAAGCAACTCCAATGGACAGTGATCCACTTCTTTCTTCAAGGCGTTATGGACTGGCATTTCTACAGCAATTCACGATAACGTCTTGGTAGACACAATGTACATATAATTTGACAATGGCTTTTATTTTCGAAAAAAATTAACAAATAGAGCACAATATGGGTAAAAAAAACTACTTAATTAATTTAATTACATTTCTAGCACTTCTTTTGTATCTTTGTGCAACCCATGATGGCAGCAACCCTAAGTTCTAGTAGGTTGTATTCACTATTGGGCAAAAGTAGAGCCACAAAATGGTTATTTCTTGGAATTCCACTAATTGTTTTTATAAGCCTGTGTCTGTAATTTAATTATAATTGAATACTTGCCTCACAATCTTAGTAGTATTTTATAACAATCTGATAAATTTTGAACACCACAGAATAAAAACTATCTTTAATTTTAATTGCAAAGTACAATAACGCAAGAAAGAACTAGGCACATCATTAACAAACCTTCCTTAATTAAAAAAGTGTACTTTGTTTTTTACGTTGATATCACTAGTTGCCCACAAAATTTGCCCAACCTGTAAAAAAATCCCACGGGCCGCACCTGATAGAAACCCTGGCAAACGTATACAAAGAAGCCAAAGCCAGAATCATGATATATGAAGGATCTCCGGAATTCCCCACCAATAAAGGAGTACATCAAGGAGACGCAATGTCTCCAAAGCTCTTCACGGCAACACTTGAAGAAATCTTCCGTAAGCTATACTGGGACAACAAAGTTCTATGCATAGACGGAGAACATCTCAACCACCTAAGATTCGCTGATGACATTGTACTAATCGCCAAGAAACCTGATGAACTTCAACAGCAAAGCTGCTGAAAACTTATTGAAACCCAAATTCAACAATATATATGACGTATTTTTTATGCATTTTTGAAAAAAAAATTCAGGAAAAACGCTTAAAAATTGCTGTCCCCACCCTCATCACCAAAAGGATCGCTCAGAGAAATCTGAAAAAAAAATCATGAAATTTGGGAATTATGTAGGTGTAGATTGAGCCAAAATTAAAAGAATTAAAAAATTCTGGCGCGATCCATTGTTATAAACAATTTAATTGTCATTTTCTGTATAACTGCTGAACCAGAGTAAAAGTTTTTCAACAAAAAATATTTCTCACAGTGTAAGGAACAACTTTTGTCCTTACACGTTTTCCAAAATTTTTAATTTGGCTCAGTCAAAACGCTCTCCACTCAGCTCGGCGCATACGCGCTGTGATACGGCGATGGTACTATCGCGGTCGGCGGCGGATAGTGCGGCAGATGGGCGTAGAGCGGGCGGTCGAGGTTTACTTAAGTGGGAGGATGATGGCTCGGAACACTAATTTTGCAAGTATAGCTTGCAATTGACCTATTTTTTTTACAATGAAGGGACCATCCTCTGGGAGTGTGGGCAAAAATTATTTAGACTGTGTTTGTATCGTATGTAGCTTATTAAAAAAAAAGAATTTTCTAGTCGATACAGTATTTTTTAAATAATTTTTATCTCTTGCTTTCCCCTTATAATTGTCACCACGCGCCACTTTAATATTATGTTATTACTGGATAATATTACTGTAATAAAATGAAAGCATTTAATATTTTTCGCTTCGCATTATAGTCTAAAATTGCTTTTATTTTTATTAATATAAAGACAAATTTCACATTAATCAAACATTGTAAGTAAATTAGAGCAATAAATAACCTATAGCATTATTTAACTTAAAATGAAATTCGAGATAATAATCGACTTTTAAAACAATTGTTATTCGACGACATTTAGATATTTAAGCACATTCGCCAAAGCAGTAGAGGTAAAATGTTTAAAACAAAAAACTTACTAATAACAGTTGGTGCATTATACGTTGTATGCCCTCCAATTTATTTCAAATCTAAAAGTATACAAAAATTTTATATCAGTTTTGCTGCAAGTTACACGATTTTCCTTATTACGATAGGAACATATGTACTTATTCCTCCCAATGCTAATTCTGTAAAAAATAGTGGCAATCTTAGATTAACACATATTATACTATTCCTAATTAGTAGTGCTTTACTATGCTTTTGCAACATATTGCACACAGTCAACCTTTTAGGCAAAAGTGAAGAGTATATTGCCCTTAAAAATGCAGCACAGTTAATAAATGCAGAGAACAAAAAATGGGAAATTTCAAAAATTAGTGTTACTATGATTGTACTTTTATGTCTTAGCACTATAAGCAAAATCATTATTTTTATTTTCAATATAAAATATAATTATGTACCTTTATTCCTCTGGGTTAAACTCGTAAGAAGCAGGATTGAAACGATCCTATGCGTAGCTTTTATTTTAATCCACGAAACAAACAAGAAGCTAAGAAATCTTAATGATAAGCTGAGGAATTCTTCAGACATTGCACAAATTATAGGTCTTAAATACAAGCACAATATCCTTTGTAATTTGGTATCGGCCATCAATAATATATTTGGTTCAGTATTGGTTACTGCAATTTTTGAATGTATTGTTTTGTTTTTGCAAACCACAGTTGCTTATGTGGCTGTGTGTGCAGATTTTACACTGATAACTGAGGATTGGTTTTTTTTCGCTTTTTTTATAGTAAGTATATAGAAAATTAAGATCTATTGGTGTAATACATTGTTAAAATAATTTAAATGTCGATTATTTCAATATTATAAAAAATTTAATCGTATTGTCTGATGAGCGGTAATTTTGAAAACAAATGGATATAATGTAAGTGTTAATATTTTTAACTATAACTTCAAATGTTTAGCTACTTAAGGTTATTGTTTTAAATCTATTTTGCAATCCAATTACTTAATATAAACAGAAAAAAATGTTGGATGAAAAGCAATGCACAAATTCGAACGCACACAGAAAAAACTGCTATGCTATTTTCAATAATAGTATTATGTTTGACCACTGTCACATTGGTTATATTAACGTTAATATTGTCTCAACAAAACATTATTGAAATAACCAAAGACATATTTCTTTAAATATAGATTTAATATTGGAGTTCAAAAGTATATATACTTCGAAAACTCTATTTCCATTATTTTAATGACCAAAATTCTATTGGAAACCAATAACTTTCTATTTTTCCTTGGAGTGTAGAATTGTTAGCCAAAAAATGAAACTATTTGATTTGAATGCTTAAATATAATTGGATGAAAAATAGGCGGTGTGATTCAAATTACAATATATTTTATTCAACGAACATGAATTATAGTTTAGACAAAAAATGTAAAAATTAAGTCAATAATCCTTATATCATTTCAATTAAAATAAACACTCTGATAAAACATAAGGTATCAGAGAAATAATAACAAATATTAATTCAATGGGTTCTATTGTTGGCTGAAATATTACTTCAATTGCTCGCGGACACCCTTTGGTCCCTTTGTGCTGTTGAAGTTGGTTTTGGGACGTTGAATCGTCATTTAAACTTGCAGCCAATTTGCGCCGGCGCGTGTTCTTCAAAACACATATCATATAGCCCTGAATAGGGCTACCTATACCACAAGTGGACCTAATTTTTAATTTTTCGACAAAAAGTTATTCTCAAAAAAAAATATCTTGCGGTAAAATACGATTTGTGGTGAGAAAATTTAATTTTTGTATACAGGGAGGTCAAAAACTTCAAAAATATGAATTTTACATACGAGTAGACTATCTTTATTTTTCGTTTTTAAGAAAAATGCCATTAGGAAATGTTGTTTAGAATTACTTTCTTAGTCATAATCCAAAAAAGGCTTGTTTAAATCAATCTTTTTCCATGCCTCAGCTTTTTACGAATTTAAGGAATACTATAATCAAAATACCTGTTTGGTACCAGTGGCGTAGCCAGCATTTTGGGGCGGGGAGGGTAGCACCAGGGTGTTATAAAAAATAGCTGTTCGTTATGTATATGCGCGGGGGCGCTGATCACACCCTGGTCCAATGGGCGGGAGCAGTCGCCCCCCTGGCCACCACCTGGCTACGCCACTGTTTGGTTCTACAAAAGTGTGTAGAGGTTGACGGCTGTCATACTGAATAAAAACTTTGTAAATAAAACGTTTAGTTTAATTAACACTTAGAATTTTTTTTTAAATAATAGATAAATAATAAATAAATAAAAACTTTTTAAAGTGGCATTTTTCTTTAAAATAAAAAATAATGGTATGTAGGTAGTTTACTCTTAGATTAAGTTTATATTTTTGAAGTTTTTGACGCCCCTGTATACAGAAATGATTTTTTTACGTTAATCGCATTTTTTTACAAGACAATCTTTTATAAAAAATAACTTTTTGTTGAAAATTAAAAATTAAATCCATTTGTGGTATAGGAAACCCCATCCAAAGATACCCTGTATATTTGAATTTAAACAAAAACGTTTTTTGTTCTATTACAAGTTACATTAAATTAATTACTGTTGTAATTGAAACAATAAAATAAGTATTCCGATTAAATAAAACGTATATTCTTGCAAATAAACTTTTACCAAAGCCAACGATATATTTTGTATTGAATTAAGAATAGGATATTATTGCATCAAATAAAATGTTATATTTAAACGACCTATTAATAACCAATGAAACCTTATATTTCCAGCAAGCTTATAACCCATTGGTTAACAATTCAAAGATCAGAAGGGATTGAGTTGAATTGAAAGAAAATACGTGTTTTAAGTATCCTTCAGTTAAGTAAAAGAGCGTTTAAGTACAAAAGTTTTAAGGCTCTAATTAAAGGTTACCTACTGAATCGCTAAAATCGTTAAAAATCTATGTACTTTTCCTCCATTTGTCCTTTAGGTGAACACAGTCTCTACAGTATTTCTAACACTTGCTTTCACATATTATCACAGTCTGTTAACATAAAATGTTCCACGACAAACTTGTATACATCGGTAACATCCCTATTAACACGCCATACATCAAAAATGTTTTGTCGCCGTAAGGAAAACATGATCGCTGAAAATAAAATAACTCTTAGTTACGGGTCCTTAAGGCTAACATTTTTATTTTAATCAAATTTGTAATTACTTTTATACATATTGCACTACATTTTACCGTGGAGGATGGTGCAGTGGCGGACTTATGGGGCGCCCTCCCCCCTAGAGCCTTGTACACAAAGGATTTTAATAGCGAATTTTATAAATAATAAATGTTGTAACATAAACATTAACCATTTCTACACATTCTACAAAATATTATAAACAAAAACAAACATTTGGCCGTATGTGTAAGGTATTTGAAATGAATAATAGATCAATACTAATAGGAATATAAAAAATGCAAGCCTTTTTTGCCATTTTTGATTTACCTTAGATTGTTAATTGTCTCTATGTATCGCAATGGATCAAGATTTGAGGGACCCAATTGGCTTTCCATATCAGTGGCGATGCTGACAAAAAATTGATTAAACTGATCTGGAGTAACCCTCTTATCCTCCACTTTCCCCTAATCCATAGGCGTTTTTAGGCGGGGGCTTTGGGGGGCTAAGCCCCCCCAATCTCGAATTAGCCCCCCCAAATCCAACTGAGTGGCTTAACCGCCTATATATAAACCAGGTGCTTAAGCCCCCCCCCCAAAGTAGAGGTCTAGAACTGCCTATGCCCTAATCTCACCCCTATGTTCATTTATAATACTCCACATGCATTTAATAGGATTGGGCAGTGGCGGCTAGCAAAATTTTAAAGTTATATATCTCTGTTGGTACTTACGGAACCCAGGCCAAGTTCAGGTTTTTTAATAGTAAGCCAACTAGCAATGTTGTGGTAAAGAAAAAATATTTTGTAATTTGCGAAATAAAGTTGAATTTTTGCGGAGACCCCCTAGGAAATAAATGAACACGTTCAGGTATTTTATTTATTATTTTTTCTAAACGAATTTTACACCATGTTAGTAGAAAGTTATAGTCATTTGAATTTTTTTAAACCCAAAATATAATTTTTAAAAAAGGGGGTTTAACGTCCGAAATAATATTAGGAAAAGAAAATCATGGCTAATCGGACAAAATCAGTAAGTTATAGTTTTGCCAGTCCTAAGTGAATCTCATAAATCTAAATTATCAAGATTTAAGTGGTATAAAAAGCCAGACAAACGCCTGCCGCTCATACCGGGCTCGCTCGATTCCCCATAGCAAGTATCCCACATTTCATTCAGATTTGTTAATGATAACTTCGGTATATAATGCAAAACGCAGCTGCCTGTCTCGTGAACGGACACGTGCAGCGACGATTCGTTTTGTCTCTTTTCCACTAAGGGTAATATTATATTGGCGCATGCAGTGGAAGGAGTCATTTTATTGTAATTAAGACGTTAGGTCTAGACAGATGATCGTTTAGAACATGATTTATGTGAAACAGTTAAGTTTTAGGTTTTGACCAGTGAAGTGCGTATTATAATTGTTTTTACTTGGTTTATGTAAGTGAATTTTTATTATAATAATGGCTTTTTGGCGACCTTTTGAGGTAGATGAAAGCGAATTATTACATGTTGAATTACCTTCGGTACCGACCGTGGCATCGCCAGTCGAAACATGTCCGGAGTTTAATAAAGATTTACATGTTCAAAGTCAACGAATAATTCTAAATATTTACGGCTGTTTAAAAAAAGAAAATCCGGCACAGTCAGATAAAGCCATTATAAAAAGAGTTAACGAATTAACACAACTTTCGATATCATACAATTTATCGCGTAATTAAAACAAGAAATGTTACAGATCATTCGGTAAAGCGAAAGAAAACTAATCAAAAGTTTCAGAAAGTTGACGATGCAGCAAAAGATGTCATTAGCATTAGACGAATTGTTTACAATCTATATAAGGAAAATACGGTGCCAACATTAGAAATGATCCGGGATAAGTTACGCGATTACCCTGATTACAATTACCAGTCATTGGAAACTCTTCGAGGAATTTTATTAGATTGCGGATTTAAACACAAAAAAATTGATAATCGGATGGTTATAATGGAATCGCGCCGTCTTGTTGAACATCGTCAAGAATATTTGCGTAAAATAAAAGAACACCGGGAATCAAATAGGTATATAGTGTATCTAGATGAGACACGGTTTGATACTCATGATGTTCAGTACGGTTGGGTAGATGAAACTCAAAATTGCAGTTTAAATGCACCGTGTTCAAGAGGAAAGCGCGTGATAATACTTCATGCCGGAGGTGAAAATGGTTTCGTGCCCAATGCACTACTTTTGTCGGCCAAAAACATAACCCAATCTTCTGCCGATTATCATGAGGACATGACTGGGGATTTATTTGAAAAGTGGTTTGTTGATCAGCTTTTACCGAACATTCCACCAAACTCGGTAATCGTCATGGACAATGCACCATATCATTCGCGTATATTAAACAAAATACCGAATAATAATACTAAAAAGGAAGACATTTTAAATTTTATGAGGCATAAAAATATGGAAATTCCTGAAAAGGTCCCGGTAAAAAAAGAGCTGATAAAAATGATAAAGAGTCGAAATTTTAAAAATGAATATGTAATTGATAATCTTTGCACTAGACACGGCCATACCCTGTTGCGGTTACCTCCTTATTATTGCATATTTAATCCAATTGAAATGATTTGGGGCACTATAAAAAAACGTCTTCGTAAATGTAATCAGTCACCAACATTAAGTGCAGTGGTACTGGATAATATTCGACGAGTAATAAGTGAATTGAGCCATGATATTTGGAGAAACTGTGTAGCCCACGTTATAAAAAAAGAAGACGAATATCCTATTTTACCGCCAGTAGCGCCACTTGTGATTCAAAATGCGAATGATTCTAGTTCCGAATCTTCTGACGATTCCAACAGCATGTAGATATTTTTGTTTTATTGTTGATAATGGATTTTACAGGTTTCTAAAATATATAGCATTTGTTGTGAAATCCGCTTTTCACAATGCTCTTCCAGAAAATACAGAGATAGAAATTCAAGTTTTGAACGAAATTCTTTCAAAAGCGGATAAATATACTTTTGGAAGACAAAGATATTATGAAAACTTCGAAAGTTTTCAAGAAAAGACGTTTATTGAGCTTTTACAGCAACATTGCGTCTATTGACGGTCTCGATTGCTTCAGGATATAGGCAAAATAGGTGATACAAAAGAAGACCAAGGAATCAAATAGAGTAATGAAAAGGCAAAAGTGAAGTGCTAGTGCGAGTGTAGTGCAAATGCTAGCGATAGTGTGAGTGCGAACGCGAGCGCAAGTGCTAGTGCGAGCGGGCCTGAATACCAATAATTAAGTCAAATATCTAAGTTCCCACATCTTAAGATTACTTAGGTAAATAGCATGTCATGCACACTTAGTTACTTAACACCTTATGTAACATACAAATATCTTAAGGCTAGAGACAAATATTATCTTAAGTAGGACTTTTGTTACCTTAAGGCAATATTGTAAAAATTTTCCTTTCAGGACAGAGATAAACCCCATATTTGTATGCGAAGATATGGGAGGGTTATAAAAGTTCGGCATGACAACGGGTCATGCGAGCGGTTATAATCTATCGAGAGATACTTGGTTTATAGACTCCGGTCCGAAACCAACTACTCTAGGGGGGGGGGGGGTGTTTAGTCAGTAAAAATCGTGACATAACCCACGAATGTCGCATGTGGGTATCTTTGGAAGATTCACCTCCTCTTACGCCAAAAAAAAAAAAAAAAAAATTAGACAGTATTACGATGACCATGGTCACGTAAGAAACCCCAATAATTTCAAGATTCTCGGGAACGCATCCGAGCCCTTATGTGTGTCCTTGGTTCTCAGTTGAATAGCTGATCTCGATCATGACAATAGATATAGTTACAACATAATATAGTTACACTTATTACAAAACGATCATAAAAATAACAACGTATTTATGCCATTAATTTAAAGTCTTAATTGTCGGTCGACGGTACGCCCATGAATACAATTATTTCTATGGTTAAACATCGTTTTTGCAGATTCAGTTAGGTTTTGATATACCTATAAATAATATTTGGTTAAAATGTTAAAACTTTTTATTGTGTCCCATCTTAAATTGGTTATAATATTTTGGGACGCCTATGGCTGGACCTTATCGGCACGGCTGCGTCAAAGGTGTCGGCGTCGTTACCTTTTTTTTGCGGTTTCACTTAACTTTAGTTATACTATACGTCCTTGCATTAGAGTACAGGGGTCCAAGATCTAATGGACAACCTCGAGCCGGTAGTTAGCTTTCACCCTTGTTAGGGATCATCTGACGCAAAAATTCAACTTTTTTTCCGCTAATTACGAAATTATTTTTTCTTTACCAAAACATTCCTAGAAGGCTCATTATTAAAAAACCTGAACTTAACTTGAGTTCCCTAAGTAGCAACAGAGATATACAACTTTAAAATTTCCTCAGCCGCCACTGGGATTGGATGCATTTCTAATTAGGTTATCATTTGCATCTCTTTTTACGTTCTTAATGGCTGCCTTATACCGTTTTTTGTAGTTTTTTTATTTCATGTTTCAATTTATCATATGGTTCCAAGTTATACATTTCTTTAAGTAGATGTATGACCTTTCTCATAGAGCTTGCCCTCTCTACTCCCTCAAAAAATGAGATCTTACCCGCCCCGGTCAATGGCCTACAGAGGGTGTCAACCACATTTGGATCATTTTTTATTGTAGGCAGTGAGAATTCAACGAATAAAATAAGGTATCACTCGACCCCCTTCCCATTTAAGATTTTAAGGGATTCAAGCACTGTGGGCGAAAGAACCAAAAAAATACGCCCCCCTGAAAACTAAAGTATACGGGTCCGAGCGTTTTTTGATTTATTTTTTTAAACGAAAATAATCCTGGGTGGAAAATTTTCGGTGGGCCACCCTATACAGCATTATTTAAATTAAAATAAAATTCAAAATGATAAACGACACAATAATGTCCTTCGATGACATTCAGATATTTTAAATAAATAAGCTCAATAAACAATATTAACATTATTTTACTTATGTTCAATGAAATATAAAATGAAAAACAACTTTAAACATATTCGCCCGATTAGTACAGGTAAAATGTTTAACACAAAAAACTTACTAATAATATTTGGTGCATTATACGTTGTATGCCCTCCAATTTATTTAAAATCTAAAATTATAAAAAAAATTTATATCAGTTATGCTGTAAGTTACTCGATTATCATTACTGTGGTAGGAGCATACTTAAATATTTCCTTCAATCCTAATTCTCTACAAAACTATGGCAATGCTGTCCTAACAATAAGAATATGCCTACTTGGTAATGTTTTACCAGAGAAGAATAAGATAGAGAGAAGAATATCTCGTACGGAGTTCATTCATAAATACGATTTTCTTTCTATGACCTCCAAACCGACGTCGAAATAAGCTGACATGGGCGTGCACTGCAGATTTTGGGTTATTATAAAGCACAGTGCGAGTGAGTATTGAGACGCGCCGCGAAAACTCTCTCTGCTTGCCGTGTTGCTGCCGCACTGGCTAATGTCGGGGTGTATTGTGAGAATCGTATTGGCTAATCTCGGGGTGTTGCCGTTTGAAGGCCATAGCGTGGTCGAGCTGGCGGGAAGACGAGATATTCTTCTCTCTATCTTATTTTTCTCTGGTTTTACTATACTTTTGCAACGTTTTACACACAGTCAACCTTTTAAGCAGAAGTGACGAATATATTGCCCTTACAAAAGCAGCACAGTTAATAAATTCAAAGAACAAAAAATGGTAAATTTCAAAAATTAGTGTTACCATGATTGTACTTTTATGTCTTAGTACTATAATGAAAATGATTGTTTTTATTTTCACTGTACATCGTATACCTTCGCTATGGCTTAAGCTCGTAAGATGCAGGATTGAAGCGATACTATGCTTGGCTTTTATTTTAAGCCACGAAACAAACAAGCAGCTTAGAAATCTTAATGATACGCTGAGAAATTGTTCAGATATTGCACAAATCATAGGTCTGATTTTCAAGCATCATGTCTTATGTAATTTGGTATCATCGATCAATAACATATTTGGTTCAGTATTGGTTATTGCAATTTTTGAATGCATTGTTTGCTTTTTGCAAATTATAATTCTTTGTATAACTGCTAAAGAAGACAGGATTGCAATGATGATTGAGGATTGGTCTTTTGTCGCTTTTCTTATAGTAAGTAGCTAGAAAATTCAGAGATGTTAGTATAATACCTTGCTTAAATAATTTTAATTTTTATTTTCTTTAACATTTTAAACAGCTTCCAACGCATTGTCTTAAAAATGAACTCTTTCTCTACAACCAAATCTCGTAAATTTAATTCCGTCATCGTAAAAATTTCCCCAGAAAAATAAAAACCTGTATTAAAATCCTCGGCGGCCAATTAATACCAGGTTCAATTCCAAATACGTTACAGCAGCGGTTTTTAAACTGTGGGCGCAAGAACTTTGCAGAGGAGGTGCCAAAGAAATAGACAAAACGAATGATAGAAATTTCCTTATAAACATTTATATTAAATTTAAAATTACAAACGTTTAATCGAAACAAAAGCATAAAAACTAAATATTGAAACACGTCTCACGATAATCAAACAGAGGTCTAATGACTTCTGTGTGGCTGCTTTGAAGAACACATCTTTTAAAATTGGGTTGTATATTTAAGGTAATTACCCTCCCCCTTATAAACCAAGAAAATGGCGCATTTTTCTACTAATTTTCTAAATTTGTTACGACTTACAAGAAAAATTTTCGGTTGGCGCGCTATTTTCATGGTAGATAATGAACCATAATTTTTACGCCCCGCATACTTCGGATCTGTATACGCCACTGATTTAAAGAAGCAGCAGCAAAAAAAATAGTTTTACAAAGACAATAAGTAGGAAAGGTAATCAAATAGGGCAGTACTAAAATTATAGTGGCGTAATTGCAATCCAGACAAAGACACTTGTCGGTATTGTTCGCGTGCATTGAGGTAAAGCTACAAAAAGGCTAGCCAGTCCTGCATATTGGGTTATCATCTATCCACAATTACGCAGGGGGGCGTAGACTTAAAAGTTAAAGTTATTTTTGTTATGACACATACAAGCTAGTGTATTGGCCCCGGGACCTACAGAATAACGTGGGCTCCGAACCACGGTCCTCAGTAACACGACACCCAGAGCATGCACCCCCAACCCTTGATTTCGCGCTACCCCCTGATGTCTTTTGTTGACGACTGGGGAGTGTGTAAAACGGCGCCTTCATCCTACGAGATATCCAATCTCGAGCGCAGACTTAACCAATGTAAAAAGGGGGCGCGTACGAAAGTTTAAGAACCGCTGCGTTACACCCACAATTAAACATGGTCAAGGAAGCTTTTTTCTTTAGGGTTGCTTCTCATGGTATGGTACCATAGATCGAATCATGTTCAGGAATATAATGGAAAATGTGATGCTACCTTATGCAGAGTGGGAAATGCCGTTGGGTTTACTTTTCAGCAGGATAATGGTCCAAAGCACTTGATCAAAAATGACTTTAAGAGAAAATATTTCAGTTTTGGAGTGGTCGACACAATCCCCAGACCTAAACCCCATCGAAAATCTATGGAAAGAAGTGAAACGTCGTATTCGCATGCAGTTGTTTCCAAATAAACAATCGTTGGTGAACAAAATCAATGAGGTTTGGAGAAATCTTCCTGAAACTGCCATTTAACATTTGATTGCCTCAATGCCGCGACGTTATCAGCAAATTATAAGTAATAATAATAATGGATATTCTATTAATTATTAACATAATGTTTTTGGCTGCTATAATTTTTACATGTTTTTTGTTTTGTTTGTTGTAGGTATCCTTTAAAATAAAAAAAACTGTTAAATGCTTTACTTTTGTCGCAATAGTTTTTGACTTTTTTAATTTTTATAATTATTTGTCCCTGCAAATGGTGTTTAAATTTTACCAGATTAACACAAAATAGTACTAAGATTGTGACGAAAGTATTTAATTAAAATTGAATAAAATTTTTAAAAAATTACTGGAATTTCAAAAACCAACCATTTCGTTGCTCTACTTCTGTCAAATACCGTATGTGGAAGGCCGACTCTATCACCTTTCTTCACAATTCAATGAATAAAATAAAGTATCACTCGACCCCCTCCCCATTTAAGATTTTAAGGGTAAAAGCCAAGGCTTAGGGATTCAAGCACGGTGGGTGAAAGTACCAAAAAAATACGTCCCCCTGAAAACTAAAGTATACGGGTCCGAGCATTTTTTGATATATTTATTAATTTATTTAAACGAAAATAATCCTGGGTGGAAAATTGTCGGTGGGACACTCTGTATAGCATTATTCAAATTAAAATGAAATTCAAAATGATAAACGACTCTAAGCACAATAATATCCTTCGATGACATTCAGATATTTTAAATAAATGAGCTCAATAAACAATATTAACATTATTTTACTTACGTTAAATGAAATATAAAATGTTAAACAACTCTAAACATATTCGCCCGATCAGTACAGTTAAAATGTTTAAAACAAAAAACTTGCTAATATCATTTGGTGCATTATACGTTGTATGCCCTCCAATTTATTTAAAATCTAAAATTATCAAATTTTTTTATATCAGTTTTGCTGCAAGTTACACGATTATCCTTACTGTGGTAGGAACATACTTAAATATTTCCCTCAAGCCTCATTCTCTACAAAACAGTGGCAATGTTGTCTTAACAGTAAGAATATTACTAGTTGGTAATGTTTTACTAGGCTTTTGCAACGTTTTACACACATTCAACCTTTTAAGCAGAAGTGACGAATATATTGCCCTTACAAAAGCAGCACAGTTAATAAATTCAAAGAACAAAAAATGGAAAATTTCAAAAATTAGTGTTACCATGATTGTACTTTTATGTCTTAGTACTATAATGAAAATGATTGTTTTTATTTTCAATGTAAATGGTATACCTTCGCTATGGCTTAAGCTCGTAAGATGCAGGATTGAAGCGATACTATGCTTGGCTTTTATTTTAAGCCACGAAACAAACAAGCAGCTTAGAAATCTTAATGATACGCTGAGAAATTGTTCGGATATTGCACAAATCATAGGTCTAAAATTCAAGCATCATATCTTGTGTAATTTGGTATCATCCATCAATAACATATTTGGTCCAGCATTGGTTATTGCAATTTTTGAATGCATTGTTTGCTTTCTGCAAATTATAGTTTTTTTTATAACTGCTAAAGAAAACACGCTTGCAATGATGATTGAGGATTGGTCTTTTGTCGCTTTTCTTATAGTAAGTTGTTAGAAAATTCAGATATGTTAGTGTAATACCTTGCTTAAATAATTTTAATTTTTATTTTCTTTAACATTTTAAACAGCTTCCAGATTGTCTTAAAAATGGACTCTTTCTCTACAACCAAATCTCGTAAATTTAATTCTGTCATCGTAAAAATTTCCCCAGAAAAATAAAAACCTGTATTAAAATCCTCTTCGATTTAAAATTCGAGGAGTAATCGGTGGGAGACACGATGCCCCAAAGCAACTCCAATGGACAGTGATCCACTGCTTTGTTCAAGACATTAGCATTGGCAGTTCTACAGCAATTATTCGGGATAACGTCTTGATAGACACAATGTACATACAATTTGACAATGCATCAGCTCTTAATATGTTGTCTCTTCGTTAATTTTAAGTACACAAGGACATCCGATACTTACCGACCACTGTTATTATAAAAAAAATTGACACAGAGCACAGGATTGCCACGTGTAAAAAATACTATTAATTACATTTCTAGTACTTTTCTTGTATCTTCATGCAACCCACAAAGGCAGCAAGCATAAGCACAAATGGACTGTATACACTATTGGACAAAATAGAGCAACAAAATGGTTATTTCTTGGAATTCCACTAATTTTTTTTTATACGACTGTGTCAGTTATTTAATTTTAATTAAATACTTGCCTCACAATCTTAGTAATATCTTATAACAATCTGGTAGATTGTAAATAAGTAATTAAAGAAGTCAAAAATAAATGCGACAACCAGGGCCGGATTATCCATTAGGCTAAGTAGGCTATAGCCTAGGGGCCCAAGGCTTGCGGGGGGCCCTTGAAATAATGCAGTAGACTAAAATAAAAAGAAAAACCGGAAAAAAATACATTTACCTAATTATGCCAACGATTTACGGTTGTAAAAAATTGTGACACTGTACTTTAAAATACTTTTAAATAACGTGTACCTAATAGAGTGTGTTTTAAGAGGTACCTACTTAGGAAACGAACCCTTAAGCCAAAAACCAGATGTGGAGTGGACGGGACTTTTAAGAAAGGGGTGGTGCGTTTTGACCTGCTAAACGAGTAATATTAAAGACGATAGAACTATATCAATATTTATATTTTCATTGCATTTAGATTTTAGATAACATTAAATTTAGTTACGAACCAGATCGGGTTTTAATCCAACGTATTTATCAAAACGGTATATAATATATTTTTACCATGGTATAATAATAAAAATCCAAAAATAATAATAACAAATACAATAATAACAAAAATACCTATTCCTTCCTACTAATATTTTTATCGATGGCAGTAACTAACTGTAGTGGGGAGAGATCATTTTCAACTTTAGAAAGGGTAAAAAGTCATAAAAGAAATTCATTAGGTGATGAAAAAACTAACGATCTTTCTTTATGGGCCATAGAAAGTGATCTTCTTAAAAAATTCAAACTGAAAAAATTATTGAAAGTTTTGCAGCTCTAAAATCACGGAAATGAATATTTACTTGAATAAGGTACCAGTCAACACATGCTATATTTTTTTTAATGAAGATACCCATGCCTTAATGTTTTTTGTCATTCTTATTATTTGATGTATATGTATTATGTTTTTTTTTAATACAGACATTTAAAAACCAACCATTTTTGTTTAAAATTTTATGAAAAAAATATCTAAAACAAAATGTATTAAATGGTCCAAATAGGGGCCCTAAATCAATTTTAGCCTAGGGCCCAATGCACCGTTAATCCGGCCCTGGCGACAACAGTAAAGCAACAAATTACATTTAACAGTATTTTATTTTAAAGGATACAACAACAAACAAAACATAAAATATAAAAAAACTATGATAGCCAGAAACATTATGTTAATAGTTAATAGAATGTCCATTATTACTTATAATTTGCTGACAACTTCGCGGCATAGAGGCAATAAAATTTTTATATACAGTTTCAGGATGATTTCTCTAAACCTCATTGATTTTGCCCACCAATGATGGTTTATTTGGAAACAATTAATGCGAATACGACGTTCTGTTTCTTTCCACAGATTTTCGATGGGGTTTAGCTCTGGGAATTGTGCCGGCCACTGCAAAACTGAATTATTCATTCATTTTTCTCGTCATGTAGGGACTGTAAAATCGCTTGCACGTCAACTAAAATGTGCAAAAGCCTCAGATAAAAGTAATTTTTCTATCGCTTCTGTCACGCCCAGATAATTATTATATATGGTGTCCAAATCTCCTTTAATTTGATCATGGTTAAACTGTATCTGACTGTCCCGAATAGGAGCGGCTTCTTTTTCGTCGAATTGTAAAACTACGGATTTAAATGTTTCAAAATAGTGTTTAAAATAAAAAGCCGCATTCAACCATGTCCCCCATCTTGTCAAAACTGGCTCTGTTGGTTCTACAATACCGGGACATTCTGCATGAAATTTGCGAATTCCTTTCGGGGATTTTCGAAACTCTGCCTTATATAGTATGTCCAATTAGTGCATCTAAATTTGGATAAGCTTTGCGAATAGTTTCCACGTTTCCACGACTAAGTACTGCGTGGATTATACACGTTACGTAGATCATATAAGAGCATTGATTTTTTAGAAGGTGACCTGCACGAACCATATTGGAACCGACATCACTAACCAATAGTAGGTAACACTTGTTTAGTGGAAATCTGAAATTTGCGTAAAGTTTGTAACACTAAGGCACTAAGTGCTTCGCTAGTACATTGATGAAAGCGTTTACAAGCTAGTAAATAGGGAGATGATGATTTCAGTGGATCCAGTGTTAGTAATATAATTTTAGCGATACAGTTTTTTTTACAATCCGTCGTGTCGTCGACCGTTAATCACACTTTTTTATTGTTACTTTTTTCCATAATATTGTTTTCGATTCTTTCTCGCACATGCGGTAAATAGTTGCGAAGTCTTGAATCAGTGGGTAATTTCCATTGCGGAACAAATTTTTTCCAAAATTTTCGAAAAGGTGCTTTTTGAGCTGTTGTAAATTGTATGTTTATAAAAAGCAATTCGCAAAGAAATTGCACATAAGAGTTTTGGCCTTGTTTAATATTTTTGTGAGTTCTACTCTTTATATGGTTCGTGCACATTTGTCTTTTCCAGCAAAGAAGTTCTTTGTTACGTACTAAACACATCACGTGTGATCCCGTGAATTGTAAAGCCGGAAAACCCGTAAGAACTTTTTTACAACCCACAGGACGTAAGGGCTTCTTACATTTTGTGTTAGCCATAATAACTTTATTATAATGTATGTACACCCGCAAATAAAACAATCCACAGCGCTGCACGCTGCCACACTATACACCTGCGACGCACCACTCACACCTAGAAGATTCTGTTCTTGAACCAAAAAACATATTACTCCCTGTAAAAATGTTAATTCTCACCGGGCGGCAGTGTTACCAAATGTTGGCAGCACTGCCAACGTGGTACGTGGTCACACCACCACCACTATAGATAGGCGCCGCGCTACACGACGACGCCAATGCGCGATGCCCTGGACGATGCCGATGACACGACCCTTCAAACGTACCTGCTATTTGAAAAGACGTCACACACGGACACGTTCGCTAAGCGGTGGATTGCAGGGGATCTTCCACTGTCTTTTAGATATTTTACCACAACGTTTCACCTGGAAAAGATCTCCAGGTGCTAAGTATATTGTACAATTTTTATCTGAAGATGACTGGAAATGTTTACCAGTTGAAACGTTGTGATACAATACATAAAGACAATGAAAGTCCAAAACACCATTTAGATTTTAAAGGCTTTTGAACACTTTAGGTCCCAACTACACCAATACCCTAAAACTAGCACTTTTGTTGGGTTAGACCACTTCTGCATATCACGATTCACTTCCTTACATAATGTAAAGAATTTTCCATACTCGATAAGTCAGATACGCCATCTATTAGGGATATATTTGATAGATATCCTACGCCCCCTCTATGTTGACGCTACTGAAAGTGAATTAGGACGTTCATACTCTATTAATTATTTACAGAGAACTGAAAGAAATGAAACAAATTCTTAGCACGAGGTCTCTACAAAATGGCGTAGATCTACTTACGGCAAATCAGTGGCGGCTGGTGCAATTTCAAAGTTGTATATTATATCTCTGTTCCTGCTTGCAAGATCCGTACCAATTTTTTTTTTAATTTATATTTTAGGTTTAAAAAAATTCAAATGACCATAACTTTCTAATAATACATTTTTTTCCTAAAACTTAAAAATTCTCGAGAAAATGATGTAAAATTCGTTTAGAAAAAATAATAAATAAAATACCTAAAAATGTTCATTTTTTTCCCAGGGGAGGCTCAGCAAAAATTCAACTTTTTTTCGCAAATTACAAAATGTTTTGTTCTTTACCAAAACATTCAGAGTGGGCTCACTGTTAAAACCCCTAAATTTGGTACGGGTCCTCTAAGTAGGAACAGGGAGATACGACTTTGAAATTTCACCAGCCGCCACTGTCGTAGACCCAAGTATTTTACGTCCTTAGAGAAATCCTTTTTTTATATATAAGTTTCTAAAGAATGAGGCATTCACCATATAAATTTTTTCTAGGTTACCATATTTGGACTGGCAGTAATTGGAGATCAATTAGCAGGAGAAGGGCAGCAAACTATAAATATATCCCATTATTTATCGCAAGAAACGAATCGCCTTTCCATTCTTGGGAACCAAAGTGAAATACAACATCAAATTTATCTTATCGGGCAGCAGGCCCATCAGAGAAAAATTAAATTAAGTGCTGCTGGGTTTTTCCTTATAGATCATTCCACGATTCTCTTTATTTTTACGAATGCTTGCACTTATTTGATTGTAGTATGTCAATGGTTATCGCCCACTTCATAAATCGATATAGTAGGGCGTTACAGCAGTTACTATCCACCACAAGTAATTTAAAAATAGTTTATTTTTATGAAAAACGTAGCATACACTCATATTTTTTAATGGTAGGCACGTTATCGAGTACAACAAATTTTCTTTAAATTCCAATAATAATTTTTTTTATAAGCCTGTGTATGTTATTTAATTTCAATTAAATACATTCCTCGCATAATATCTTATCACAGTCTGGTAAATCTTGAATATCATTTACAGGGACAAATAATTTTAAAAATTAAAGGAGTCAAAACTAAATGCGACAAAAGTAAAGCAATAAATTGCATTTAACAATATTATGGTTTCCTGAAGATTTCAAAACCTCGTTGATTTTGTTTATTTGAAAACTTTACTCTTGAACGATTTTTATATTTTTTGGCTTGCCCTGTTTGCTTATTGGACACCTAATGGACTACAATATATATATATATATATATATATATATATATATATATATATATATATATATATATATATATATATATATATATACCAATTTAATTATTGCAAATATTCGTGTTTCACATTGACTTAAAAATAATGCAATATAACAAAGATAGTATTAAGAAGTTATTATAGTTACGTTAAATTTAAACTAGATATAAAACAAGTCACACTTTATTCAGGTTTGTTACGACTTTTAACACTCCATGTAATCAGTTTGAAGCAAATAAAACTAATAAAAATATAATAAATAATAAAAAGATTAGACAATACTTAATTTATTTGTATCCATTACCTTTCCACTTGCCTACAACTTCTTCAGACCCGCTGCAGACACAAAATTAAATCAACTAACCAGAATGATATCTCTCAGGCGGTACGTTTGATCTAAGCATCTAATGCCCGGGGACTTTGCGTCAGCGTTGAACCAAAATTTTATGATATTGCCATAGGCGTACCTAGGAAATGTTATAATTATTTTTTCTAATGTAACCGACATTGGCCGTTGTAAGTGATGCTGACAAGTGACATTCTAATGCTTTAAAAATAATTTTAGAAGGTCTTTCGGATACATCTTCTTCAGCTTTCCTTTTACACGCATTAGAAACAATTTTTCTATTTAATTTTTGTTCATGTGCCTCATGTCTGTGAGCGCCATCTTTTCTTAAGATTACGTTATCAGGATCAACAGCATAAACTTTGGCTTTACAGTTTAACTTTTTTTGGCTACACCTCCAGGAAATTTCTCCACTTTTTAAAACTTTTGTCTTTTGAAAATATAAAATTTTAGAAGGCAAACAAATCTTTTCCACGTTCACTTTTTATTATGAAATGCATTATCTATAATTTCTTAGAATATTATCAATTACCTATTATATTGCATTTAACTACCTGAAGAGAAGCTCCCGCCCAATATACCTGGACGATTAAAAGACCCCTTTGTAAAAACAGATACAGGAGATATTTTTGCGCCCACTTGACTCCCGCCGTAACCTATTACATATTGCAATTACCCCAAGGCTTTATTACCTGCCTTATCGTTGTACAATTAGGAATTTTCGAAAATGTTTACTGAATATAAAGAAGCACATAAACCTAATATTCCAATTAATATTTGCCTTTATCACCTGTCTTTACCGTTTTTACAGTTTACAATTGAAATTTATATTTTAAGAAATGATCATTTGATTATAATTAGAATTTCTTCTTAGATTTCTAATTTTATAGCTTTATGTAAATATATTATGCAAAGTATTTTAAGAAATCACGGGATTATATCGAGTCGATGGTACAAGGTTATATTGTTACACCCCCATTAACTTTTTTATTTTGAGGTTTAAAAAAATAGTTATAAACAATCAACGAAATCTCCGATTTTATTTATTTTTACCATATATAGATTACAGGCAACGACACTGTACCGAATCAACTAAAAATGTAAAAAACTCCTTTATTTTAAACCGTTTTGAAATATCTTACGTGCGGGTTGAAGTGTTTTCAAAGAAACGACTCATGATCGACATAATTATGTTAATATATATATATATATATATATATATATATATATATATATATATATATATATATATATATATATATATATAAATGTTTGCTAAAATTTTTAGTACCTACTTAATAAACACTAAGAAATGTTAATTAATGGGTTCTCACTGATTCTTCTTGTATTTGTTTTCTCAACCCTTAAAAGTAAAAAGCTAAAGGGAGTGTAAAAATATACACCCTGCACTACATTGAGAGGGTTACTGTTTAAATTTTTGCCATTAACAAAAAGTACCAACTAAAGTTTAAAATTAATACGGGGTGTTCTATTAAAAAAAATGATAAGTTTTGGTAGTATTTCAAAAAGAGTACATAAAAATTGTTTTTACCAAGATATTCGACTTACAAAATCTATACAGTTTAAACCTTATCCATATACTAAATAGTTTTTGTAAGCAACCCTCAAAATTAATAATTCTGTATGTCAAAAACGAATATTGTGAAAACGGAAACATTTTATGTCTAACAGATACTGGGATATCCCGTAGTAACAATGAATTTGGAACACCCTGTACTTTACCTACATATGTATTATATTAGCTTTCAACCTCTTGCGGAAATCTATAAAATTTATTCGCACCATCATATATCATTTAGACCTCTTGACGTGAAAGTACCTACTGCACTGGCAGTTTCGGGTTAGAATTTCGGGTTAGATGCGCTCGAAGGCCAAGAGCAGGCGTCGATCACGGGATCGGAGATATCATTCTGGTTAGTATATTTATTTTGTGCTGCATATACGTAGTGGTGGACAGAATTATATTATTTTAAAAATTGGATTATTAGGTTATGGATTATTTTTAAAACCGAATTATAATTCGAATCATATTACCTACATATACCACCTTATCACTGATACCTAACTCATATTAGGCGGCGTATTCTCGTAATCTGTTCCTCGCCACTTGATATTCATATCGGTATATGTTATTTATAATGTAAATTTATGTTGCTTCGAAGAGCGAACCGCTTTGTTGCCAATTCTTACGGTTTTCAGTGTATATGTATGGGTAGTTGTTACAGCCGGTTGTATGAGAACCATTTAAGACAGAATTAAGGTTTTTCGTAGCCCGCAAACTAAACCAAAACACCACGTTCCTTAACGCTGGATGATGGACATGGTGAATTTTAATAAAATACCAAATGCTAGTTTATCTGTTTTATTTAAATTTTATTAAATACTAATTAACATCTAAGTTAACAATTTTTGATAACTGGTTCAAATGATTTTCATCTAAGGTTAATTTCTCATTCAGTCTAGCTCCTAACGTGACTGCTTCTGGAAATCCGCTATCACACGCATATTGAATACAAGCCTGGAAATAAATACATTATAGCCATTTGTTGGTCATTTAGCGCATTCAAATTAAATTATTTTTCGACAAGAATAAATAAAAACCCAATAAACATTTTAAAACTATAATAATCCAGAAACATAGGAAAATAAACTTAATAAGGCATTTACTTATTTATCAATACTTACAATAGCTCTAGCTGGAGATTTATTATCAATACAATGGTCCACAAAGAGTGAAAGAGCTTCGAATTTGGGCACACCCACTATACTAGTATGTCCCTTGTCCAATTTGTCCATTATAATGCAGCCCTTGTCGAATTCGTTATTTCTTAGAATAAGTGTCATTATTTTGCCGAGCATGTCACCTGTAAAGCTATCAAGAAAAGACAAATGTGATAAAGACAAAGCTGCTCGTGCATTTTTGTAAAATCCATCCCCTACGTTTTGTAAGCTATATACGAGGAATAACTACTATATTCTATCCAATTTGATTTGAGAATCATGACAGGAAAACCAACTGAACAAGAATTCACCCCACTGGTCAGTTCCATGGACAGTTTCCAACAGAACATATTTTAGCAATTACAATATTCATCTTTTCATCTCTTCTTTTCTGATAATCATGGAGGAATCAAATTTCTTTCTATCCGTGTTGGCGACAGTGCATTAGAAAAAGACAAATAAAACGATGTTGTTGCCAGTAAAAAAGAATATGTTGAAACATTTTATTACAGCCGCCTTTGCTAATGCATGTATTTCTGGTTGTCTACTTTGAAAGTTTTATCGGAATTGTCATAAAAAATAAATGCCTAATCTGGCAAAATACGTATGTAAGTTTTATGATTTTATAGCAAAAGACCTCATGTTTTTACTGAACATAAACGGTTTATAAAGATCTCGTTTTTATCAAGCAAAAACAGTGTCAGCAAAGCCACATCAACCTTCTTATTTTATACTAACTACTTAAATTTGTTTCCTGCCCCTCTAAGAAACAATACTCCCTTTAACAAATAATTCGCAACATAGGGATTGAAGAAAAAGTTTTTAAGTAAATAAAGAAAAAATAGCAAAAATGAGTAAATATGTTTATTAAGAAGCAGTTATAATAGTGATTTAAAAAAAATCTTCCCTATCCTATTCTTCGACATATTCTATAATGAAAATGGATCTATAATACAGCCTGCGAACAGTGACGTCTGTGAGAGTTAGCGACGCGATAAAAATTGTTTAATCGAATATACCAAGTAGGTAGTTTACAATTTTTAACTGTAAATGTTGAAAGTCTTAGTTCCAGAAGGATAGATACACTTTGTAGGTACTGGCACTGTGACTTTAGCTTTAAACTGCAACCAAACGTTTCCACTCCTTTTTCTGTAACTAAAGAACTCTTCTGTGATGCCCTCTATTCTCCCCTTTATATCGGGTCGGCGTTCATGTTAATCATTTCCATAACGCCCGGCCCAAGTAATGTAAAGGAGAACAAATATGTACTTTGCGCAAAATTTCGGTAGTTATTAGTCAGTCGCAGATTTACAGAACACGGAAAGCTGCTTAACACATTATATAAACTTTTTAGGTATATTTTTTTCACTGCAAAAACAAATTATGGGAAAGCATGAAATATGTCATGTTTATGTTTCTCATAACCTAACTTTGTATCAGCTGTCAAAAATTTAGAGAGAAAGAAGGCGACAGCGAGAGAATTAGAGAGAAGGAACATGAGAGAGAGACATAATTGATCTCTCCGTTGTAAAATGGGTTTCTGTCATCATTCTCATTTCAGATTGGATAGGGTACAGTAGTGGACACAATCATGTTAAAAATCGGACTATTAGGTTATGCAATATTTTCGTATAATTAAATTATAATTCGGATTATATTATCTATAACGCGCTGCTACTAAAATTCATATAAGGCGGCGTATTCCGATTACGAGAACCGATGTTTCCACGTGACTCCTTGCTTGCATCGGTACTTATATGTTATTTATAATTTAAATTTCTGCTGCGATGAGCGAATCGCGTTGCTCACAGTTTTTGGTTTTTACTTTTACTTTCCATAGAATAATTTCCGTTAAAAATGAGATAATGATATATTTATTATTGAATTGTGCTGAAAAAATATAATATTGAATTTGGTGCCTTAATTACAAATATTTGTTCTCAACACATTTTTACTTACTTCAACCTATTAAATCTGTCTTCACTTTGAGACTCAACGGTGTTGTATAAATCCCATCCAATATTGCTAAACCTTTCAACCAACTCTGATTCATGAGATGGTTCGTTATTTACAATAATATTTAAAACAAAGTCAACTAGTTTTTCCCGATGTATGTGATCGAACACAATCATATCTGACCAGAGTTTTGGGATGTATTCTATTGCACCATTTAATTCGATCTAAAATAAGTTAAGAGAGAGGTTTGTTACAGTTTGTACAAAGAGCCCGGATATTTTTTGTCATTTAATAAAATTTATAAAATAGAAACGTCTGTTGATTATGAGGGTTAATATAAAAATAATAATACAAAGCAATAATCATTCGAAAAATTAAATTTATGTACTCTGGTCCAAACTCCACTAAGTTCTTAAGAGAGTTCATGGAGCTATTTACCTGATTTAAAAGTTCACCCATAATGGCAGGTTCTGGTACGTAAATATTAGGTACCAACTTATTATAAGTATTTTCCATGAATTCCTCCAAGGGAACGCTCATTAACAGCAAGGAAAAATAGTGACGACTAAAACAATACATTTTTTTTAATTTTGACGTAGCCACCACGCACGAGAATTTTCAACTAATTAACTACGTAATTTAGGCAACCGTTACTCAAAATGTATTCTTAAGTTTTTTCCAATCTGTATGTAAAATGCTTTGGATTATGCTACAGATGTTGTTTGTATTTTTTTATTATTTGGAATGAATAAAAATCTTTTTTTATATAAGTTTAGAACGTATGATAGTTCCTATCTTATGCTTACATACTTCGAAACGTACAACAATTCTTCCTTTTCATACTTTGGAGCATATAAGGACCGTCTTTATTTTTCATAACCTTGAAATATATAACAACTTTTTTTAATTTTTCATAACTTTGGAACATGTGATCATCTCTTTTTTATTTTCTCATAATTTTGGATTGGACCACAATTTTCATAGGCTTTCATAACCTTGGAACATATGCTGATCGTGTTTTGATTTCACCATAACCTTGGAGCATATGATGATCTTGCTTTAATTTTCCCATACCTTTCGAGCAAATGACCTTGTTATCACTTTCTTATAAACTTAGAGTCTTAAGTTTATAAGAAAATTAAAACAAGATCATGTTCGGTGCTATGGTGAAATAAAAACACGATCATATTTTTCATATTTTTTTTATTTCTATTTGCATTTTCTCATAAGTTTGAGATGTACGAGAGTCTCTTTTATTGATTCCTAAATTTGGACTGAGACAGTTTTTTTTTAGTTTTTTGCAACTCTGGAGCAAATGATGTTTTTGTTTTCTTATTTTTCACAAGTGTGAAACGTATGAATGCCCCTTTCATTTCTTCACACCTTGGGAATGTATGACAATTCTTAGGTTATCACAACCTTAAAGCATATGATCTGATTTTTATTTTTCAAAACTTCGGATTATATGGTGATCTTTTATGTTTCATAAGTTGACGAAATGATAGTACTTTTGTATTCTTTCATAACTTTAGAATGTATGACAACTCTCGTTTTTATAGCTTCTCATAATCTTGGAGCATATGACTCTTTTTTATATTTTTGATGAATCTCTTCTTTAATTTTTCATAAGTTTAAACAGTCCCTTTTCATCGGTATGAAACACAAGACAATTGTTTATTTCATAATTTGGAAGATATGAATATTTCTTTTCATTTCCTTGGAACATTGCAATGTATGATAGATTTAATTTTTCATAATTTCGGATGATATGACGATCTTTTATTTTTCATAAGTTAAGAATATATCGCTTGCTGAATGCAATACTGGCACAAGTCAACAAATAACTAAACGACTAGATTAATGAAAAGCAAGGAAGCTACATGTTTTTGCTATTAAAGTAACGGAACAGTAAATTATATTAAAACCTGAATTGCTTGCTATGTGGAATTTTATTATATATTTTTTAGTCAAAATACAAAAATAGTGTGTTAAATTTTGAAACTGAAATTAAAATACTTTTATGTTGCGCCACATTTGATTTGTTGAATAAAACAACTTTTGATAACTCAAAAATGATAAATTTTTAGTTGTGCCACTACTGCATTTAACAAGCGATATGATAGTCCTTTTGTATTCGTTCATCACTTTGAAACGTATGGCAAATCTTGTTTTTTAACTTTTCATAACTTTGGAGCATATGATCGTTCATTCTTTTTTCCATAATTTTAAAGCATCCCTTATTAAATTTTCCATAAGATTGACGCATTTTTATCGGTATGGAACATAAGACAAATTCTTAATTATTTCATAATGTGGAAGTGAATATTTTTTCTATCTCCTCATAACTTTGCAACATATGATGGTCCGCAATTGGTTTTCATAACTTTGAAGCATATGATTCGCTTTTTGTAAATTTTCGTCATTTTTAAATATACGAAAAGCGATAATTCCTCCAAGCATTAAACTAAATTGTAACTGTAAGGTCCCAAGCGTAAAATCACGATTATATTTCCTTACTTAACTCGCTGATCTTTCACTCCAATGTCAATTAAATTATCAATATAAAATATTTCGCTAAAAATTTACAAACAGTATTTATAATCTTGTACTTACTAATATATAGACTCTTTGTACGAATCTCCAATTAAATTATAGTTATTACCGAACAACAGTAACTTGTGAACCCTCTCTCCTAAACTGAAAACACCCAGATGGTGCCTTGCGACGTCCATTGCAGTTACAAAGAAGTTTGTGTCGGTGATATCTTGAATGTAGTGCTCTTTGTTTTCTATTTCATTCAGAATATCACTTAAAATTGTACTTCTTGGTCCACCTACATTAAAATAAAATCATTATCTTTTTCTTAGGTGCGTGTTACGATTTCTCAGATTTAAAAAAATCTAAATTATTCTCCCAAGATTCTGTGAACTATTTTCTTGAAAAAATTGTATTGCCTTCAAAAATTAGTAAACCAAAAATCATTGTTTCCAATTTTTATTCGAAAATACATTTTAGAATATATAGTCTATCGCCCAAGTTTAATATGTTTAGAATATGTTGTTGTAGTCATAATGTTAACTTTTCTTTTCTACACATATAGGTATCAGATTTTTAATAGTTTATAAAATGATAAAAAGGTTAGAAAAAGACCTAAGTAAACTTATTTAGAAAAAAATAATCATCAGTTTTTTAGATAATAATAGTTTTTATTCATGCTTGGGGGCAATTTGATTCACGATTACGGGGCATTTTGATGCATATCAATGTACCCCGCTAGTGTACAGGGTCTCCAATTTTCGGCACTTTTGCGGGGTATCTCCCTTATTTTTAAAGATAGAGGGTTGCGGTTTTCGCGACAGTGTGCTACTTTTTGATGAAACGAAAGATGGCATAAAAATATTTTTCATGGCTCCCTTCGTTTTTGACATACAGGACGAAATTTATTTTGTTCCATTTTCGGACCCCCCTCGCATTTCAGTTATCTTGTAACTTATAAAAAAAGTAAAAATGGATCCTATTAGAGTTTTCTACGTAGAATCGAGTGGCGTGGTTAGATTTTCATTCGATGTGATATTTTTCGAGATATTAACCAAATAAATGTTTTTTTTAATGGAACACCCTGTATATTTCTTAACCATTAAGTTTCCCTTTCGAGAGCTTTTCAAAAATATATAACACTTTATAGTTATTTTTTCCTTTTAGGCCTTAAATCGAACTATTTAATTTTAAGTTTTAATTTTGCGTAGTTGGCCGTGTTTAACATGTGGTTTAAAGTCAATTCAGGTATTTAGATTTAAAAAATAAACTGGTTAAAACCTGTATTTTCATTAATTTATTAAAATTGGTATTATTTTTTAAACTACAACGCTACCTGTTATCTAGATATATAGAGAATCCTAACCAGAACTAAAACGGCTTAGTTTTTTATCATTTGAAAATTAAATTAGTTGTCTTGGATTATTAATAGCAAATAAAAGTCTAATTTAAAAACAAAACATACAAAACTTTATATAACGAAAAGAGTTAGTCCATTTAATACATTCTAACTATTTTCGTTACCTAAAGTTTTGTATGTTTTATTTTTAAATTTGACTTTTATTTGCTATTAATAATTCAAGACAACTAATTTAATCTTTAAGTGATTAAAAACTAAGCAGTTTTAGTTGTGGTTAGGATTTTCTATATATCTAGATAACAAGTAGTGTTGTAGTTTAAAAATAATACCAATTTTAATAAATTAATGAAAATTCAGGATTTAACCAGTTTCTTTTTTAAATCTAAATAATTGAATTGACGTTAAACCACATATTAAACACGGCCAACTACGCAAAATAAAAACTTAAAATTAAATAGTTCGATTTAAGGGCTAAAAAGAAAAAATATCTATAAAGTGTTATATATTTTTGAAATGCTCTCGAAAGGGGAAACTTAATGGTTAAGAAATATACAGGGTGTTCCATTAAAAAAAACATATGTTTGGTTAATATATCGAAAAATATCACATCTGATGAAAATCTAACCACGCCACTCGATTCTACGTAGAAAACTCTAATAGGATCCATTTTTACTTTTTTTACGAGTTACAAAATATCTGAAATGCGAGGGGGGTCCGAAAATGGAAAAAAAAATCAATTTCGTCCTGTATATCAAAAACGAAGGGGGCCATGAAAAACATTTTTATACCATCTTTCATTTCATCAAAAAGTAGCACACTGTCGCGAAAACTGCAACCCTCTATCTTTAAAAATAAGGGAGATACCCCGCAAAAGTGCCGAAAATGGGATACCCTGTACAGTACTGCTCAGCGTGCCTGATTTAATTGATAGCTAAGTGGTCGATGGCGTTTCCTAAACTCGTCAAATATTGGCTTCTGAAAATCTACTAAAAAACAATTGCAATGACAATTCCAAAGTTGTTCCCGAAGAAAATCACTCGAGAAAAAAAAAATAAAAGACAAGGAAGAATCAAGAATGCACTATTAAAAAACTGAAAACTAAAAATGTATTTATTTATTAAAAAGGTCAAACTCTCTTAGAATATACCTAGAGTAAACCTATTCTATTTTCTTTGTTAAACACATTATTTGACATTCGTAACAAAGTATAGGCAACCCATAATAACACTTGTAAATTTTTGTTGCATAAGGAAAAGCGAGTATTTGTATCGAGAGAATAGTGAGATTTTGAAACTAGAAATTGCAGACACGCTAACCCATAAACAATAAAATTTAAAGTGGTGTTTCTACCACATTATTTATAAAAATCTAAAAATTAAAAAACAATTCAGTCTTCCTCATCTTTGGTTGGCTTATAAATTCATTTAGCAAATGAGGTGAAAACTCTGATTAAAATACCACTCCAAATTTTATCGGTTATGGGTTACCGTGTTTGAAATTTCTTTTTGCAAAATTTTCTTAATAGGTTTCAGCATTGTGCTCAAAACCTTTAAGAGGCACATGCCTTTTTGTTGTAAACAGAATCAAAATGTGTAAAAATAAATTACAATAAGTAATAGTTATTCTAATTTTGATGTTTTTTACACCATAAACGAGATGGTTATTGAAAATTGCACCCAAAGAAACAGAACTTTTATCTTTACCAGACTTATTTACGTGCTGAAAAACATGGTAATAAGAATCCTTAGTAAATATCTAAATAATACTTACGCTCTTTACAAAAAGTGGTGAGTACATAGTACCACGAACCTAAACTAGGCTCAATACCTAAATCCTTAAATTCCCTTAACGTTTTCAGAACGAATTCTTTCACAGACTTATTGCCTCCCATTGTGCTTAAAGTAAACAAGACAGCATTTAAAGTTCCTAAATTCGGTTTCAAACCTGCTTGCTTCATGTTTGCTAGCATATTTATGACAAAAGCCCATCTAAAATAAGATTTAGTGAGTTAAAAGGGTAATTGTTCGGATTATTGTAAGCACCGAATTTTTTCATGAAATTTTGCACTGACCCTAATTTTGGGTCGTAGAATACGAATCCGAAGTCAGTTTTTGGCGGTCTCGAATGGTTTTTAAAGAAAAAATTTTTAACTTTTAGATTAGGTTTTTCAATGAATTTCTTTAAATTTCGGCACTTTTACTTAAACACATCTATACAAGTCATTACACACTATTTTTCTGGACCATATTTAGGCAAATTTCTGTAAAAACACATTAAAAAAACAGAGAAAATATCAAAAAACTGAAAGAAAATAAACACGCCATCTGTGGTACACATTCTGATGGAAAGACCAAATTTACAAATCGTTTTTCCCACAAATTTTAACAGTTTCCGGCCATGAATAAATCCGAAAAAGTGATGGCAAGCAAACCTGAGAAAAAAGGTGGTCAGGTTAGCTCAGTTTTGATTGATATATATATATATATATATATATATATATATATATATATATATATATATATATATATATATATATATCAATGAAAACTGAGCAAACCTGACCACCTTTTTGCTCACCCAACCTGAGCAAAGAGGTGGTCAGGGTTGCTCAGTTTTCATTGATATAGATATATATGTATCTATATCAATCAAAACTGAGCTAACCTGACCACTTTTTTGCTCAGGTTTGCTTGGGTTGGGTATACACCTTTTTGTTCAGATATGGTTGCATGCATCAGCATGCAGGTGTTGGATTACTGATCAATAGGATTTTGGTTAGGTCTGATGTAGGTTAAAATTAAAAAATGTTGTTGACTAAGTTGGACAGAATAGTAACTTTAGTTTGTCATGGTTAGCTTTTATTTATTCCTAATTTACAACTTTTTCATGAAAAATAACTAAACCTGGCAACGCCGGACACTTGACAGCTGGGAAAATAATGGCGACGACTAGCGAGTAAAATGGAATTTTCTATAGGTAAAAGCAATTTTCTTAGCTATTTTTGCCTAAATGTGGTGTTTTGTGTGACGAAATAAAATAAAAATTATAAGTTTACAGATATGTTTAAGTGAAAGTGTCGAAACTTAAAGGAATCTATAAAAAAAGGTAACCTAAAAGTTAATTTTTTTTTTTTTTGAAAAACCATTCGAGACCGCCAAAAACTTACTTCGGATTCGTGTTCTACTACCCAAAATTAGGGTCTGTGCAAAATTTCATGAAAAAATTCGGTGCTTACAATAATCCGAATAATTACCGTTAAAAGTAAAATATCTTGCAATAAATTTAAAGAATTACATATTTGAATACTATAAATTAAGAAATTTTATCTATTTGGTTTATTTTAAAGGACGTACCGTAAGTCATAATTTTCCTTTAAAAAATTAGCTACTTTAATGATTGAATTGTAAGTATCCACATTTAAAATAATTCCCTTTTGTTGCGCCTCTTCAAATAGATTCATTGCTCTGTCAACCTGATTGAATTTGGCCATTCCTTGGATTATCGTATTGTATGTTTCGGCAGTGGGTTTGTCTATACTTATAAATATTTCTTCTGCTGCACTACCATCTCTGGAAATTAAAAAATAAAACATTATACTGTTTAAAATATAGCCTAAAATTTAACTATTTTAAGTCGGAAATCTTACTTCCATGTTTTTCTTTGTTTTTCTCTTAACCTAGAACTTTGTTTAAACCATCTTTCTTCAATAAATTCCTCATCCAATGTATCTTCACTGTTATTGTAACAGAGTAATTCTAGTAAACTTTGTTGTGATTCTGGGGACACTTCTATACCTTCAAGAATAGAAAATTGAAACATTATGTTCAGATTCACTAAGAAGATATAAGATTTAGTGCTGGTTTAAATTAAGATCTTCTAGTTGATCAGTTGCGTTTTGACAAGTTTTTGTCATGTCATTGCTAATAAGTTGTCCTGAAAAACTTATGAACTGTTCTGATATTTCAGCGATTTGCTTGGTTTCCAAATGATTTTTATCTTGGAACGGGTTGCTAGAATGAATTTAGTTCTATTATTGTCGAAAGTACGTACTTTATAAATTTACAAAAAAAACTCAGCAGCAAATTCATAGTATAAAACTTAGATGTCTTATTCTTACACTTGTCAGTTTAAAACGTTTGGTTGTCAAATTAGACGGGACAAAAATTCCAAAAGCAATCGGCCTGTTCAGTCACTTCGACTTTTCAATAAATATGTTAATATTATTGAACAATCGGTCAATCGAAACATGCACACAAAAAATTACGTCGATGGGACAATAACAAAAATATGAAGGTTTAAAATTCGACAGAATTCAAAAAAATTCAGTTTTCCGTCTGACGTCATGCTACGAAAAGAACTGAACGTAGTGGGCAATGTAGAAAAACAAATTAAGGATACGGCAACACCGCCATGCGCAACTTTCGGCCGTTTTAGTGCCAATGCTTGACAAATAATTAACACTAAAAAAAGTTTCAATAACAAATTAACCACGATAATTAAGATTCCACGGTATTTTGTTAATACTAGCACTATTAAAACTTGAAACCTAATAATTTTGTTATTTTTATAGTAAAATCTCTGTAAAATTCACTTCCTCTGGAAATTTTTTACGTCAAACTTAATACACTTATACAACACTAATAAAACAGTAGGTATATCCATTAATGAAAAAAAAACGTTCCTAAAAACGTTAACTAATTAAATACAATGAACAATGCTTAAAAGATTCCACGATATTTTTATTTATTTTAGGACTATTGAAAAACTGAAAACTAAATATTTATTTATTTATTAAGAAAGATAACGCCTAGCTTTACTAAATGTGACATTCGCGAGAAAGCATAGGCAAGCCAAAACACTTCATAGAGAGATTTAGCAACTAGAAATTGCAAACATGCTAACCCATAAACGATAAAATTTAAAGTGGTTTCTATCAAGATTTATAAAAAAAGGAAAAATCAAAATAAATTCAAAATCTTAGGTAGGCTTATAAATTCATTTAGCAAATAAGGTGAAAACTGTGATTAAAATACTACTCTAAATTTTATCGGTAAAGGATTAGCGTATCTGCAGTTTCCTCTTATAAAATCTCCTTTAATACGATAGAAAATCGGTCGATCGCCTGATTTGAACACCAGCACTGAAACAACAAAAAGAGGATAAAAGGGACAGGGAAGCAAGAGCGACATAAGAATATGTATATGAAGAAGTTCTTTGATATTGGTAATTTTTCACATTTTAGTGTTATAGATATAGTGTTATAATAGTGACGGAAAATAAGTAATAAATGGGTACTTTACTATTTTTATATGGTGATAATACATTTTTAAATACATAGGGACGTAATATTTAATTTCATGTCAGTAATGTTTTAAATATAATGCATTTTTGGCAATAATAAATTATTACTTAATAGGTTATTGTTGGATAATTCTAGCGTAATATATTTTTAAGTAAAATAAATTAAATCATAATATTCCCCTCAAAAATAAAATGTTGGCAACGTCGCATGTTCGGGCACGCGTATGTTCAGGTTTTTGGGTGTTGGAAAATTTTTTAAATCGTTCGATTAAGCCAAAAAAAAGTACTGAGTGTCACTAGAGTACCTCAGGACTCACCCTTTGAAATATATTAAATCATTTCCATAACACCCTGTATATAAATAAATAAAATAAAATAAATAAATAATGTCTTTATTTTATAATCGCCGAAGTCCAGAATTATACTGCTCCACTCAACCGACTATACAAGAAAGTAAATTGTTAACAAACAAATTTACACAGAAATACATATAGCAAAAAAAACATTTCATAATTAAAATTAAAATTAAGAACAATTCATAATAGTCGTACAGAAGCAATAACTTGAATTCACAAAAGAGACAATAGTGATATCAATATAGACACATGTTCCTGATAAATATATGTAGCTAATTACATTGTTAAAGGAAAAGAATCTTTTCCTTCACATATGTAGCTAACTTACTGAATTCTTCTATAAATCGTGATTGAAGCCACAAAACTAATATTTTTTGTCTTAATTGGACAGAATAAAAAACGAAAAAACAACACACTACAAAAAATGAAAAAATTGTTGTCTAAGGAAGGACTAAAATTACTTTTACTTAGGTAAGTATCAACAGGCACGAAACTGATGGGGTGAAGAGTTATGGCGAGTAAACTAGTTTTGTGAAAAAATTGATAATACAATAATTAACCTCATGCGCGCTCGCCTGCAGCAGAAGAGGGCAGATAATAAAATACATGTTTTAATCTGAATATTACACCCCAATTTCATAATCTTTATATGGCGACACGGTACTGACGATCATCCATAAGGTTATTTGGTCAATAACCCCCCTAAATTTATTTTTAATCATTCACATAATTTATTTTTTAAAACCAAAAAAAAAATCTTTTCTCTCAAAAAAGTGCAAGTCCATTCGAAAACTACCCAACAAAGAATTAAGCCAAGTTTGCTTGGGGCTCGGCCGTATTTTAAGTTGACCTCATAGGTTTTTATGGACTATATAAATGAAGACCACACTGCAAAAACCATGAAGGACACTTTTTTCGCAACATTAGTTACAAATGCCAAACAATAGCCGATAGCCCAAAGGTAGTAGATTATACTGGCATAGGTCACATTGCAATATTGCTGAAAGTCTGGACATTATCTAGAAAATAATACGAGTATATCATATACTAAGAGTGGAAACTATGTTTTAACCGCACGTAGGTGGTAGTTTGCAAAACTCGCCTACGGCTCGTTTTCAAACTATTACTCGCGTGCGGCAAAAACCCATTCACCAACTGCGTTACATACGATATTTTATCTGTAACCGTACGGTAATAAATTCAGCCGCGTTAGTGCGGTAAAGGACTTACAGTACTCAAAGTAGTGCGGTAATAATTACTCCACGGTTGTAGATAAATTTACTATCTGAACAAACGCTTGTTTGTGTGTTTTCATGACAACTATCTTTTTTTGCTAGTGTTTCATAATTTTTGTTTTTTTGGGTGGTTTTGATTTTGATCAAACTCGACCAAAGTTTACCGAATAACTATTAGTTGCCGCACTCGTCAGCATGTCTTCCTCGTCCAAGTCGCTGTAGGCTGCCAGTAGGCGAACTTTGGTCGATAGAGTACACTGTGGCTCGAGTAAGCGGATTTCACGCGAGTTATATGCGGTGGTCCAAATAAATAGCAAACGACAGCCCACTAAATAATATCGCAGTCGGCACGCCTGTGACCGTCAATGCCGCCGGTTGCCCCGGGCCCCTATGGAAATACACTCTAACTGCTCCGTGAAATATACCATTGCAAATCACTTTAGACAAAGAAAAACTAATTACCTAATATGCGCATTGTAATTGCATAAACTTTTGTTTACATTTCATTATGTGGCGCTGGCACTTATTTTGTTTATTAAAGAGGTGTTTCGGCTTTTGTAATTTTGTTGTGTAATGCGTTTTTGGATATTATTTAATATTTGTGTTGTGTCCTTTGTGTATAAGTGTAGTACTAGTACTTGAGTACCTACTTGTGTTAACAATGGCTTTAACAGTGCAAGAAACTGTTTGCATGTAATTTTAAAAAAGTCACAGCAAAAATGCAATTTTAACATATGGTTTTTTGCGGTGTTTATTTATAGGTAAACAATTTCTTGGCAGAACTAGGCACATTATTAAAATACCTTCCTGAATTAAAAAAGTGTATTTTGCTTGTTATGTTGATATTACTAGTTGCCCACAAAATTTGCCCCACCTGTAAAAAAAACTCACGGGCCGCGCCAGCTGACGATGTTAACTAAGAGCAGACTTTTGGCAACAATGGAAAAAATAATTTTGATTTTCTGAAATGATGGCCAGCAATAAAAGTTTTAGATATTCTTTAAGCAAAAAGTATTAAAAGAGAGTATTAAAACTCTTTCTCTTGAAAAAATTTTTTGATTATTATTTCAACTACCTAGTGACAGGCCCAAGCAGGGAACTGACACGTTATGGTTAATTTGTTTAAAAAAAGATTAAAAATATAATAATAATAAACTTTCTTAAGTACTCAAGTACTTACATCTCACATACGATCACATTTATAATTTCATTATTGTAATTAATTCTAAGCAATATATTGTCTACAAAAAATGAAATAATCTTATATTTGCAATTCAAAAAAACATAAATATATTATTCAGAATATCTAGGACAAATTCAGTTTAAAAAACTGACTAAAATAAGTTAAGACCTGCTAACTGCCTTGTTGCAATTCTTATTTATTAAACAACAGCCATTTACCTTTCGTTTTTAAGAGTTTGTTGATAAGAATGGCATCACTAACTTGATTTTTATCAATAACACTCCTTAAATCATCTTCTGTTACCTCACTGTTTTCATTATAAACAACTCTTGGAAAAAATAATTCAATTGGTGGGTCACATTCTCTATGATTAAAAAGTTCAGGATGTTGACTTCTTACCCAGTGGGCTGCTTTCCTACCTAAAGAAGGAGTTATTTTGGGAACTTCTTATGTCTTTGGTTATCAAACTACATCTTATTTGTAAGCCAAATTTAAAGTTCCACAGAATGGCAGTTGTGGATAACCAATTGAACATGGTTTCATATAAACAAGAATCGCCAATATTATTCTAATTGGTGAGATTTAAATTTTAATGTCAAATTCAATGAGGACAATATTCAAATATCACGATTCACATTTATATGAAACAAGACCAAGTTGTTATTAGTTTTTTCTACTCCCATACTTTAATTGACCTATTAGACATTACTACCTGTACTTTAATGAATTTCATTAAGATATAGATTTTTTATTAGGATACAGTTTATAACCAATAGAAATACATCACAGCAATATTTGGTCAATATCAAAGATTGCCATGACCACGACAGATTTACAATTACTTAATCAATTTTGACAGTTCATAGATACCGTTTACTTCACGATACACATACAACGGTATGCTACGTTGTGACGTCACTTCGAGGAAAAATCTTAAATTGACTAGGCGCTTACCTGAGTAAATGAAATATGACAATGATATTTTAATAAACGTCAACTCAACACCTACCCGACAATAACTTGACCTGTAATAATATTTTAATAAACGTCAACTTAACACACTACCCAACAATAAACTGACCTGTTCTTATGTACAAGGGGTGCAAGCGTCTAGTCCATTTAGGATTTTCCCTCGAGGTGATGTCATAGCGTAGCAAACCGTTGTAAGTGTATCGTGTGTTTACTTAGTAAGCGTATAATATTTGTGCTTTTTGAAAATAAAATCTGTGATAGTGAGAGTGGAATTGAAAATTTAACTCCACCAGAAATTGTGGAACAGGCTACAAGAGCCGGAAACAATTTATTACCTGTAAAATCAGCAAAAACATAGGAAAAAGTGTATTCTGTTTAATAAATTTTGAAAACTGAAATTTCTGTTTTTCATTAAGAATTGTTACTGATCATAGAAAAAATCGTGTCTGCAGCTTATATTTAATGGCTATTAGGACACTCATTCTCATGTCTTAATAGCAATCGTTAAATGCTCATTGCATAATATACTATTTTATAGGTCTGTTTTTAAGATAAAATACTTTACATCAATAGAAGTTATTTGAATAAGTACCTGCTTCGCGAGCCATAGCATAGGTTCTTTTTGAAATATTTGACATTGGTACGAGATACGGATCATCGTGATATTTATAATGTGGAGCAGTAGGATCTTTTGTAATAGTACTTTCAAGAGCCCTTAAAACATCCGTTGGTCCTCTTGGAATTCTTTTTGGAATTTCAATTTTTTCCTCAGCAGAAGCGGACAAAAGACGATTAAAGATTTTGGTCTGCCTAAGATTATGGGATCTGTACAAAAATAAATATAGGTATTAGAATTTTTCGAAAAATATAGCGGAAACGTTAGAATTAACCTAGGTACATAATAAAAAAATCACAAAGTCAAAGTCTCAATTTGAGACTTTGACTTTGTGATTTTTTTTTTTTTTTTTTTTTTTTTTATTTGCAATCTAAATCAGGTCTCTTTGAGAAATGGACTACTTCTTCGAACTAGGTACATAACACAACACAGAAGATAATTTCATTAGGTTTTGGGAATAACGAAAAATAACCTTTTTAAAAAAAGTCCTGGTATATTCATGGTAAGAAAAATTTATTCTTTTTTCGGTCTATTCTCATTCGTTCAAAAAATTCACGGGAAAAAATTTAATTTTCAGAAAATTTCTAGGTTAATAATTTTTAATAGGTTAGGTTATTTTTCTTTCTTTCTTCACCTGTTATTGGCCCTCGTCCATGGGACAGGTTGGCCAGCTCTCCACCCGGTCCGGCGCTTAACCAGAGCCCTAGCTACCCTTAGGGATGGCTTACACGATACCCAGTTTGGATGGTAATTCCCTTAGAATCTCCGATTTGTCGGGTATGTACCCTCGGAGATTCCGAATACAAACAATAACCATTAATTATTTTGGTTGGAATGTTCTTTTCAATTTAAAGGCTTGTCCAGCCAACTGCGGTGCGCCAAACCGCACAGCGGCGCCGCCCGTTTAATTTTGAAGGTAAGCCGCGCCGATCTGTGCCACTTCGAACTCGAGAAGAGCAATCGGCTTCGACCATCAGCGAACACGATGCAACTCTTGTCGGCACCGGGCACATCAAAGAAAAGCGTTCATTCGCGCGTTCTATTTTGACGGCTTTTTAAGTTTTGTTCTGAGTTTGCCTACAAACCCACAATATGTACTATGTACGATTGTTGTGAATTAAAAATGAGTTTTGGACGGTGCGTCTGTTCTAGACCTCTATTTTTGGGGGGGCTTAAGCCCCCGGTTTACATATTTGGGGGGGCTTAAGTCCCTGGTTTATATATCGGCGGCTATGCCACTCTATTGGATTTGGGGGGCTAATTCGAGATTTGGGGGGGGGGGGGTTAGCCCCCCCAAGCCCCCACCTAGAAACGCCTATGCGTCATAAAGAAATTAAAAAACTGGTAGATTTGTATCAACAAAAACTTTTAATACTACTTCATGTAATGCTCTACAAACGTAATTCAATCGTTAATATACTCTACTTGGATACTTTGAAGAGGTACGTAAATTTGTAAAGGAATCTCATATGGTCAAAAAACGTAAAGTTATTGCCAACCTCTTTTGAGGATGTAGCGATTCTGTAATTTGTGTCAATTTTTCTCATAATCGGTTCAATCAGTCGATAGATATTCAAAATCTTCTATAGACATACAGCAGAAATTTTCAAACTGTCCACAATTTGCTAACAAGCAATTCGTTTAAAAGATTATCCCCTCCACAGTCATATTCTTCTATTTTGCTGTAACCCAATGGCAACGTTTTCTTCGTTTTTCCTTTTTATTTAAGTGATGATAATTTACGATATTACGAAAGCAACACTCGCTATTTTTGCTTTTCGGTGCTCCATTTCCATCTATTCGGGCTTACAATGGAACTTCCTGCTCAACCAGAAACTTCTAGCTCCATTTTGCTTAGCTTCTTGCGCCGTGAATTGCCGCGCGGCACCTTTGGTCTGGACATACCTCTACCTGTTTAGGTCGCGGCCACTGATTTCTACACTATAAAGGTGCACGCTCACTTAGGCGAAGCGTCGCGAAGAGAAGAGAAGAGAATTTTATCCATCCAAGAACTTTACATGCAATCAAATGGGAGCCCGCACACTGAAGCGTCGAGAAGCGTGTGCGGGCTTCCATTTGATTGCACGTAAGTTTCTTGGACGGATAAAATTCTCTTCTCTTCTCTTCGCGACGCTTCGCCTAAGTGAGCGTGCACCTTTAGTAGGATTTGCTAGTATTCATAGATTGGAAGAGGAAGATTTCAGGAACAAACCTAAAAATTTATGTGTTTATAAAAAAAAGATGTTAGACTAAAATACCTAATAAAAATAGTGATTAATATGGGTAAGCAAACAGCAGTTAATACATTTGAAATAATTTAAGAAATTGTCATTAAATGTAAAGTTTATATCAGGTAATTTTGTGACTTTATTAATAAATCGAGATATTAAATTATTTTAGATTTAAACGAAGCTAGAAAAAATCTTGAAGTTGCATTAGGAGAAGATCTAAGAAAACAATATTTTGATTATTTGAGACAGTGGTTCCTCTTTAATCCTACACTAACAAAAGAACAGTTTGATCAGAATGTGAGAAAATTATTTTACAGTGAGGAACAAGTAGCGTGTCACAATGAATTTTTGCTGGCTATATTAAACAAAGCAAGTTCCAATAATAAGCCTAAAAATGTAAGACAAGTTAGTGACAAGGGAGTATTTGAAACTGCTGACTTTTCAGGTAAACACCTTTTTAGCAGGCACAAATATAATGACATACCTACAAAAAATACAGCAGGAAATTTCTTTGTTTTGTAGACTATGTGCAACCAATTAGTCCAAATCGTGTTCTTCCATCAAATTATGAATATAGGTCAGCAGCAGCTGAATTGTTTACACCTGATAATGGTTTTATTGCCTGTAGAATTGCTGTAGCTGCCTGGGAAAATGGCATGGATGGGGCTGATAATGGGGTCACTGAGTTTATTGTTCATTCTTGTCAGGTAAACCATAGGAAAGAATCAAGTATTTACTGATGTATTTTAAACCATAAATAAGTACCTATGGCAAGTGTTTATTTGAACAGAACCTTTTAAACTGACCTTAAGTTTCGATGTTACAGACTTTCTTGAAAAACATAATTTGTGCAATGGTTACAAAAGCAAAGTCATACAAAGTGAGAGACGGAAAGTTACAGTACGGTTTTAATATGCCAGTTCCTGATCCATATATTAGAAATTACAGCAATGTTACGGATGAATCTATAGAGTCAAAAGTCAAATTTGAAGAAGATATACTTTTACCTAAGTGTAAGATGTCACTGGAAAGAGCAGAGCAAGAAGTTGCATATGCTTATGCAGCAACAAAAAATGTAAGTATACATTTTGAATAAAAGCATTCAAGTGACTTAAATATCTTGCTAGAAACTTTCTTAGCAGTACTTAATAATACAAAAATTAATCAGTTAATACTTAATTGGGATTTAAGTACTTACTGTTTTTGAAGTTTTTTTGACAAATTTCGGTAAAAATTTAAAATATAATTTTTTACATCTTTGAACTACTTAAAATTTATAAGGTAGAATTTATTTTGGAGAATTAAAGCTCTCGCCAAATTATAATACTTATTTACTTCCAATTATTAGTAAAATTAGGAACGATTTGAAAATAAAATACAAATATTTATTTAAATACTTACATCGTGTAATTTGAAAATGCAAAATACGAAAAGCCTTCGGTTAAAGTAATAGAAAAATGTTTTACTACCCGATGTATGGATACCACAATATACCCTGAGGCAACGCGTGTAATCTAGTTTTGGGCCTGTGTAAATGTCTGTAGCATTAAATTACCTTCTACAGTAGACTATTTTAATCTTCTATTCTTTGAAGTAAATATTTCACTGTATTTTGAAAATGGACGCTCTATAAAGTATATTAAGCTAGCTCACCATGGTGACGTCGCGCATTTCTAACCTAATGGATATTTAGTTGCTAATTAGTTACGCCAATCCCGATTTAGTTGCTATTCATCCCTCCAAGATACACGCGGTGAGCTAACTTAAATATTAATCTAGCAGACCAATTACTATAACTCGGGTTCTGATCAACTTATCGACTTTGTTCAGCCGCCATATTTAGTTGCTAATTAGTTGCTGGAAGATAGCATAGTTTATTTTACCCCCCCCCCCGTCAACCCTTAACTCCAGGATCGGCACCCCTAAAGGCATGAATTTCAATATGGCTCTGTAGGTAATTATAAATGGTTCTATATTTAGTTGCTAATTAGTTGCTGACGTTTTATGCTTTTTATTTTTTTTCCCTCCCCATTATGCCCGATAACTACGGTGGTGCTAGAATAATTGTTTGTCTATTCAACCCTTCCGCGCAACTTTTGATCAATGAGAGATATCGACTTCGTTCAACCGCCATATTTAGTTGCTAATTAGTTGCTGGAAGATAGCGTAGTTTATTTTACCCCCCGTCAACCCCTATCTCCAGGATCGGCACCCCTAAAGGCATGAATTTCAATATGGCTCTGTAGGTAATTATAAATGGTTCTATATTTAGTTGCTAATTAGTTGCTGACGTTTTATGATTTTTATTTTTTTCCCCTCCCCATTATACCCGATAACTACGGTGGTGCTAGAATAATTGTTTGTCTATTCAACCCTTCCGCGCAACTTTTGATCAATGAGAGATATCGACTTCGTTCAACCGCCATATTTAGTTGCTAATTAGTTGCTGGAAGATAGCGTAGTTTATTTTACCCCCCGTCAACCCCTAACTCCAGGATCGGCACCCCTAAAGGGATGAATTTCAATATGGCTCTGTAGGTAATTATAAATGGTTCTATATTTAGTTGCTAATTAGTTGCTGACGTTTTATGATTTTTATTTTTTTTTTTCCCTCCCCATTATAACCGAAAACTACGATGGTGCTAAAATAACTGTTTGTCTATTCAACCCTTCCGCGCAACTTTTGATCTATGAGAGATATCGACTTCGTTCAACCGCCATATTTAGTTGCTGGAAGATAGCGTAGTTTATTTTACCCCCGGTCAACCCTTAACTCCAGGATCGGCACCCCTAAAGGGACGAATTTCAAAATGGCTCTGTATATATACGCAGATATTTATAATTACCTACAGAGCCATATTTAAATTGATGCCTTTAGGGGTACCGATCCTGGAGTTAAGGGTTGACCGGGGGTAAAATAAACTACGCTATCTTCCAGCAACTAATTAGCAACTAAATATGTCGGTTGAACGAAGTCGATATCTCTCATAGATCAAAAGTTGCGCGGAAGGGTTGAATAGACAAACAGTTATTTTAGCACCATCGTAGTTTTCGGTTATAATGGGGAGGGAAAAAAAATAAAAATCATAAAACGTCAGCAACTAATTAGCAACTAAATATAGAACCATTTATAATTACCTACAGAGCCATTTTGAAATTCATCCCTTTAGGGGTGCCGATCCTGGAGTTAAGGGTTGACCGGGGGTAAAATAAACTACGCTATCTTCCAGCAACTAATTAGCAACTAAATATGTCGGTTGAACGAAGTCGATATCTCTCATAGATCAAAAGTTGCGCGGAAGGGTTGAATAGACAAACAGATATTTTAGCACCATCGTAGTTTTCGGTTATAATGGGGAGGGAAAAAAAATAAAAATCATAAAACGTCAGCAACTAATTAGCAACTAAATATAGAACCATTTATAATTACCTACAGAGCCATTTTGAAATTCATCCCTTTAGGGGTGCCGATCCTGGAGTTAAGGGTTGACCGGGGGTAAAATAAACTACGCTATCTTCCAGCAACTAATTAGCAACTAAATATGTCGGTTGAACGAAGTCGATATCTCTCATAGATCAAAAGTTGCGCGGAAGGGTTGAATAGACAAACAGATATTTTAGGACCATCGTAGTTTTCGGTTATAATGGGGAGGGAAAAAAAATAAAAATCATAAAACGTCAGCAACTAATTAGCAACTAAATATAGAACCATTTATAATTACCTACAGAGCCATTTTGAAATTCATCCCTTTAGGGGTGCCGATCCTGGAGTTAAGGGACGACCGGGGGTAAAATAAACTACGCTATCTTCCAGCAACTAATTAGCAACTAAATATGGCGGTTGAACGAAGTCGATATCTCTCATTGATCAAAAGTTGCGCGGAAGGGTTGAATAGACAAACAATTATTCTAGCACCACCGCAGTTTTCGGGTATAATGGGGAGGAAAAAAAAAATAAAAATCATAAAACGTCAGCAACTAATTAGCAACTAAATATAGAACCATTTATAATTACCTACAGAGCCATATTGAAATTCATGCCGTTAGGGGTGCCGATCCTGGAGTTAAGGGTTGACGGGGGGTAAAATAAACTATGCTATCTTCCAGCAACTAATTAGCAACTAAATATGGCGGCTGAACAAAGTCGATAAGTTGATCAGAACCAGAGTTATAGTAATTGGTCTGCTAGATTAATATTTAAGTTAGCTCACCGCGTGTATCTTGGAGGGATGAATAGCAACTAAATCGGGATTAGCGTAACTAATTAGCAACTAAATATCCATTAGGTTAGAAATGCGCGACGTGACCATGGTGAGCTAGCTTAATATACTTCGCTCTATATCCAAATGTAATGTTTGCATATCTAAAACACTGCAAGTTACTGCCGCAATTATCAGCACTTACGCAACGCCCAATATCACGTAGTTGCGCGAAATCCGTATTTTTGTGTAACAAAGACTTAAACTTGATGGCAGCTGCAACACCTGTTTTAAGTTTGTAGAGCTGTATTTACATTATCAACTATGTGCAATGTCAGGAAGTGACAAATACCTATGTTGAATGCTGTCAATAGCATCTACTAATACACGGTAATTTGTGTCTAGAGTATGCATATCTGCTTCGATTTTAGGGCTATTAAAGTGCTGTCGACTTGCAGAATGGCAATTTGTTGGTCAAACTGAGAAACTACAGATTTAACAGCGTGGAAATGTTGATTTTAGTAAAATGCAGTATTCAGCCCTGTTCCCCATTTTGTTAATATGGGCTCGATTTAACACATGTTTTTTACTTTGAATGTGTTGTCTGCAACTAAAGGAACTCCATCCCACGATTCACGTGTCACAAACAGAACATTTTATTTCCTTTCCTTCCATTGTACTTAGGTCAGGAAAGCCATATAATAATCTTTACACTTTGTACCCAAACGGCAGAGCGACGAGGCATCGCCATAGCCTATTGACTTTTATATATAGACACCTACACCTGACAGCGTGCGCAAACAAGAGCTAATTTACCAGGGTGAAATATTGTGTTTGTACGCACGGCCACCGGTCATATTTCTTGAGCCAGATCGGCGAGGGGCATGCGCACAACTCGCTTGTTGTCATCTGCTACACCTTTTGCATAACCAGCTGGAAAACAATCAGAGTCGGATCGACGCGTCCTGTCCATCACAGATGACAAATTTGCAGTGCGCATGCCCATGGCCGATCAGCTTTGTTTACATGCGCAAGGCCAGAAATTTGCAACTTTCGCGATTATTGTTCGCGGATCCATGTATTAGAAATCGATGCCATAGCAGGAGAATGTATCCGAGAAGCAACCGCCGTGACACCAATGCTTGCTACTGCGAAACTGAAAATAGCCGCTCTGCCGACTGCCTGCGTGCCGTCGACCGTGACTTTGTACTACCAGTACAGCCCTGGAATTACATATGTTTGCAATTCTTTACTAATTAGATTCTAGAAAAACAATTTCGTGGTATTGTGTTTTATGAAATTTTATAGTTATATCAGGCACGGCCCACGAGCTTTTAAAGTTGTATATCTCTGTTGCTACTTATGGAACCCATGCCCATGTAATTTGCGAAAAAAAAGTTGGATTTTTCAATTGACCCTCCTAGGAAAAAAATTAACATGCTTAGGTATTTTATTTATTATTTTTTCTAAACAAATTTTACATCATTTTGTCGACAATTCTTAAATTTTAAGAAAAAAAATTGTTAGTGGAAGGTTATAATCATTGGAACTGTTTTTTTAAATTATATTTTAGGTTTAAAAAAATTCAAATTACTATAACTTTCTACCAACACGTTTGTTTCTCTTAAAATTTAAAAATTGTCGGCAAAATGATGTAAAATTTGTTCAGAAAAAATAAATAAAATACCCAAGCGTGTTAATTTTTTCCCAGGTGGGCCAATTCAAAAATTCGACTTTTATTCGCAAATTACAAAATATTTTCTTTACCAAAACATTCCTCGTAGGCTCACTATTAAAAAACCTGAACTTGGCATGGATCCCATAAGTAGCAACAGAGATATACAACTTTAAAATTTCACGGGTCGCGCCTGGGTTATATATTATATATACAGTAGACTCCCGATTATCCGAAATGTGCGGGACCAAACCCATTTCGGATAATACGAAGATGAAAATAATTTTTCCTATGTATATGTATGTGTGTTCATTTAGATATGTAGGTATCTATTACAGAATTTTTTTAGAACTGTAAAAAGTAGTTATGTACCTATGTATCCATTACAAACATTTATTTATTACATATTAAAAATTTGATTATAATTTACAAAATATTCTGCAGCCGCAAAGTCCGTCTTTGGAAGAAGCGCACCAGCGCCATTTCGGATTATGGGGTAATCGGGAACGTCCCAGATCCGTATTTCGGATAAAGCGCTGGTTAACATTTTACATTTAATTTCGGATAAAGCGAAGTTTCGGATAACCCGATTTCGGATAATCGGGAGTCTACTGAATATTTTATAGGTCAAATAAACTTTATGGCGTTAATAAAATACCCCTTTTACTATTTTCTTTTATAAAATAACCTCCAGCTTTTCTTTAATTTTAGATTAAAACTGGAACAACACTAAACACAAAATTGCTCTATGAAACTATAAGAAACAATCCCGATCTTTTGGGTCTGCACAGTATACATAGTACTAATATTTTAAAGTTAGGATTATATTGTGCAGATAATGATGAGTCATCTAGTGAAAATGAAGACTCAGATACTTAACTTTTAAAAAATGACTGAAAACTGCTAGTTGTTTTTAAAAAGCTGGAGAAAATTCCCTGTGATCCAAAGAGGAGAGCAAAAGTTTCCAATTTAAATTACGTATATAAGGTACTTTAAGTTACTAAATTTTTTATATAGAAAGGAAAATTTTTTACTTTTGATTTTATTGAAAAAATGTAAATTTATGCAAAATTATTGCATGTAATTGAAATTAGCCAAAAAAAAAACACTTGGAGTTACTGCAAATTATTTTTTTCCTTAGGAGATTTACGAAAAACAAACCGTTTTAATGTTATATTATTTATTCAACAATTGGATATTGTTCTAAATTAACACATATAAAAATATGAAGAACGTTTCATTACATAACATTAAAGATAAACTACAACTGGTGCAGGCTTTAAGTGTTAGAATTTCAAAAATCTGTATTCAACAAAAGATTAATTACAATAATAAAAATAACGCCTCAAAGGGATTACTTATAACAAAGGTAACCTGCTTATATAAAAAAATCATTTCAACCTTAACCTTAAGTTAGGATTTTTGAAGAAAACGCCTCTCGAAACAACATACGAATTTATCTTTTTTTTTTTAACTTTTCACTATACAGCTTGGTTCAAGAAGTTTGCAACATATGTGAATTTTTTAGATTTTATCAAATGTAAGTATTACGAAAAGTCAAATAGCATACAGGGGAGACCGATATTTGAAAACCGTTAAGGGGTAAAGTGCTCTTTATTTTTTAAAATGCCTAAAAATATTATTAGGATAACTTATTTAGAATTAAGAGTTACGCTCAAATGTAAAATTATGATCTATTTAAACTTTTTTCTATCTTTTTTGAGTGACCCCCATATTATTGCGTTTTTTAACCCATTTAAAGATGCTTTAAATTTCATCAAGACTGAATAGAATAGGTGAACTGTTGTAGAACAATGTACAGCTTGTCAGATATAGCTTTGCCTTTGAGTAAGCCCCGCCCACTAAAAGAGCAGTAGACCGGTTGCATCGGTGGGGTAGGTACAGTCCGTAACAAGTGTCATTTATGTTCTGTCATGACATGCATTTCAGTATGGAGTTCGTGTCTAAAATAACTGTTATCGGGGCAGCCGTGAAATTTTGGCAAATATTATTCATTTTATGCGCCAAGAAGCTGAAGCGAATAAACCCATCAAGGATTTAAAGAAAGTTCAATAGCGCGTTTCAACTGCTACCGGCGTGTGTATTCGCACAATTCGAACAATAGTGAGCGAGATGATAAAAGTGGAAAATGGCGAGTGCTCTTTATTTTCAACTCCTAATAAAAAAAATCGAGCGTTAAAACCTAATTGGATGAATGTGTTCTTCAACGATATATTGTCAACTTTAAAGTGACTGAGAAAGAAGTGCCAGCCTAGCATAAAATTTAAAGATGACTAAAATTACACGGGTTATCTTGAGAGTCTAGGAAAATTATGAAAAAAAAAATATTTAGGTGGCGAAAAACAAAAACTAACCGCAAATTGTTGATGGAAAAACCCGATATTCGTCACAGATTAAATTTCTTAAGAATTATGGAAAAATTTCGTGGAGAATCGTCCAATAATTTATATAGATGAGATATACATTCATTCTTCTCACAAGCATGAAAATTCTTGGAGTGATAACAGTAATGAAGGACACCAAAGGCCTGTGTCATAAGGGCAAAGACTATTAATAGTTCATGCAGGCAGTGAAAATGGTTTTGTGCCTTATGCGTATTCGGCTTTTAAATGGCGAACAAAACCGGGTGCTTATCACAGTGAAATGAATTACGCCAACTACAAAATGTGGGTCCAAGAAAAACGTATTCCTAACCTGCCTGCAAAGAGCGTTCTTGTTTCTTGTTAAGACGACGTGGTGCCACCGTTACCGACGACATGTTAAAAATGGATTTATAGTTTAATCAAAATGAGAAAACCGTTGGATAAAACATATGAGATAGATAAAATCTTGGAAGAACATGGACATGATGTTTTGAGATTACCTCCATACCATCTGGATCTAAATCCCCTTGAATTTGTTTGGGTATCTCTAAAATAGATTGTTGCCGACAGAAATATTAATTTTAATTTTAATAATGTGGAAAATTATTGTAGGGAATTTTTCGGTACCTTTTCCAAACAAGATAATAACAATAATAATAAGGCTGGTAGCAATTAATTATATGCATCAGGTAACTTATCGAATTTAGAATTGTAATTACCATTACCATTACCATGAATATAATTACCAAAATTTCCGGAAAGTATTTATGATACCACTTATAATCACAAGTCAACCCCTTTAACACAAAATAATTTGTCAGAATCAAGCAAGCAGAATCCCGGAACAAAATTGTTGTTGACTGTCTTAAAGTAATGTATGCTAAATTAATGGCTAGGAAGGATAATCTTGTTTAAATAAAACCGAATATTATAAAGCAATTTTTTAATTTTATTGTTGTCGCTGACAATACCAGCAGCAAGAGCAGCTTAATATTGCCATTTATGTTATCCGAATGCTATCTCACTCGTCCGTGCAAGTATGAAATTTTCCAGAGGCAAAACTACATTTGACACGCTGTAAATCTGTGTACTCTTCTTAATCCACAAGTAGTTTTTCTTGTTGAAAGGACAAACTTTAAATGGTAGTTATTAATATTTGCCTCTATAACAAGAAACCCCGTTTTTGAATAATAATTAAAAAATTAAATCTAAGAAAAGTACGTTTACTTACGTTTGATTTTCCAACAGAATACCTGTTTTGTTCAATTTTGACGAAATTTAATAAATCCTTACATAAGTTTTAAAAAAATCCATAACGCAGAGAAACTCATTAATAAAAAAATTTCGCTTCTATTGCAAACTTTTCGGACCACACTGTATATTCATTGATTCCCTATAAAACTTATTGTTTTAAAAACTACACAATAATATATTTTGATATGCAACATAAATTTTTGGTAGGGGTTTTAAGTAAGTTTTATTGTTTTTTACGGATTTCAGTACAATATTGAAGCTTAAAATGGCAAATATTCATTAACGAAAACTAAAAATACTGCATAATATGCTATATGTTTTTTGGTAAAAGGACCTAATTTTTTCTTTGAAAACTTACTGTCATCGATGTACTATCGTGTAAATTAAAAACTTTCTTTGTTTTAATTACATCACGATTTTATTTTGGTAAACTATAATTTTATATTATAAATATGTGTTTATATAATGTAAATACGTAACTTATGTGGACATATAAAATACTTGGTTTCTGCAATATGGTTTCAAAATAAAGATTTATTATTATAAGGACCGGAGGATTTTTAAAAATGCTTCAAATTAAACTGCTCGGCTTATTTTGCACCACCCTGTACAATTCTCTATTATTTTATTAGGCAATTACCTACTATCAAGACTTTCATAAACAAATATTAATTTTTAGTGCCCTTTTTACAAAGCCATATAAAGCCTTCACTGTCGGTATTCTGTCAACTAATGACAAAAATTTAATTATTAACAAATTAACAAAATCTTGGCTTTTTAATCCGATTTTTATTTTCGAATATGTTAGTCAATGTTTTACTTTATAAAAAATGCACAACGTAAGAAAGGACAGGAATTTTATATATCTACAGTTACTACTACTAAGACGAGCTTCAATATATTCTTCCAGTTATAATAAACGCATAAAGAAGTTTGCCATATCGACGCTTAAGAAACAATACCTCGTATCTCCTCTTTTACTGAAAATGAGCTTATTCTTTAAAATTAATCCTCACCCTTATATCCAATAGTTGTCAATAGGTCGTATGTTCAAGAATAATACTAACTCTTTAAATGAACATCAAACAATACCTCGTATATCAAAAAATAACGGAATTCCTCGTATCTCCATAACATTCAAATGCTTTGGAGATACGTGGTATTTTGGCGGGAAACTGATGCACGTGGAAGGGACATACGAGGTATAATGTCAGTTTGAATCTTACAGCTGTGCAAGTAACACGTGTGCGTTCCAGTTTTGTTAATAATTTTAGAGTTTTCTTAAATAAAAGTTTGCCATAAAGTAACCAAATGGATGAGAACGACGATGGAATGTTTAGTGATAATGAAATCATGGAGGCTTTTAGAACAAATGACTATGGAGTGAAATTACAAGGTAATGAGTTTTATAACTTCTTTTGTTTAAAAAAAAAGAATCTACAGCAACAGTATTATTAGTTTGGGCTATAATGTATGCAGCAATCGAGGCAGCTAAGAAATATTATCTAATTTTTCTATAAATTTAATTTAATTCGACTTTCTTTATCTTGATGTACTATTGCTATAATGCTTTTAGTTAAAGAAGTATTTTTATTCAGATTTACTAGACCAGTGATTTCTTGTTTTTAGGCCACTCTCGCAGTACCCAAAGATGTGCTGACCGAAATGCAACAACGACCCAGGACTGCCCAATTATTTTGGAAATCGATGAAGATATTTGGGATGATATGCAGTCAGGCTTAATAACAATATCTGACTGCGATAAACAAATTGAATTGGAGCTAGGTGAAGATCAACAATTCTCCAATGGAGTCGAAAAATCATCAAGTATTGGTAAAGTAGTTACAACTGTTGATCAACAAATGTGTGATTTTGTTGATTCCAACAACAAAAATATTTCACTACAAGTATGTGAGTTAGACGAGGTTAACTTTAATGATATGCAACAAGTCAAAAATAATTTAAAGGATGACAACAAAGATGTCGAATCTGAAGAAAACAGCAATAATTTACAAGTAACTAAGATTTTGGAACCACCAGTAATTAATGAAGATGAAACTGAGTGGTTCAGCATGAAAAGTTTTGGAAAGATATGGACTGGGAGCAAAGAAAAGTTTTCGTCTCTTCTCTAGTTAACTGCCAAACTGCTACAAGAACTAGGACAGAAACAAGTAAATCAAGGAGAAGTTCAACTTTAATATACCATCTAATAAGCGGGGGAATTAGAAAACAAGTTTGCAAAAAAACTTTTTTAAATACTTTTAGCTTGGGTGAATGGTCAGTGAGAAACTGGGTAAATGAAAACAAAGATCGTGCGGGAATTCACATGAGCAAAGAAAACAAAAATGAAGCGAGGAGTGAAACGTTAAGGAAAACAAAGAAAAATGAACTAAAAAAGGATTTGATAACTTACTTAGAAGCCATACCAAAACAGCCATCACACTATTGCAGAAAACAAACTGACAAACTATATTTAGAACCGTTTTTCACAACCATGACGCAATTTTTCAATCATTATGTGGAATATTGTAATGAAAAGCAGATCTTACATCTAAGTAGACAAGTCTTTGATAAAACTCTTTCCGAAATGAAGATCTCAATTTTTCACCCCAAAAAAGATGCTTGTGATACCTGTGTGCAACACGAAATCGGAAATTTGACAGATGAACAGTTTAAACTGCACATCGAACGAAAAGAGCTAGCAAGGCAGGAGAAAAATGAGGATAAAAAGAAGGCTAAAGAAGGGAAATGTTCTGTGATTACTGCCGATTTACAAGCTGTGAAATTGGCACCTTTTTTTAACGCTAGTGCCTTATATTACAAAACAAAGTTGTGCGTTCACAATTACACGCTATTTGACTTAGCTACTCATGATGTAGCTTGTTACTGGTGGAATGAATCAGAAGGTGAGTTAGTAGCCTCAGTTTTTGCTAGCTGTCTCATAGATTATCTAAACAAGTACAAAGATTCTGGAAGATCTATTGTGATTTGGACTGATGGTTGTACATACCAAAACAGAAATTGCGTAATGTCAAGTGCCCTTCTCAAGTTTTCTATTAATAATAATATTGTATTAGAACAAAAGTACTTAGAACGTGGCCACACTCAGATGGAGTGTGATTCTATTCATGCAGTTATTGAAAACAAGTTTAAGAACAGAGTTATTCATCTTCCTTCCGATTATTTTGCTGTTGCGAAAGAAGCACGACAAAATCCACGACCTTACGAGGTAAAATACTTGTCATTCGATTTTTTCTCAGATTATGCTAGTGACAAACTTTGTTCATCAATTAGACCTGGTTCTCTCACAGTAAATGCAATAAAATGTCTTAAGTATTTACCTGAAGGTAAAATTATGTATAAATGTAATTTTTCCGAAGAATACAAGGAATTACCACAACGAATAAAAACTTTTAAAAAGAACCCTAGCTACATGCCATTAAAATTATATAAAAATCCTATAAAGATAAAAAACACCAAATGGCAACACCTTCAGCAACTGAAAGATGTATTACCGAAAGAATGTCATCATTTTTATGATAACCTTCCACATCAATAGTTTTTTTCTGTTGTTGAATTTGTTAAAATTTCGTTTGTTTCTTTCGCAAGTAGTAATTATTTGATCTAGGTGAAAAGTTCTTATTTTATATTTTTGTGTTTAATATTTTTGAATAAAAATCATTGTTTTTATTAGTTTTTATTTAACTGCAATTCCTCGTATCTCCCTATTTTATATTATGTTAAAAGATACAACCACGTATCTCCATTTTAAAACAAATGAAACAAAAAAAAAAGGTTTTATTTTGTTAAAATAGCATTCACGCATTGAAAACGAAAAATAAAAAATAACATGAGTTTATATTTAAATCGTGTAGAAGTATAAATCAGTTTTTTTGGTCTCCTGTAAAATTGCTGTTTTGAAGATACGAGTTATTGTTTCTTAAGCGTCGATATGTTTAATGTTAAATTTCCCATAGTACCTGGTCTAAAACTAAAATGCTTGTCGAAATTGACATTTATAAAAATTTCACTTGTCAATATTTAACATGACACTAGAAGTGGCCCTACACACGTCAAAATAACCTTAGTCAGATTTAGTTCTATGATCTGGCCATCGGTCAATAATGATTGATAATTTAACATAAACATCAGGCGTGGCTTATCCATAAGGTCATTTGGTCAATGACTCGCCTAATAATTTATTTTTAAAAACTCAAAAAAAAACATCTTTTCTTTCAAAAAAGTGCAAGTTCCATGCAAAAACCACCCCATAAAGAATTGCGTCAAGCGAAGGGAACTACCAATTCCTGCAGTGATTGCTCCGGACTCGGCCTTATTTTAAATTAACCTCATAGGTTTATATGGAAATAGAAAATATTGCAATGCATTGAAACTAAGAGAAATAGACCTACACTTTTTAGGACGTTAAAAAGAGACAAGGCAAATATTTATTGACGAAACTGTCGACGGCCCACCAAAATTATCGCTTTCGGCGCGCGCGTGTCCGTCGACGCCGCCGGTTCTGGGGTTGTCTCGGGCCCCTATGGAAATACACTCGAACCGTTCCGTGAAATGTACTATTGCAAAACATTTGGGTTAGACAAGGAAAAACTAATTACCTAATATGCGCATTGTATCTGCATAAACTTTTGTCTACATTTCATTACGTCACGAAGGCACTTATTATTAGTTTAAGAGGTGCTTCGACTTTCCTAATTTTGTTGTGTAATATGTTTTTGGATATTATTTAATATTTGTGTTGTGTCCTTTGTGTAATAGTGTAGTACTAGTACTTGAGTACTTGTGTTACCAATGGCTTTAACAGTGCAAGAAATACTTCTTATACTTTTAGTCTTTTATGTCTTTTGCTGGGTTTATTTGTAGGTAAATAATTTCTCGGCAGAACTATGCACATTATTAAAAAAACCTTCCTTAATTAAACAAGTGTATTTTGCTGTTTTACGTTGATATCACTAGTTGCCTACAAAAGTTGCCCCACCTGTAAAAACTCACGGGCCGCGCCTGGTAATATATAATATATATATATATATATATATATATATATATATATATATATATACAGGGTGATTCACGGTCGATGGTAGGTTAGACGTTTATGGAGAACGGAACGCGGGATTTTTTTGAAAATTTGGCAACGTGGGTAATTAGCTATGCTCTGTCCATCTAAAATATTTTCAGCATTGCGACGTTGCCGCTTCTATCAAAAAGTCCTAGCAACTTTATTTTTTTAAATGGAACACCCCATATATTAATAAATTTTTAGAATCGCTCTTTTATTACAATACTTTTTTGTTAATATTACCCTATACCTATCTCTATCGGTTTTCGAGATAAAAATTAGTTTGTGTTAAATATGGTCCAAAACATGGCCCTAATTACACGTAAGTAAATTAGTGCTCTCAATTCATGGAAAGTTGATATTTTGGCGGTAGTTTAGACAGACCCGATGTATTTATTTTTCACCATGAAATCGACTCCATATCATACAGGGCGTGCTAAGATTACTATTATTTCCGTTGTTCATAAAAGGGGTCAAATGTTCGTTTTTTTAAATGAAACCCCCTGTATATTAATCAATAAATTGAAAGACGAAGAAAAACGCTTTAAGATGGTACATCATATTCCTATACCTAAATCATCAAGTTTTCTTAATAAAAGCGCTTTTTTGTGAAAAAAAAAATAAAGACTTTAATTTTAAGTAACCATGGATATCAAACATCAAAATATCAAACTTACGACATTTTGACGACTGTGTTTAAAAAAATCTCCCAAAATGAACGCAGATAATCATTATTCAAACGAAGTTCTTATGAAATTATTTATTTTACACGGACAATGTGATCAAATCATTGCCAGAACTTGCAGAAAATTTAACCAAATGTATCCTGAATTGACACAAATGAACGAAAGGAAGTTTGTAAGATTACAAAATAATTTCATTAACATGTGAAAATAAATTAAATAACAAAATTAGGAAGGTTCAAAAAACAAAACTGTAAACAAAATAAGAAATTTTTACAATAAATGCTGGAAATGTTGTCCATTACATTCTAAACATTTTAGTATGTGCTTTTGTACGCGACTCGTAGTTGCTTTTTCAATTTCATGGGGATCCAGATCTTCAATACACCGAACTATTCGCCGTCGCAGTTCTTCTTTGGTAGGCACTGGAGTACTGTACACTCTTTCTTTTAAAACACCCCATAAATAAAAGTCAAGCGGCGTGAGATCGGGGGATCTCGGTGGCCAATCCCACGGCCCTAAGCGCCTAAACCAACGATCGTCAAATATTTCATAAAGTACCCTGGAAACTTCCTGGGTGCAATGAGCTGGCGCTCCGTCCAGTTGAAACCACGAATTCCTATAATCCTCTAAAGATAAATTTTCGACGAAATCGGTAACAGTCGTCCTTAGTATTTCGAGATATCTCTCAGCATTTAAAGTGGCATCATAAATAAAAAAGCTAATTTTGTGCTTTTTTAAAATACAAAAAACATTTAGGTCAAATTTTTCTTGAAATCCCATTTCTTTTGTCACGTGAGGATTATGATCAGCCCAAAAATGCTTATTTCTTCTATTAAAAATCCCATCCCTTGTAAATTTTGCTTCGTCGCTCCAAATGATTTTTGACAAAAACTCCGGATCCTCTTGTATACGTATTAAAAGGGTTTCGCAAAAATGCACTCTACGTTCAAAGTCTTCTGCTTTGAGGGCTTGCACTTTAGTAAATTTAAACGGATGCATTTCGTGATTTCCCAAAATTCGTTGTATTGAAGCATATGATACACCCAAATCTTTTTCTGCACTACGAATGGAAGCCTCTGGATATGCATAAAAATATGCCAAAACGTTGACAATATTATCTTCATTTGAAGTAACAGGTTTTGGTAATGTTAGAGGCGCTTTTAAATTTGAGCCATAGTTAATGAAATTATTTTGTAATCTTACAAACTTCCTTTCGTTCATTTGTGTCAATTCAGGATACATTTGGTTAAATTTTCTGCAAGTTCTGGCAATGATTTGATCACATTGTCCGTGTAAAATAAATAATTTCATAAGAACTTCGTTTGAATAATGATTATCTGCGTTCATTTTGGGAGATTTTTTTAAACACAGTCGTCAAAATGTCGTAAGTTTGATATTTTGATGTTTGATATCCATGGTTACTTAAAATTAAAGTCTTTATTTTTTTTTTCACAAAAAAGCGCTTTTATTAAGAAAACTTGATGATTTAGGTATAGGAATATGATGTACCATCTTAAAGCGTTTTTCTTCGTCTTTCAATTTATTGATTAATATACAGGGGGTTTCATTTAAAAAAACGAACATTTGACCCCTTTTATGAACAACGGAAATAATAGTAATCTTAGCACGCCCTGTATGATATGGAGTCGATTTCATGGTGAAAAATAAATACATCGGGTCTGTCTAAACTACCGCCAAAATATCAACTTTCCATGAATTGAGAGCACTAATTTACTTACGTGTAATTAGGGCCATGTTTTGGACCATATTTAACACAAACTAATTTTTATCTCGAAAACCGATAGAGATAGGTATAGGGTAATATTAACAAAAAAGTATTGTAATAAAAGAGCGATTCTAAAAATTTATTAATATATGGGGTGTTCCATTTAAAAAAATAAAGTTGCTAGGACTTTTTGATAGAAGCGGCAACGTCGCAATGCTGAAAATATTTTAGATGGACAGAGCATAGCTAATTACCCACGTTGCCAAATTTTCAAAAAAATCCCGCGTTCCGTTCTCCATAAACGTCTAACCTACCATCGACCGTGAATCACCCTGTATATATATATATATGACTTTAACTTTACCATTTTACCATATACGCAATTTCCACGGGATGTTTATACTAAATCATCAACCATTATTGACCAATGACCGGATCCTAGACTTAAATCTGACTAAGGTCATTTTTTCGCGTGTAAGCCGCTTTAAGCCTCTTACAGCGCTTAAAGCTTAAATTCCGACAAGTGTAGTTTATCTTTGTATAAATGTCAAACTTGACAATTTGGCATGAAACGCTAAAATACACGAAGAAACGGCAAATCTTGTACGCGTTTCTTAAAATCAATCAATCTAATTTTTTAATTTCACAATTTATAGTGACATATTCTTAAATTAAACAATATGACAAATTTCTTCACATTGCATTATTTTTGTTCGCGAGTTTATTAAATATATTTTACCAAGGAGGGCCGTACGCAGGTTGTTGCGGCTGTTGTTGAGGTTGTTGATATCCTCCTTGTGGAGGTTGTTGATATCCTCCTTGTGGAGGTTGCTGGTACCCTTGCGGTGGGTGTTGTGGATAAGCACCAGGAGGAAAAGCGGCCCCGCCTTGGTAACCTCCCTGCTGGTAATTTCCTATTTATAGACAAAACAATAATATGATCCTTTCTTGGACACATACAGATCTACATATATGCAAAATTTCATTTTTCTACAACCATAATAAATACTAATTAAACTATATTTAGTAATATTAACTAAATTACAACAAACAACTAAATTTATATTTTATCAAAACCCGGTAGCTGATGTAACGAACATAAAATGATTTGGCCGTTTAAATATAATCAAAATAGGCAAAGCACCAGGGACAGATGAACTAAGACCAAAGATGATTAAATATATGGGAAACGAAGGGATAACTTGACTATACAAAATGTTAAATTTAGCATGTACAACACAAACTATACCCGATGAATGGAACACAGCAATAACTTCCCTAATACATAAAAAGGGATCTTTAATGCCTGTAACAATTTTAGAGGCATATCATTACTTTACAAAGAATAGAAAAATCACCAAGTGACTCACAAGCAACCTTCCGACCAAATAGGTCAACGCCGGCGCCGGACTGGATATTCGCTATAAGACAATTCGCATAAATGATCAAGAAATAGTGAAATGTTTATGACAGCAATACATTTTGAAAAAGTGTTGCACAGTATAAAGAGTAAATTTTAAAAGCAAGAAGAATGAATAAAAAACTCATTGAAATAATTGAAAACATATAGAACAGAAAATGTAGTATGGGCAGAACAAAATAAAATGAAGAGAACAAAAAAAAAATGGAAAAATGGGGCAATAAAATAGGGAAGTATGGACTAAAGACAAATATAGATAATACTGCAATAATGCAGCTACAAAAACAGGGAAATCCAATAGAAACCGTAAATAAGTTGAAATATTCAGGCACAGTTACCAAAACAAATGGAGGATTGGAATGAATTACTAACAGAATAAGCAAAGTGACTGCATTATATAAAACTCTATACAGAACATTTTTTGACAAAAAAGAAATAACAAGGAAAACAAAAACAAGATTATTATTTTGTTTGGATATTATTTGATATTTGTGTTGTGTCCTTTGTGTAGTACTAGTACTTCAGTACTTATGTTAACAATGGCTTTAACAGTGCAAGAAATGCAGTGTAAAATAAGCAGTGCATTAACATTTCAAAAACGTTTATAAATTAAAGGAAAATGAAGCCCTAAACCTCTTCTGGATCTAAAACAGACCACGAAAGACAGAGGAAAAGACATCAACAGGTATTTTAAGCCAAGTATGTACAATATTTCTGACTGGTTTTGCGGGTGCAACTAAAAAATGCCTTTTGTGTTCCCTATGTTTTGATTTGTACCGATGATTTTTTGTTATGGACTGAAACTGGCGTTACTGACATAAAACATTTTAATGGTAATTATGAGATGATCATGATACAAATAAGACATGTAGGATGATAAACGTTTCCAAGCTTAAATCAGAATTAGGAAGTTTCCTATGTCAGAAATATCGAGTAACTTCAACATCATTTAATAGTCTTTCACTTAACTTGTCAAACAAAAAAAAATTATCTCGATATCTTCAAAATTGACGAACTTATTCAATTTCTTATTTAATAACTTCGCGCGAGGCTTTTATCGGCCGTGACGTCAAAATACAAAACTCTGTCGCCCCATGGTCGCCGGGCTAGCGGCCCGCTGCTGCTTTCGCGTGTTTACTTTCATGCATTGTATCCTGTCCGGTAAGAATAACACTAAAGATTAAACGGGCGCCTATTCCGCTGTTGACGGCGTGGTGTCGATTGACGTCATCGAGCCTCAGCCAACGTGAGCGTAGCATCTCAGACTTTGAAGGACGATAACTTTTTTATTTCTACAGATAATTAAAAACAAAAAACACATATGTTTTTTACATTTTTAGAACTGTTTATTAAGAGAAAATGAAAAAAATGGAAACTTCCTAATTGCAAGTTTTATTTGGTCGTGGAGATTTTTTTATAATAGCGCGGGTGCTGTTGCCATTTTACAGCTCTTGTTAGAAATGAACCTCAGCGAAACGTTTTCGGAAAGCGTAAAATAATTAGAGATTTTATGTACTATTCCAATGGCGATAGTGAAAGAGGTGCTTTTCGAAACTAAAAAGGATTAAGACTTTCTTAAGAAATACAATGGGTGACACAAGGTTAAGCGCTTTAGCTATGGTACGCATTGAAAAACTTTTTATTAGGAGCATTTATAATTTTAATTAGCTAGTGATTGAACAGTTCTCCCAGCAGAAGAATAGAATCTATCGATTTGATATACAAACACATTTAACTACATAAAAGGTGAGTAAATTATAAAAAAAATATATTAAAAAGGTTTGCACATAATTTAAAAAAGTCACCGCAAAAATGCAATTTTAATATTTTTTTTTGGCGCTGTTATTTGTAGGTAAACAATTTCTAGGCAGAGCTCGGCACATTAAAAATCATTCATTAATTAAAAAAGTGCATTTTCCTTGTTACGCTCTAATGACTAGTTGCTCACAAAATTTGACCCACGAGCCGCTCCTGGTATTTAGCCGTTTAATCCTATAATCAATGCTCCTCGTTTTATACGTGAATAGCCGGAAAAGCCGATGTTCGGTCGGGACCGCTTTCTAATGCAGCCGAAATTGCTACATCCCATGGATTTATTAAGAATGGATACGGGATGATTTAACATTCTTTGAAGCCAAAACAAACCATTCTAAGCGACTTTGTAAACACAATTTGTAAACATTGGCCACATCTTATTTTACCTTGTATTTTTGTACAAAAAATACGTTAGAAGCATCACAAGATTTACTAAAAGTAATAAAAGGCCTAAAATATTTTATTTTTCTGCTAAATAATAATAAATTTAAGTTAAAAAGGTTTTATTATTTATAGGTTATGCTATTTCTAAAGGTGTTTATTTAAAGTCGCCCTGAGTCATTTATAAATCTATAAGTCCACTTTTTCTTTCCTAGTTCATTAGACAAAGACGTACGTGTAACCGAGTGTTCAGACCGAGGTTCAGCCGTTTTCCTAAACAACCAGTACAGACAGCAACACTTCTGAGCTCCAACACTCCAATGCTATTTTATCTCTTTCTACTACCATTCTTGATTCAATTACGTAGTAATTCGTAGTTCGTAAACTGTTCCCCTAAGAGAAGATGTTTTCATAACAAACAACAAATATAAGGCTTCACGTTCGATACGCTCACAGTATACGGAGATCGAATCCTTTCTTAATAAATCCATGCTACATCCCGAGCAAAGGCAGGCTCGGGTCGGGCATCGGTAGTATTTGTTTTTTGGTCGGCGACGAGGTAGGTTTGTTGCGTTTCGTTTGCATCGCAAGTCTCACTCGAGCGGTATTAAAAATGGAATTTAAATTGGGCAAAACTAAATTTCACAAACTTAGCCTGATCGTCCTCTGTCTGATCTAAATATTGAAGTCGCAGGTAAAATATGTAAAAGACAATTTGACAACATACCGGGTGCCCACGAGTTTACTGGCCAGCTTGTTATTTTGTTAAGAAATAATATTTCGATTTGAAATTTTGGGAACTCGTATGGTTGCTTTGGATGCAGATTTTGAGTGCTAGAACATCTGACTATCGTTTCCGGTTCAACCGGAAATACAGTCAACTTTGTTATTTTAAATGAAACCCCCTGCATATTTTTCAAAATTTGGATTCTACGTAAAATTCTAATTATAAAACATGTATCATATCCCATACCTATCTTTAACAGTTTTCAAGAAAATGACGTTTGAAAATGTCGAAAGAGCCGCAAACAATACTGTTTTAACATAAAACAAATGAATATGCGAAAAGTTTAATATATTATTCTTACTTCTTTTTAAGGGCCTTGTATGATTGTGTCATGACAATCTCACTTCCGGTGCAACCGGAAGTGCTACAAAATATGACATTCAGGCACAAATTACTTCAATAATTTCAATTGAACGGCCTACTTTAAACTCTAAATTCTAATTTATCTGACTTTTCTCTATAATTTTTGCATACACCATCCAAGGTCTAAAGTTGATAGTTCTTGAGATATGGATAGCTAAAAATTTAGATGCATTCCAAATTTCAATCTTTCTAATTTTATCTAGGCGGCTATGGAGATCATTTGTCGCTTGAACTGCTTCATGATCATAACCATGTCAATTTCCAATTATTTAATCAAGATGGCTATGAATACAAGACACTTGTCATATTTTCTGTTAATAATATCACCCCCAAAACAAATGAACAACGTGCTCAGGGAATTTCAAAGAGTTCGTCTGAGAGAAAACGGTCAACAATTCGAACACTTAATTTATGACTAATTTCTTATTTTTTATAATGAAAACCTAATAAAATTATTCTTCAAGCACTACCCTGATATTATTAATTATGTGTATCCTTTCTACATTTTCTTAATGCAAATGGTCTCCATAGCCGCCTAGATAAAATTAGAAAGATTGAAATTTGGAATGCATCTAAATATTTAGCTGTCCATATCTCAAGAACTATCAACTTTAGACCTGGGATGGTGTATACAAAAATTATAGAGAAAAGTCAGATAAATTAGAATTTAGAGTTTAAAGTAGGTCGTTCGATTGAAATTATTGAAGTAATTTGTGCCTGAATGTCATATTTTGTAGCACTTTCGGTTGCACCGGAAGTGAGATTGTCATGACACAAGCATACAAGGCCCCTAAAAAGAAGTAAGAATAATATATTAAACTTTTCGCATATTCATTTGTTTTATATTAAAACAGTATAGTTTGCGGCTCTTCCGACATTTTCAAACGCCATTTTCTTGAAAACTGTTAAAGATAGGTATGGGGTATGATACATGTTTTATAATTAGAATTTTACGTAGAATCCAAATTTAAAAAAATATACAGGGTGTTTCGTTTAAAATATCAAAGTTGACTGTATTTCCGGTTGAACCGGAAACGATAGTCAGATGTTCGAGCACTCAAAATCTGCATCTAAACTAACCATACGAATTCCCAAAATTTCAAATCGAAATATTATTTCTTAACAAAATAACGAGCTGGCCAGTAAACTCGTGGGCACCCGGTATATTTAAGAAATAAAAGCGATTGAAAAGTTTAAGAAAACGCACTGTCCTGTGCTTAAATATTTTCACGACGAAAGTACTTTTCACATTGCTCTTAATTTGAGAACAATTTTATTTAATGTTTTTATCTGGAAATAAAATTAATAACTATACCTGGCCAAGTCCCATATGGATTGTAACCCTGGGGCATTGGTGGCGGTACATATGATGGATAAGGAGTGTTGGTGGCCGCGAATGGTACCGGCATACCCTGTACGTAAACAGGATAGGGTAAATTTGATGGTGCTTGACCTGGTGCGGCGGGCTGGACATTACCTCCAGCAGTACTGGCTGGTGTTGGAGGAGGATCTGAAAGGACAAGCATAATTATATTCAAATAATTCATACGTTAACTCGGGGGTTTACTAAACGTATCAATTACCTGTATGATAACTAGGCGCAGCTGGCGTCGGTGCTGGTGTAGTTCTGCTACGTTCTTGAGTCAAATCTTTGAGCAGCTCCTCCTTCTCTGTTTTGCGGGCGAAGCAAAAATCGGATACTTTGTTTTGGAAGGTAACTAGCAACTAAAATATTGAAAAAAGTATTTTTTAATAGAAAGTGTATTAATGAGTAACAGTCAATCAGTTAATACCTATTAATTGTGGAACCATATTTACCTGTGTTAGGTCATTGTAGAATTTGCTACCCTCCTTAAGATTATTCTCCAAGTCTCTGAAAACATCGTGCGCGGCTGCCAATTGGCACATCATTGCGTCTCTACCACCGGCTGTTGAACCTCTTTCTCTTGTAAATTCTTGGTGTGTGTTCTGAAACAACATTGTGTACTACAATAAAAAGAATCCCGAGGTGTTTTGATTTTTTAAATGATGATAAATCGTTTTAAAAGGAACATATAAACACAGTATTGTGACGTAGGACTAAACACTTGCGATTCGTTTTGTTTTAGTCTCCCAAAAAAATACTTAACAATGTCAAAAAGTAAGAACCTCAAAAAATCTATTTTTCCTTGCTCTTTATTTTAGTTTGAATTAGCTTACAATTAAATTGACTTACCCTTATTCTTTCAATTAGACTCTTTTGTCTCTCAATGCTTTCGGCGACTTGTTTCTGCAAAGGACCATACGTTTGTCCCAAAATTTGGTAAGATAAGGCTGGCTCGTTGATGGCGCCCTCTTGCCCTAGTGCCGACAAAAATTGGTCTTTCATATCAGTCGTAGCACTTTTTAGCTCCGATTCTATGACATCACGTTCCGCTTTTGTCGTTTCTACCTGTAAATACAGAACAATTTGAAACCAAGTTTCATAATTATGTTGCAACACTTGTGTACTTACCTCTTCCATAAGTCCTCTCAATGTAGCAACTGCTGAAGAATCTTGAACATTTCCTCCAGTAGCGCTGGGTAAAGATGCTTCTAACTCAGCTGGTGATTTACTTAGAAGTTCTATCATGGCTCTGTGAGTATTAAACTTGTTTTGGACGGTTTTATCAGCCTACAAAAATTCACATTCCTCTTAGGTTAATAATAATCATACAAATGTAATTTTTTCTACACGTAAAGTACTTAATTTGTTATGTATTTACCTCAACAGCATTATTAATTATTAGCCTATACTTCGAGGCATTAGACCTGAACATTTCTGTCAGTTTATCTGACGGCGTTCTTGTCCATTTATCCTTAAATTGTTGTCTTAAAGTTTCGTCGGCATCTCTTTCCTCATTTAACATTCTAAAAACATAGACTTGTTAAGGTCAAATCCGGTGATAATAACTGTTCATGTGATACTAAATCTATTTAGCATTAATAGGATCCTTGTACTTTCCATATGCAGATTATTATTTCTTGATATCATATTACAAAATTAGCCATGGCTGGTGCGGGAATTACCTAATTTTAAATTGCACTATTTCTAAAAATAACTCCCATCGAAAGCATAATATATTTTTCCTTCAATATTATTCAGGCGCGGCATGTCCGTAAGGTGATTTGGTCAATGACCCACCTAATAATTTATTGTCAATCATCCACCCTATTTATTTTTTAAAACCAAATAAGAATCATCTTTTCTTTTAAAAAAGTGCAAGTTCCATGCGAAAACTCCCCAATAAAGAATCGAGGCAAGCTTGCTCCGGGCTCGGCCGTATTTTAAATTGACTTATAGGTTTATATGGAAATGTAAAACTATATAAATGCATTTAAACTGAGAGAGAAACAAATATACGCGCTGTAGGAAGTTTAAAAGATACAAAATTTTTGACGAAATTGTCGCCGGCCCATCAATAATATTGCTTTCGGCGCCGCCGCCGGTTCTCGGCTTGTCCCGGGCCACTATGGAAATACACTCGAACCGTTCCGTGAAATATACCATTGTTAGTTAGACCAAAAGTATCTAATTCCACCCGATTTTAATCCAAGTAGTAATATATTAACGTTTAAAAGAAAACTCAAATTACTGTTAGGTAAACCCCAAACATTAAAAATTTAAAAATTGATTACACTAAAATCAAAAATTGCAATACCGATGACTTCTGTATCCTCTCAGATAAATAACACGTCTCTGATTTTTATTCCAATGATTCCTATACCCGTGTATTACTTGATTTTGTCTTGTGATTTTTGAACTTTATTCATTTAATCTCTAGCACGAATGTTTTTATTTTTGTTGTAAACTGTACCATGCATTTGGAAATTCTGTAGTGTATTAACGATGAATTAATAAATTATGAAAATAAAATCCAATGAACTTGTTTGGGCCTCTCTAAAACAGTTTGCTGCCAACAGAAATAATGTCGAAATTATTGTAGGGAATTTTTCGGTACCTTTTCCGAAGAAGATAATAACAATAATAAGACTAGTAGCAATTTATTATATGCATCAGGTAACTTATCCAATTTAAAGTTATAATTAGTACCTACCATAAATATAATAACCAAAATTTCCGAAAAGTATTTATGATACCACTCATAATCACAATTCAACCCCTTTAACACAACATAATTTGTCTTTATTTCTTATCAGAGTCAAGCAAGCAGCATCCAGGAACAAATCTGATGTCGCCTGCTACCTGTGTTGAACTAATTTAGGCAAAATGTATGACTAGGAAAGATAATCTTATTTAAATGAAACCGAATATTATCAAGCACTTATTTTATTTTATTTTTGCCGCTGATAGTACCAGCAGCAGAAGCCGCTTAATATTGCCATTTCTGTTATCCGAATGCTATCTCACTTCCTCGTCCGCGCAAGTATGAAATTTTTTAGAGGCAAAGCTATATTTGACAAGCTGTACTTGTTCCTGACAGACATATGTGATAGAAAAAAAAAGGATAATTGCGACCGTTTGTATACTTTGCTTCCGCGAGAAAGCATGTGCATGGTAGCAGCCGTACCATTTATTTTCGAAAATAATCACAGGGAAATAAAGAGCGTCTGTTTAAAAATTATTCAAATTTTTTTGTATATTATATAGTGCCATCATAAATATTTTTATTGATCGCTTAACCTTTAGGAATTTTGTGTGATTAACATAATGTCTGTTAAATTTTACCTGTCTGTCTCATCAAGTATATCTTGGTTCCTTTTAAGCGATTCTGGAAGCTCTTCAATCATCCTTTGTAGTGTTGTAATTCCACCCAAAGAAGCTACAGATTGAGCTTTTTCTATAATTGAAGGTGGTAGACCTGTACTTGAATCCGTTACTTCAATGGCGGCTGGGAGATTAAGACTTGCAAGAACGCTGAAAATTAAAAACCGAGATTAGAAACCACCGCATAAGTGTAGTAAAGTAACAACACCGTCGCTGTGTGCGTCCCTATTTAACATATTTTTACGACCAGGATAGAACATATCTGATGTTCTTCAAAAAATGAATAAGTAAATTTAAGAACTTGCCCATTGTCAGTCTAAATTGCGGCATTTTAGATAATCCTCATGCGTAGCAATGAAAAGATTCGTATTCGTCTTAATTTACATACATATTATTTCAAAACGGCCAATAGCACTTAAAATATACTTAATTCGTTGAATTTTTTGATATGTGGCAACACCGTGTTTATTTGGCGTACTGAATTTTAATTTACGAAAACAGTTATGGGTGTAACCAATGCCCTAAAGCCTCGGCTAATATCGGACATCATATAAGTTATTAGGTATTTTGTATACCACTTCTGATTTTCAACTAAGTTCTGATTTTTGATCATTGTGTATTCAACCATTCTGTTTTTCTAGATGAACCCCATTATTTCAATATATTATTATAAACTAATAACTTTCCATTATATAAATCACTGTTAGGTTTCTTGTATATGACTTTTACTTTTGCCTTCGAGTGTATCGGATATTGTTTTCAACAAAAATTTGATATTGTTCTTATATGTCTGTTTGTTTTTATATGTATTGGAGAGCTTTTTATTTTGACATATGTAAACAAAAAACATATCTTTGTCCGACCATAAAATATGCCGGGTGTTATGGAAATGGTTTAATATATTTGAATGGGTGACTCCTGGGGCAGTCTAGAGACACACTCAACACTTTTTTTGGTTTAATGAACAACTAAAAAAATGTCACACCCGTAAACCTGATCATAAGCGAGCACACACATGCGACGTTGCCAAAATTGTATTCTTGAGGGGATTATGTTTTAAATTTGTTTTTCTAAAAAAATAGGTAAATAAAATACGCTAGAATTGTCCAACAATATCTTGATAATAATTTATAATTCCCAAAAATGCATTATACTTAAAAAAAATTACTTACTTACGTGAAATAAGATATTACTTTCCTACGAATTAGGATTTCCTAGGTATAGGATGTATTTTTGCAAAAAAAAACAATTTCTCTGAAGTCCTCTTTTAATATCCTACACCACTTAACATTTTTAAGAAAAATACATTTATAACCGATTTCAAAACAAACTTCGCGAAAGTTCTTTCAGCGACGCTTCACAATTTGACTGCACCACATAAACCCATTTATTACTTATTTGTTGGTAGGTGTTGGTTTAGGTATTATTATTCGCATAAAAAAGGCTTTCATCACAATTATATCATTAAAATGAGAAAAATTACCGACATCAAAGAACTTCTTCCGCATATGGTTTTTGACAACTACGAAATACATCTTCTTATCTCACTCTTCCTTCCCTGTCCTCAGTCTCTTTTTGTTGTTATAATGCTGATGTTCAAATCAACTGATCGACCGCTTTCCTAACTACCGTAGTGGGCGCGATTTTGCAAGAAAAATAGCAGACAGGCTAATCCATGAACGATAAGATTTAGAGTGGTATTTTAATCAGAGTTGTCACCTCACTTGCTAAATGAATTTACAAGCCTACCAAAGGTTTTAAAATTTTTAGTTCTTTTTTATAAATCACGTGGTTTACATGTGAACCACCACTTTAAATTTTATCGTTTATAGGTTAGCGTATCTGAAAATTCTAGTTGCAAAATCTCACTATGAAGTGTTTTGGCTTGCCTAAGCTTTCTCGCGAATGTCATGTTTATTAAAACTGGGCGTGGTCCTTTTTAATAAATAATTTTTTAGTTATCAGTTTTTCAATAGTGCTGATAGTAAAAAATACCGTGGATTCTGTTAAGCATTGTATGTAATTAGTTAGTGGAATGTTTTTTTTTTAATTAATGGCTGTACCTACTGTTTTGTTAGTATTGCATAAGTGTGTCAAGTTTATTGTAAAAATCTTTCTAATAAGTGAAGTGAATTTTATTGAGATTTTACTTTAAAAGTAACAAAAACATTAGTTTTTAATAGTGCGGGTAGTGACAAAATGTCGTGGAATATTTTAAATATTGCGTTTAATTCGTTATTGGATTTTTTTAGTGTTAATTATTTGTCAAGCACTGGTTTCTTACATTAAATTATTGGTTGTACTGTGTTGTCAGTTTTTTGGTATCTTGGTTAATCATAAACATTTTCAAAAGAAGTGTATTTTAAAGGGATTTTACTACAAAGGTAATAACATTATTTCTTATGCTGACTTGTTACATAGAAAAAATTATTGATAGAATTTATTACTTACTTTTTATACTTATTCGGTATCATGTGTTTCTTGTCAGTGGCGGGTACCGCTAGTTAGAGAAAATTTAAGGGGCGATTACCACCTTATTATTGCGAAGCGCCATTTATAAATATTTTTCTTCAATCTGAATTTATACCAGGATTTACCAGTTCCAATATATGCAGTGAATTTCATAACACCCTGTATTTTGGACTTAAATTTCAGAATTTGGATATTCGGTTTTTTAAAATTAAAACTGACAGAGAAAGATAATGAATTAACTTTTTATTACTAAAATCATACCTAGTTCCCGCAAATACCGATTATTTACTTGGCTTGGTTTAGTTGTCCTCTTAACCACTCAGTTATGTGTTTAAAAGTGTTATTATTCAACATTGCTGTATTATTTACATAATATAAATGGCTCCACCAAAAAGTTATCGTGAAGTACTGTTCAAATGCCAGAACAGGCGAGCAGTTGTTTAAACTTATTTTATCTTACACAATAGTAAACAATAATGAACATTTCTAAATAAATACACTTACCCATTTAATTCTTGCGTTGATTCCCTTAATTTTGTAATTTCTGTGTTCACTATTTCCGTTTTTCTCAAGTCATATGATGCCAGAGCTTGATGAACAGCAACGGGTACTAGAGTTGAGAACAGATCTGAAAAACGAATAAATTACGTAGAAAGAACACCGTGTGACGCTCCGTCCAGTTGGCTTTCCCTGTCCATTCTATAGCTCTAGATAATATGGCGATTTATTTTTATTATTCAATAAAGATATTTGTATGTATGTCAAATTGTATCATTCTACCTTTATTAGTTTTTTAATAGAAATTCCAAACAAAGTATTATCTGATTGGTCAACAAAAGAACCGCCCCGTGATGACCTATTCTTTTTGATTCATCTTTACCAAATGTTGCACCATATTAAAACTTATATAACTTAATAGCTTTTTTATGTACTTGTAATGACACTCGCATCTATAAATGTCAACAGAAAATGCGGGGTGCAATAAAAAGCTAATAAAAATGCAATAAATGCCAGATGACTTAAGAGCTTTTCCCTCATTTGCCTGCTAAGCTAGGTCACCCCCTTAAGTAACACAGTAGTTGTTATAACCCACCTTTGAAATTTACTGACATCTTATCTTGCAGCGGCAAAATTTTAGCCAATTGCGCTTTGCCGATCGGGTCCAGAGCTTTGTAATCTGGTATTCTTTCATGGTAAATGAAATCATTGTCCTTTTCTACTTCGGCTAAGTTTCTTTCCGCTTTATTTAATAGATCAGAAAACAGACTTTTTCCTGATCTTGACTGTGCGGCCTTAAAGAGTTCTACGGATCTCTGAAACAAAAAATATATGTATTGTAAATTAACAAGTGAAAAATCAAAATATCTAACAATCGTATGAGGAAAATAGTTCTAGTAAATCTTACCCTTAATCTAGCAATTTCTTCACCTACTGCCTTCTTCTCCCTGCAAACTAAACTCTGGTATAACTCTGCTACAGCCGCAAATGCTGCTTGCTTTCCGCCAATCTGAAATATTTTAGTACAATAAAATATTATTGTTTTAATTGAAATTGGTAGACATGTACAGCATAAAAAACTATAAAATCAATGCCTCGGAATTCGATGTCATTCAGCTGAAGCCACAAATGAGCATACTGACTTGGTTGCGGTCCTTGGTTTTCCTTTTTTTCAAGTAAACACGGTTAAAATTACAACTGCACCGTGTAGTGACACCGCCTATAAGCATTTAATTAAAGGGTATAAATAAGCAGTGTACACAAGTGAAGGAAAGTAAATTTTAAAATATTCAAGAAGGGATTATATTCATAAATGCAAAAATGAATTCTTAAGAATTATAGTTGCACCACAAAAGAAAATGATTAAATTAAATTGACCATTCGCGATTGAAGAAATTTCAATAGATATTGGTGAAGAATTTTTGAAACAAGGAAAATGCTGAAGTTTTATTGAAATAAATTCATGTGAAAACTGTTTAAACACCTAAGTGGCCAAATAATTAATTATATAAATGCTTTAAATAATATATCAAATAGTTATTAACTCAATAAATAGAGAAACAACAATCCATTATTTCAAAAATAATTGGGTCAAACCCAACCTGAGCAAAGAATTTATTTCATGTAATTTCACAAAGAAGTATAGAAACTTTTCTAACGGACTGAACATTTTAACAGGCAGGATAAAACTAACCCCCTGTACTGTTACTCTAAATGGTGAAATTCTCCTCCATGCAGAAAAGAAATATTTTAATTACCCTATTATGACGAAGGAAAATACGTTTTGTCTTATCTGATTGGTCAACAGAAGAACCGCCCCGTGATGACCTATTCCTTATTGACTCATCTTTACCAAATGTTGCACCATATTAAACCCTATATAATAGCCCTATTAATAGCTTTTTTATGTACCTGTAATGACACGCGCATTTATAGATGTCAACAGAAAATGCGGGGTTCAATAAAAAGCTACTCACTTGATAATAAAAATGCAATAAATAATGCCAGATGACTTAAGAGTTTTTCCTTCATTTGCCTGCTAAACTAGGTCATCCACTCGTATAAATTTGGGGAAAAACGAAGTCGTAAATGGCATGTCACATTAATTTCATGAAGTGGTCGTTACCAGGGAAAATGTAGGGGAATTTTTGCTATATAAGCGGGATGACTCCTGGTAGGAAGACAGTTGAAAGATACTCACCTATGTAAGGTGTTACGCCGCCTGATCGCGAGCCGAGATTCTGTTTACAGGAAAGTCCAAAAGTCTGGATTCAATAAGTACGGTGTATAGTCGGAAGTTTCGAAGCTCGTCGTAATTTCTTGACAAATTGCGTGAAAAAGTAAGATGCACCATTATAAAACCTATATAAATTAATAGATTTTTATGTACTTGAAATGACACGCGCACCTATAAATGTCAACAGGAAATGCGGGGTGCAATAAAAAGCTACCCACTTGATAATAAAAATGCACTAAATGCCAGATGATTTAAGAGATTTTCCTTCATTTGCCTGTGAAACTAGGTCGCCCACTCGTAGAAATTCGCGGAAAAACTAAGTCGTAAATGTCATGTTGTCACATTAATTTCGTGAAGTGGTCGTTAACAGGGGAAATTTATGGGAATTTTCGCGGGATAGCTCCTGCTAGGAAGACAGTTGAAAGATACTCACTAATGTACGGTGTTATGCTGCCCGATCGCGAACCGAGATTCTAAGTGGTCCCCCACCTACTTTTTTTTTAATAGTCAAAGCTGGTAGTCTTAATCGCCGATTCACAAAGAACGAAGTGTGTAGAGGCATTTATACACTTGAATAAACTTACCATAGGTATCCAATCTCTATCCCAGATGTTTCTTAAATTCTCTCTTTGGAAAGTTTTTAAACACTCTGAGTATAAATCATCAGCTTGAGCAGCTAACTTTGCAACAATAGAATCCTTCATGTTATCTAAAAGCATAATTATTATTAATCTTTAAAAACACAGATTTACTTAAACAGGTCTAATTTGACAAGTTTAAAAATAACACAACTGTTTATTTTTATTTATTTTAAGCTTTTTTTCTCATTAATACAACTAGTTTTTTGCATATCAAAATAAAAATTATTACTGAATTAGATTGGGTATAAGGTTTATTAAAAATGTTATTGAAAAATTGGTAAGATTTTTTTGATGGCAGTCTTATTCTGAATCAAGCAAACCTTTTTATAAAAATAGTATATTTTCATAGAATGAATAGAATTTTGTTATATATGACAAAAATTGACTAGAACACATTGTAGACAAGTAGGTATACCAAATCTAATGCTTTGCTAAATGGGTACCCAATTACAAAACATAGGTCTATCAGAGAAGGAATTTTAGATTTTACATTTTTAAAAACAAATCCATCTTTAATGTTGTACGTACCATGCATAGCCTTATGCACAAATATTTCTTGAGCTTGTGCCAGCATCAGTTGTGACAGAGCACCCAGAGTATCTGGATTCAAATCAGGTGTGGGGTCATGTTGAATAGACAGCATAACAGTTGCTTTTAGGTGGCCATAAATACCAGCTGCTTGCTAAAAATTATCAATAAACAAGGCAAACTTAAATTATGTTGAGAGTATACGAAAAAATGACAAAACTAGATTCAAATTGAAATACATATAGGTATGATATATATTTTTAAACCCCCATACCCCCTTACATGTTTAAACAATTATTTTTTAGGGTACTTCTATGAAGTTTCAAGTCAATAGGACCATCTAATATTTTTTCTCCATACAAAGATTGAACCCCTGTTTCAGCCCTGTATAGGTTGAATTTTGAGAAAAAATATTTAATTTAATTAAGGAAATAAAAATGCTGTTATATTATGAAGATTACGAAGCATTTGGTGTTACCAAGAAACAATACAGCTATATCTTTTATACTTACTTGTAATAACTTAGCAGCCAACTTGAGGCCATCATCATTATCAACACTCTGAGTAGCTGCAACTCCACTTTGTAGAGCAGCAATATTAAATAATACACTGACTTTTTCATAACTCAAAGATGGAATGGCTGGAATTTAGAAAAACAATGCTTAAATGTAACGAATGAACATCAGTTTTTAAAGGTGTTAATTTGCTTTTTGAGTTAAGCACCTGCACAATTGGGTAAAACTTAAAGATAAATAATGTTTTTTTGAAGCTTTGTTTGCCTCTAAATGAAAATAAGCACAAAATAAAAGAAAGGGCGTTAATAGGTGTGCCAGGAGCTTTAATTTACCCATCACCTACTTACCTGATCACACTGGACAGACACAATATTAAATCCTTTTTTTGGTAATTATTTGGATTAATGGAAACACCGAATTTTTTTATAATTTTTTTTGCACCCTACTTTTGGGTCGTAGAACACGAATCTGAAATGCGGTTTCTCAAAACAACAAAAAAATGCTTTCAGGTTAGGTTTTTCTATGGATTTCTTTAAGTTTCGACAGGTTCACTTAAGCACATCTGTACAAGTCATAACACACTGTTATTCTAAAACATAAGGTTTGTTCTTTTGTGTTGCATGAAACTGCACTAACCTACAATTTTTTTTATTTGTAGAAGAAACCCATTAGAAAAAAATCCTTGTAGGTTAGTGCAGAACAAACCTATATTTAAGCAAATTTATATAAAAGAACATTGAAAAAACAAAGAAAACATTAAAAAACTAAGTAAAAATAAACACGCAACCCCTTATACACCTGTCTTTAGGTAGTATCCAATCTGATGTTGCCAAATATCTTTGACATTTGCCCATGCTCTGGAGTTTGACTAGTACATATGAGATTAGCAATTACACATATAAAACTTACCACACTAACTGGTGCTAAACCGCGCGAATACGCCTTTTATTGTTAGTTTTATCTGCGAAAATAATTAAAAAAATTTTATTACAGTCCAGTCTTTAAAGACTTACTGATGTACGTGTATAGTGCTAGGCGTTTTGTACCAGAAGTCCCAGGTTCAAGCCCAACTAGATGCCGAAGTTTTTTACTTTTTAAAATTTTTTATTTAATGAACTGACAATAAAAGGCGCATTCACGCGGTTTAGCGCCAGTTAGATTGGTAATAGTTTTATATATAATTTCTAATCTCATACCTATGTATGGTAAGATGGGGGGTAAATCAGTGAAAAATATAGTTTTTTTCATGCTCATACTGTTGAAATCATTCATATTATAAAAATTTTTATAATAGAGTGTGTATGTGTCAAACTAACATTATTTTGAAATTTTAGAAAAAGTTTTAACAACAAAAAAAAATTAAAAAATTTACCACCACTTTACCCCAATTGGGGTAATTTGGAGGTATGGCTCCAAACCCTATTGACTTTCATGTAAAAAAGCTTGTGTAAAGTGGTGCTCAAACACCAACCCAAAAACTGTATATAAAACACAATGGCACTAAAAAGATTTTATTTTGAAGGCCACAAAAAGAAATAAAACCAAAATTGCAAATTCTGACCAGTTTTGTTTGGTTCTTCTCATCCATGCCTTGCATTAAGGAATTGAAACTGCTATGGATTGTTTAATACCATTATGGGATAATGTAGATAAATGTAACAAAAGAATTTTTATCTTTTACCAAATCTTTATCAAGATGTCAAACGAGTTTGAACAATAGGTATTTAAAAATTGTAGAAATGAACTTAGAATAAAGAAAGACCGAAAAACCGCCGAAAACTGATTCCTGATTCGTGTTCTATGACCCAAAATTAGGTTCCATGCAAAATTTTATCAACAAATTTAGTATTTACATTAATCCAAATAATTAGGTAGGTAGGGGAGCAGGGGGAGGTTTCGTCCAGGGGGAGCTTTCGGCCAGTGCAAATATTTCAGCCGATTTTTAAATTTCCCGCAATATTTGGCCGTTGGTAGACAACATGTGATTGCCGTTACGGTTCCCTAGTAAATGGTTAAAATCAAAGCTAGTGTTTGTGCCCTGCAACAATTTGTTTCGTTTTTACCGCTAAAGGTAAATATTTTGCTAGTTACAATTTTATTATATCTTGTTAACATCTTGCTTTTGTCCTAGTTTATTATTTAGAACATAAAACTATATATTTTGTTGTAATAATTAACAAGTTAAACATTTACATTTTCAATGTTTGTGGTGAGTATGGCCGCCATTGTTGATTTTGTACCCTCGGGGAGCATTCGGCCAGTAGAAGGATGGGAGGATTCGGCCGATTCCTCTCTGGGGAACTACAGGCGAAGCAAGCGTTGGAAGGGGAAAGAAGATTAATGAAAAGAAAAAGTAGCGGTACAAAAAGTTCTGTAAAGAAGAAAGTCTTTCCAATACAAAATGACAGTAGCAGCGATAGCGACTCAATTATATCTTTTTCAGAGGAGAATTCTGATGACTCGGCTAAGTCTGTGAATGGTTTAATTGATGATCAAAAATTAAATAAAAACGATTTTCAGTTGGGTTGCCAGGGATAATATCCTTCTTAAATTACCTTCCCCATCTAGAAGCGGCACCTCGAGAAGACAAGTTTGGTACCGGTTTAATTTCAATTTTGCCGAGTACTACCTCACATAAATTTAAAATTTGTTTTAATTTTTCAGTCTTTTCATATATTATACTGTGAATACTTAAGTTTAAAAAAAAATAACATAGATTGTAGCATTTTGACATTTTCTATTTATCGAGCCGAAACCTCCCTCCCCCCCTAGCCGAATCCTCCCAGGGGGCAGGGAGGTTTCGGCTGATTCGGCTGTAGCAAAACTTTAACAAAAAAGCACATACTTTTTTTAATATCATATTTAAGGCGCTGTTTGTTATAAATATGACTTACAAATCACTGAACAGCTGAATTATGGACAAGAACTGATATAATGTCATATAATTTATAAAATATAATGTATTAAACATTAAGTGGCCGAAACCTCCCCCTTCTCACTACCCTATTTTTAACAACTAAGAATAGGAAGAGGAAAGAGGACAATGACAAATTTTATGAAAAAAAAGTAGGCAGGTAGGCCTAAATGCAAAAAAAAATAAAAGGAAAATATTAATTTTTAAATATTGCTAAAACAGAAAACAGAACAAAGTGTAACAGAAAATTAAATATGCCCTCTTAAAAAATATAATATTGATATTGTATCCTGTTTTTACTTAGAGATTAGCTACCCTTCAATTTTAATAAAAAAGTGGTACAGAAGGGCAAAGAGAAACTATGTTTTAGACAAAGACAAAGCTCCAAGGATTCAAGAGATTTCTTTTACACAAGTGGTGAGTGGGAATTAATTTAATCTTGATAAATGATATTATAATTCTTTTATGAATAAATAGGATATGACTAATATGAGATTTCCGAGGAGATTTCCTAAATTCATCATAAAAGTGATGGTGTTAAAACTTACTTAAACTGGCTTTGTGTCCAAAGATGTTGCCCCTATCAAAAGCATCTTTCCATTTAAATGGAACCTGTAATTCTTGTGCCGGTATTTTGCTTTCCAAAGCCACTAATTGATCATAATAACTAAAAAAAAAATATGAAAAATTCATTATTTAATCAACTTCAATAAAAGAGATGAATCATACCCATAAATAATATCCAGTGAACTCTCATATTTTTCAAATGCCTTCCAAATAGCGTTGTTCCTAAGCTTGGAAAATTCGTTTACAGATTCCGTACAGTTTTCCGGATTATCTGCGGTACTGTATCTGGACTGTATTAAGTTTCTTAAGGGCGTAGTAACGTCCACATCGCTAGGTTTTTTTAAAGGCACCGACAACAGATCAGCCATTTTGAACTTCTAAACACAACTGAAAAATGTTACTGTCACTGTCATCATTCATCATCAGCTGGTTGACAACTGACAAGCACTTCAAGCAAATTTCTACGTGTAACCACTACTTGACCGGCGTTGCACTTTCCATTGGTACAACTAATGGTAATTAAGATCAAAAGTAAAATCATCCAGTTATTTTTAATAGAATGTTAAAATAATTCTGATGTAAAATTTATACGAATGGGACGAAACTTAACAGCAGATAATTATTTTTTTCGTGGTTCCATAGAACGAATCTGAATGTGGCCCTAAAAACTCTGAGTTAGGTTGGTTGCATGTTGCATAACCTTTTCACTGGGTATGGGTAATCCGGCATACTAGCAAATCCTTTATTTGTTTTTCTGTCTGTATTCGTATCGTGGTATATAAATTGATTAGATGAGACATTATCTGTAAATTACACACTTACGGAAGTGAAGCGGGTTTGGGAGATTTATTGTCAGATGTTTGCATACTTTTATTTAATTGCTTCAACAACAAACAGCATGGCCGACTTGTTTAATCTTGTCTATGCAAGTGCGTTTGCGTTTATCGTGATGAATATAAAATTTGGTGCTGTTATGAGATCTAAAAACATTAATTATTGAATATAATGCCTCCCTGTTGAGTAGATATTTGCTTTAACAGCGTCAAAAATAAAGGAGAAATGTTACTTTTCACCGGTAAGTAATAACAATTTAGTAAATATATAGATACTTAACATATATTCACCGGCATACTGTTTATAGGAATTAAAAGTAGCTCTAAAATAGTAATTTGAAGTCTTTATTTATTTATTTACAGCCCAGGCCAATTTTCAAGGAAAGGAAATGTAACAATGTTTTGAATTTAAAGTAATTTTCAGAATAACATATGTAATAAAGAAAATAACAAATTAAGTTTTAGTATTATTAATATAACTCAAACCAACATTTCGACGAGTGTATCCCATTAACAAAATTACAATGCTTTAAGGATCTTAGAAATTCTGGGTAAGTGCTCGAAGTAAAGTCCAACCACGTAGAAAAGGTGTTCGCCAGTCCACAAGCCCGATAGCAAGAGATACCCATAATTTGTACGATGGGGAAATTCATGAAAAGCAGTGGCGTGCCGCCGAGGGGGCTAGGGGGGCACGAGCCCCTCCCGCCCTCATCGTAACGGCGCCCCCGGAGATTCACTGATGCCTACTAGGACCACATACTCCCGAATAAAAGGACAGTAATTTACAGCGCCCCCTGAAGATTCACTGCCTACTATGACCACATACTCTCCAATAAAAGGAAAATAATTAGGCGCCCCCAAATCATTGTGCCCCCTCCGCTCTAAAGACACGGCACGCCACTGATGAAAAGTACCTAAAACTGATCGAGTTACTCTGGGAGGTGCACGAGAAGACACCGCTCCAAGGAGATCCGAACATGAGACATGAATATTAATTATTTTATATAACATTTAATATAACTAAGTTTACGCCTAGACTCGAGGCGTTTAGTTCAGACTCCAAGTTGTCATAATTCGGATCTAATACATTAATTAGCTTTAAACGCAATGAAGCGAAGGAACTTATGCTGAACTTGTTCAATTTTATTTTATGTACTTATCATAAGGTAACCATACGCACGAGGCATATTCTAAATGAGGTCTCACTAGGCGGCAGTATAAAAGACGAACTGCTCGTAAATCTCAAAAAACAGCAGCATACCTTTTAACAAAGCCCAATGTTTGTAATGATTTTGATACAATCCTGATCATGTGCGGGCTAAAACCCAGCTCGGCATCGAAATTCACTCAGAGGTCTCTAACATCAGGTACTCTATTCAATACTACGCCCCATAAGGTATAATCCTTAAGTTTATTAAATTTCTCAACTCCATACCATTACACCTACACCTGGCAAGATAAGACTGCAATCTGAGACAGTCATCGTAATTTTGTTCAAAAAAAAAACTTTGTCGTCAGCAAAAAGTAAGAATCTACCGAAGCAGCAACACTGTTCAATGTCATTGATAAAGAGGTTCAACAACAGGGGTCCCCAGTGGGATTCCTGGGGAACACCAGACGGGACCCCTATTTCACGAGATGTTAATCCACTGGACAATCTGCGATCGGTCCGACAAATAACTAGCCATCCAGTCGAGTATGGTGCCTGTAATACCAAACTTTTTTGATTTTGAAATTAGAACACGGTGACTGGCCCTGTCAAACGCCTTGGAGAAATCCGTGTACAGTGCGTAAACGTGGACGCTAGTAATGCAAGGATACGTATTCAAAAATCCGTTGGATACGAATATAAAAAGAACCCGTATTATCCGTAACCGGTCAAGAACTTGAATACGGATACGGAATCAAAATAAATACGCATTCGGGTGGTTACTAATGCAAACTGTAAAGAGAAAACGGAATCGGGATCGAGTGTAAGCGAACAACACAATGTGCGATTTGGCATATTTGATCTCGTGCTTTCTCTTTCTAATGATATTTCCTAAGAAAAGATAGCATTATCGGGGTAACGGACATCATATGGGATGAGACCCATTGGTTAAACTCGGCCCGCCTCACCCGAACCGATGAACCGAATTCAAACGAGAACGAACGACGGTGCCCTACTATCCCTAACCTTTGAATCATATGATACCGCATCCACCTACCTACCCGAATCCGAAATAATTCCGTATATACATGTTTCGTAACCGCTTTCGCGCGACTCAAGAAGTGGATACGTATTCGGATGTTGGATACGGATATTAGTTGATTCCGATTCCGTATTATCCGGATGTCTAAAGAATAACGGATATTTACAACACTAGTGGACAACGTCCTGCAAGGCATTCACCAAGAAGTCACAGTGAAGCAGTAAGTTGACCTCTCTGAGACGAAGTCATGCTGCTCCTCTATCAACTCTCACTTCATGAGAGGAGTCAAGAAATTAGAGACAATGCTTTCAAACAGCTTGGGAATGGCACTCAATATACTAATTGGGCGATAATTTCTCACATCCCCCTGCTACCACTTATAGACTGGCGAAATATAACCTTCCAATAGCCACGGAAAGAACCAGACTGTGGGGAATAACTGAATATGTGATATAATGGTCTAGCCAAGGCAAAGCAATTCTGCTGCAACCAAAAGGGAAGAGACACCAACCGGCCCAAGGCCCTTGCTGACATCCAACATTGACAGACCTTCATATATTTTGGAATATCATAGTGATACAGTAATATCTAAGCCAAAAATATTTAATCTGCGTCTCAAAGTTTCCAAGATTTAAACTATTTTAAATTCGGAAACTCTGTAAAGTACTAGAAATTTAACTTACAAGACACCTCAATACAAACCCAGATTTCGCCTTGCACTCAACGTAAAATGAAACAGTTTTTTATTGTAATTCTTTTATTAAGTATAATTTCAGTATGTATACTAAGTCTAATAAATAAACCTTTTTAGAAACCAATTTTTAGATACCTACTTAATACGTAACTTTTAAACATATTTAACAATATACATAAGAGTTCAGTTTTTCTTTTTTATTATCACTAATCATCGTTTTTTGCTCCCTAATGTCCAAGTTTTTAAGTTCAAAAAGTGTTTAAAAATGTAAAATTTCGTGTTTACAAGGAGCAATCAACTTCCATCCCTTTTTTTTAATAAGACACTTAAGAAACACATCCCGCAAAAATTTGATTCATCTGTCGAATTTTCGGATCGCGCGGTGTTAAACGACAATACAAAGTAAAGTTTTGATTTCCTTGATGAATAGTCCATGTCTTTGTTACGTGTCTACACTGAAGTATTTATTTTTTACAGCAAATAACAGCAACGTTTAAAAAAAACAATAAAGGACGGGAGCTGACTGCTGCTTTTAGTTACAAAGATTATTAAAGCCATAACTATTTTCTTTTAAAAATATGAATGAAGTCTACTTGTCAGGGGTACATATAAATATGAAAAAATTGAGAATCAATTCTCTAGAGAATTGATTCTCAATTTTTTCATATTTTCTTTTACATCGGGTTTGCCTTAAAAATGTTTTAATTAAATACAGTTGAATACAAAAAAAATGTAATGTATTCCTTTAATTATGAACAAAATTTGGATAAGTCAAAAAAGAGCCCGCCCAATAAAATATGAGCAATCAGCTCAGCTAAGAGGGTACTGAAAAGAAAAGCGTAAACTATGATGTTACTTTATACAGTATTTTCACATACCAAAACTATATTTTTGCATTCGACCCGGTTCGTTGACTACGTTAGTATCATCAAATGATTATTAAATAATCACATATGCATCGAATGCAAAAATTTAGGTCTGGAGTGTAGTAAACCGAGGTTCAGCAATCTCACCATAGCAACAATCTTACTATTTGTACCCTAAAAACATTTCAAAAACCTCAAATCGCATCAAAAGAAAAGTTACAGACTAATGTGTCGTAGTATAAAACTAAAATTAATTAATCAATATCTAAGGCCCTAAGAAAGAATAACAAATGTAATACCTGCAGCGCAACAGGTAGTATTGAAAACTTAATATTTATATCGACCAGGACAAATCTTAAAAAATAATTTTATGTATGCGTCATTATTTCATTATTTTTGTTTATTACCTAAGCCATTTGGGTGTAGTTAAAATGTATATTGCAAAAATCTTATCAAAAGGACTGAAATGTATCACATATAATCTCTTTCAAGCCCCCGATGCCTACTTGACCAGATTTTTGTGAATATACTGTTCGTTAACCTATTTTAAACTTTTTGGCACCAGTTTTTATATAATTGCATATTAGTTTATCTACTTTACGACGCCCTAACCACAGTGACAATTTTCAGTTTATTTTATGTTCGTTTGATTTAAAAATTTTCGTTTCTCAATTATTTTTTTATCTTCCGTAAAGTATTTTTTTATTTTTAAACAAAATTTTAAAAAATACAGTGTGTTTTGATTTGAATTTTTGTTAATTGTAAAGGTTAATATGCAAAAAATAATACAGACAAAAGCATATATCAAATACTGTATTTTTTAATTTTTCAAATATAAAAAAAGTCTGTTTCTTTTCACAAGACCACCAAGAGTGCCTCGACTAAGTTTATCCCAAGGGTCCTCCCACTTCCATTTTTTTTTTCAGGTTTGGTTAAACAGGTGTGGCCTGAGTAATTTAATCCCAAAATGAAAATACTAGCTCAATAGTTTGAAAACTTGATTTTACTAATTTTTTTTAGGTTACCTAAGTGGCTTTATTTTTATGAAAAAGAGTAGTATCCAAATTTTTTAAGGCGTATAATATTCTTTGAAGTCGTGGAACCGATATCTTCTTAGTGGAAATATTTAATATTTTTAAATAGCTTTGATAATCCTAAAAAAAAAAGGTTAAAGAGTTTTTCGTTAGTTTTGGTACTTATCTCTTAAATGGTACGTCAAATATGATGGTTTATGAATTCATTTTAAAGATAATGCAATTATCTACAAATAAAAAAAAACTGCTTTTCTATCTACATATGTTCAAAACATATAGGTAATAGAGGGTTGAAAAATGCAAACAAGAAAATTACGGAATCAAAATGTTGTGACATATCTCAATAATTATTATATTACATAAGTTATAGTTAAAAAATAGGATCGTCGGAAACTGTATATCTGCGCCGACACAAGGTTTTGACACTGCTATGATGAAATGCATTTAATACCCGGATTATTAAGTTTTCTTTTCGAGTTTTACTTGCATAGTGAAAATATATGTAAATTGATTCCATTTAATTTGTTTCCTTTAAATGAATTTTTTTAAATGTATCATTGTGTCCTTTTGTATAGAATGATACATTGAAAATAATTTCGTTTAAAGGAAATTAAATTAAAAGAAATCAATTTTATATGTTCACTATGTGAAACCCGAAAAAAAACTTACTAATACAGCTATTAAATGCATCTCGTCATAGCGCTCTACGCGGTTGCCACTGTCAACACCGTCGCGTCGGCGCGGACATAAAGTTTCCGACGATCCTATCTTTAGTTTTATTCCAGATAAAAGATTTTTTTTCTTTTGCTTGAAATTGAATAAAGTTTTTGAAAATGGTGAACAGTTTCAAAAATAACTTGTAATAATTGAGATATATCCCAACATTCTAATTCCATAATTGTTTGTTTGAATTTTTCAACATTCTATTATTTATATCTTTTGAACAAATGTAGAGGGGCAATTTTTTTTATTTGTAGATTGCATTATCTTTAAAATGAATTCATAAACCATCATATTTGAACGTACCTATGTACCTACGTACCTACTGTTTTGTTAGTAGATATTACGTAAGTGTGTTAAGTTTAATGTAAAAATCATTCTAGGAGAAGTGAATTTTACAAAGATTTTACTTTAATAGTAACAAAAACATTAGTTTTCAATTTTTAATAGGGCGGGTAGTGACAAAATACCGTGGAATCTTTTGAATATTGTGTTTAATTCATTTCTGGAACAGATGCAGACAGAGGGGCAATTTTTTTTTTATTTGTAGATTGCATTATCTTTAAAATGAATTCATAAACCATCATATTTGAACGTACCATTTAAGGGATAGATACCAAAAACCGACGAAAAACTCTTTTTTTTTCATCTTTTTTCAGTATTATCAAAACTATTTAAATATATTAAATATTTCCACTAAAAAGGTATCGTTTTTAGGACTTCACAGATTATACACCTTAAAAAATTTTGATACTACCCTTTTTCATAAAATAAAGCTGCTTAACCTAGAAAAAATTAGTAAAATCAAGTTTTCTTTTCAAACTATTGATCTAGGATTTTCATTTTGGGCTTAAATTATTTAGGCCACGGCACTTTAACAAAATCTGAAAAAAAAATGAGAAGACCTTTGGGATAAACTTAGTCGAATTTGGTGCCACAACCATAGCGTAGCTCTCCCTCATTTAATTAATTCTTGTCTAAAAGTTTTCATTTATCCAACGAACTTTGGTTTTTGTCGAATCGTGCACTGATTTGATTGGTTTGTTAATAACAGTTTTTTAAATCAAATAACTAAAGACCAACAACAACTTGTGCAAAATTTCTATTTACAATCATCAATAATTTAATTACAGCTTTTTTTAGGAAAAACATGGTATTTTAAAAGATTTGTCCCAAACCAACCATGTTATGCATATGCACCAATTATTTCACACATGCATTCAATCACACATTGGTTTAAAAATTAATAGTACTAGCACATTTCGTCCGGGGGAGAAGAATCCTGAAACAAAATAAATTCATTATAGCTTTCATATTGAAAGATATAGAAACCTTGAGCACCCTGAAAAATATACCTTGGTTGGAGTACGCCCCGTTCTTGTACTTACCTTACTCTCTCTGTGCAACGTATGGGGAATAAAGGGGTTGGGAATTTGTGGTACTAAGGGTGGGATGGCGCCTAATTCGTTGAAATGCGATAACTGTTCAGTCAGTTCAATTGTACCTTGTTCAACTACCGTTAAGATGGCCCACATTGGATCTGAAAAAAAAAAAAACGCGGATTATTAAAACCGGTCAAGAAAGGGGTAACACTATACTGATACATACAGGGTATTATGAAATTTACTGCATATATTGGGTGACCCCTGGGGTACTCTAGAGAAAACATTAAATATTTTTATTTTGGTTTAATCAAACAACTGTAAAATTTTCTCCAACACCCAAAAACCAGATCATACGCATAAACCAGATGCTGCGACGTTGCCAAAAATTTTATTTTTGAGGGGAATATTGTTTTAAATTTGTTCTACTAAAAAATAAATTACGCCAGAACTGTCCAACAATATCCTATTAATAATTTATAATTGCCAAAAGCGCATTATACTTTCAAAAATTACATGATATATGATATTTCATTATTTCCTATGTATTTAAAAGGCACCTGATATTTCATTCTTTCCTATGTATTTAAAAATGCACCTATAAGATACAGGATGTATTTTTGCAAAAACATAATTTCTGGATGGGTTCCTTTTTTAATATCCTACACCTCTTAACATTTTTTAGAAAACTATATCCGAAAATCCGTTCAAAATATAAACTTCGTGAAAGTTTTGCAGTCGGCGACGCTGTAAAATTTGACCGCATCACATAAAAACTGTAAAAGCAGCCGGCACTCATTTATTACTTACGAAATGAAAACTGCCCACTATGGTAGTTAGCAAAACAGGCGCTAAGGGCGCAAAGTTCTTAATTTGAATCGCCAATAGGAAAATACATGTTATCTCGCTCTTGCTTCCCTGTTCCTGTCCCCGTCTCTTTTTTCTTGTCGTTTTCTTGGTATTTAACAGGCACGTGATCATTCGAACAATAAGTCATGTCCCTCTCAAAGATTTCGAGCTCAACGTTGACAGCTATTAGGGAGATTTTGCAAAAGGAAACGCGCTAACACATAAGAGTGGTATTTCTATCAGAGTTTTTACTTTATTTGGTAAATGAATTTATAAGCCTACCAAAAATTTTTCATTTTTAGGTTTTTTTATAAATTATGTGTATTTAATTAGTTGGTGGAATGTTTTTTACATTAATAGCTATACCTACTGTTTTGTTAGTAGATATTACATAAGTGTGTTACGTTTAACGTAAAAATCATTCTAGGGGAAGTGAAGTTTACAAAGATTTTACTTTAACAGTAACAAAAACATTAGTTTTCAGTTTTTAATAGTGCGGGTAGTGACAAAATACCGTGGAATCTTTTGAATATTGTGTTTAATTCATTACTGGAATTTTATTTAGTGTTAATTATGTGTCAAGCGTTGGTTTATTGCATTAAATTATTGGCTGTACTGTGTTGTCAGTGTTTTTTAGTATATTGGTTTATTTATAATTTATTTATTTTTTAATTTATTAACGTATTGTACAGTTACAAGATTTAATCGTATACTGTGCTTAACGATCCTAAAATTATACTTTTGTCCAAAACTTTCAATTTCTCTGCCCAGACACCAAAGAAATGCAGTCTGTCATAGTATTTGTTCAATCTGAATTCATACTAGGATTAACCGGTTTCAATATATGCAGTAAATTTCTTAACACTCTGTATATATTTTTTTTCTTTAGGTTTGTAATCGGAACGCAGCTGTAATAAAACCAAAATTTAATTTTTTTATCAGATTCTCACGTTTTTAGATTACACACATTTATATTTTAAACTAAAAGTATTAATATTAATTATTTAATAATTAATCTCATTACTTTTTATGGAAATCAGTCTCTTAACGAAACATGCCTCTACCGTATATATATATATATATATATATATATATATATATATATATATATATATATATATATATATATATATATATATATATATATATATATATATAATATATATATATTATATATATATATATATATATATATATATATATATATATATATATATATATATATATTAAATTTTATCACACGAAATGGTTACCTTATGGTATGGGCAAGCACAGTGAAATATGAGCAAACCCAAGCACGTGTTCTTACCTCCAAAATAGGAACCACTAGGCGTACACGCCCTCCATTTACTTTGGTATATTCCAGGTACTGAGGGACTATTCATTTGAATTATTAGATGGGTACCATCTCCTGGCTGTAAGGTGGGTAATTGTACCGTCTGACCCCCAAAGCTGTTGCCATCGGAACACTGGACATAACAGCCTACGGGCCATTGTTCCGCACCATTGTTACAAATGTGCCAGGATTTTACGAAACTAGAATAAAAAAGACAATTTAAAACAGATAATATGGAGAATACAAGATAAATTTAAAAACTAAACAATAAATCCATTATTATTTATTGAAAATGTCATAAATTTTTTTATTCACTTATTAAAAAGTGCGGTCAAAATAATGTACTATTTTAGGACTTTCCGACAGTTTCACGAGTTGCTATCGCGAAGCGACTTGACAGTTGTCGATTTCGTAGTTTTTTCCATAATAATTGTTATTTATCCTTTATGTTAACGATATAAAGCCGATCCAAGCCGCCAATGAGGTTAACATTTATTTTCTGATGATACATTGCTATATTTTTCATCTAAGGATATTAAACACGTTGTAGATACTGTAAATGAGGCATTAGACAATATTAACAAATGCACCTGCAAAAATTGGTCGAAAATAAATGCAAATAAAACAATAGTATATTGTACAACGAGCATTGAATGACATGCATTTCCTACGAGTATGACGTTTGCAGCACGATGCCGCAGGCGAGTGCTGCAAATCATACGAGTAGGAAATGGTCATTCCATGCGAGTTTTACACTATACTTTTTCTACGAATGTTACTGTTAATAAAATGGGATTAGTAATATTTTTCTTTTTAAGATGTCAAAAAATGTCAATGAAATTATAAAGATTTTGAACGCGGCACCGGTCAACGCCACCTTTGTAAAAAATACCCGTGCACAATGGGAACTTTGTAGTTCAATCACCATGGTGATTGAAGCACAATGAAAAGGTGTAAACCACAATGTACCATGTTCTGAAATTACTATTGAATATACAATACAGGTTTTTATTGACATGAGTAGAAAATAGTAATTTACGTAACAAGTTCCGAAAGTGATATTTTACGGGAGGAGTAGGAATTTTCCAGGACGAGCCGCAGGCGAGTCCTGGAATCCTGCGAGTCCCGTAAAATCACTTTTGGAGCGTGTTACGTACAATATTTTTTCTGCAGCCGTTTTGCATGTTGAAAAGGATATCGATGGATAATAATGTATGAACTTTATATAGATAATTACATATAACAACCACTCTTATGAATACATTATTTATGAATATTAATTATACAATTATAACAATTACTTATATTAATATTATTAGGGGTATTAACAGAAGTGGCAGTGTTGAAATTAGAATTAGACGTATTAGTAATTGTACTAGTTTTTAAGATATTAATTTCTTTACCGCCCTTTTCAATCTGTGAAGCTATGTGAATTTTGTTTTTTAAAGAATTTTCTATGTATCCCTCTGCTACACTCGTTGATTTCCATCCTCCGTGTCTCTTCAAGTTGGTTATACTACCACCACTTTCAGCGAGTAAAGTGGCTGAGCTTCTACGTAAACAGTGCCCGGTGTATTCTTTGGGATTCGGTAATTTAAGAAATTCAGCAACTGTGCAAGCGATTTTTCCAAAAGTGTGAATACCAATAGGTTGTATAGTACATTTTCCGTTTTTATAATAAACAAATAATCTACGATGTGGTGTGTTTGCTGGACGTAATGACAAATATTTTCTGTATAAAGAAATATTATTTTCTCCAATGACGACAAAGGTTCTTTCCATATTCGTTTTAGAATTAGGAATTTTAATCACTAACATGATTGTTTTATCTTCTATATCATCCAAATTCATTTTACAAAGCTCTTCACGACGGCAAGCGCCTGCTAAACCAATTATTAATGCAACCTAAAGTAAAAAAAAATAGTCACAAGGAAGAAGAGGAATTAGATTTAAATATATTACCTTTGTCATTAGGTAGTCATTATCTGCAGCTTTTGATACGAAGTGATCTATTTCTTCTTTATTCAATACTTTTGATTTTTTGGGTTTATAGCCAACGGATTTTCTTTTAAGGAAAGCAATAACTTTGGGATAGCGGCTTATATCTATATTATTTTTAATATTAATTGTGGACTTAAGCATCGAGTAGTTGCTCCAGAGGCTTGACGGCTTTAAGATTTTAGATTTTTCCATTAAATATGCAAGAATTACTTGTTCATTTATAGTATGCACATTTTTATCTTTGCTCCATTTATGAAATGAACTGTAGACTAATTCATACCTCTCTCTTGACTTTACCGGCAATAATTCATTAGTAGCCGCTTTAGCAGATTCACTAATCTCATCTGGAATTATTTCAGCCTCACTTTCACTACTGGTTTCCATTTCTTTGAATTAAAAAGCGAAAACACACACGAATATTACATGACAAGCGCTGTCATAATTAAATACAAAGTTTTTGTTATTGTTAAAGCCGCCTACTTAGATATCTAAAATCGTCCCGAAAGTGAAATAAATCGTCCCGAAAATGCTACTTTCGGTACGATTTTTTGTAAAAGGGTACTTTCGATTTAATAAATCATACCGAAAATTCTATTTTCGGGACGGCTGCAGAAAAAATATATTACTGTAAGTACAGAGAGGGTTAGATTGTATAATATCGAGGTGCATCAATATGAAACAAGACAACCGAATAATTTCTATATTCCACGGAAAAATAAAACATTCGGGCAGAACGATTTTCATAAGGGCGTAGTTGCATTTAATAAACTACCGAATGATATTGAAAATACATCGTCCTTGTGTGTTTCAAGGGAAAATTAAAGGGTTGATGTGGATCTTACCCTTGTCATGGTTTGATGTTTGGTTTGTAAATTGACTTGTGTAATAATGATGTTGCAATTGCTAACTAATGAATTTAATAATAAAATAGAATTTTTTATTTATTCGTCGTCTCTTAGGTCGGTACAAAACCACTATATTCAAGAAATAAATGGCGTTGTTGTAACATTCCTCGCCACGCCGGCCAACCCTTGTATCTTTTTTCGGATCGCGACAGTACCTCTATTTAGATGGTAATTAGTATTAGACGGAATACGGCGGAATTCGTATCAATTACTAGATAGACTGGCGCTTTTATGCGAGTTAAAGGCATTAACGGTTAATACTTGTTACATTTAAAAACGGTGAGTGACAGTTTTGTGCATTACAAGTGTTATTAAAAAAATATTTCATTTTAAACATAAAGTTGTACTACAAGATACTCCCTGAATTTTAGGCAAATACACCTTCCTTTTTTTAGACTGGGGAAAATCAGTAGCGTACCAATTTATACAAGTTCCCTCCACGCGCCGGTTTAAAGTCAGTAAAATTTACTTGAAAAATATTCTGTTAATTTACTTCTCAGGTTTGCAAAACTCTTTTACTGGTAGGTGGTAGATAACTTAGACTTTCTTGAGTATGATACATACTTACATGTATGTTACAAATATGTATTAGAAATTGATTATATTGCAAGAAAAGTCGCGGCTACCAGACCAGCTAATTTCCTATATATATATTTTTCTATATTTTACAATTACAATGATCAAAAGTATTATCGTTATCATTATATCAGCTGCACACCATGTGCATCACGATAATTTAGGTGAATGCTTGACTTTTCTTAAAATATTTTTGCCATACTAAACACAATAGATTAAAATATTTTATTATAGGTACCTTGACCTTTGTTTTTGCTGACGCATAACACCGTTTGCATAATAATATTTATTTTATTATTTTTGTTCATATTTATTTATTTAGTAGCCTACTCAATTAAGGTAGTAATTGTTCAATGACAACTGATTATAATAGCTCAAGTAGATACTTAATACAGGGAGTGGCAATAATAAATCTATCATTGCCATTAATCAGTAAAGCGCGCCAGCTCGATTACATTCCATAGGCGTCGATTTTATAAACAGCCAACTGTATTGTTAGAATAATTTATAATTTACATGTTTGATCAAAATCTGACTTTTGTTAATATTGAATAGGGTTGCAACAAAGCTTTGAAAATATTAAACGCAACACCAGAGATTTTAATGTCTTTACAATTAAAATATTGTATATTTCTTTAGTTCGGCCACACTTGGAGTATAGTACTTGTGTATGGGCTCCTTATTTTGCAATACATGTGTATAAAATCGAGAGAGTTCAACATAAAGGTTTGCGTTATATATCATTTAAGCTGTCCATTCCTTCAGAACTTGTTAATTACGCAATGCCATTGGAATTATTCAGCCTTAATACTCTAAATACCAGGCGTCTGAATTTTGATAAATTGCTTGTTTTTAATTTTGTTAACAATTTTATCGACGGTCCCGAGTTATTGCGTTTATTTAATTTTAATGTGCCATCTCGGCTTTTGAGGAAGGTGTAACGTTTAGGTTAGAACAGCCCCGTACTCTGTATGACAAATCTTCTGCAATCAACATAATTATGATGCAGGTTAATTCTTTGAAAATCGATATACGTATTTGACACCTCTTTACTTAGGCTTAGGAATTATTCTTTTAAATGTTAAGTATTTTTGCTGTGTTTCAACATTTTATTGTAAACTAAATTATATTGTAAAATGGTTGATGCATTAAATACATAAATATAAATATACAATAAAATATATGATGATATGATGAATTAAATACGGAGATGACGCGACAGTTCAAGTGGATTCATTGTTCGTATTATAATATTAGTAAGATAGGGTTGCCATCTCTAAAATTTAAAAACCAGGACAAGGCTACGTAAAAATCCGGACAAAATCCGGACGGCGAAGATATTTCAAACATCACTTGTAATAAAAAAATGTGAGAGACCATTTACATGTATATATATATATATATATATATATATATATATATATATATATATATATATATATATATATATATATATATATATATAGATAGATATATATATATATATATATATATATATATATATATATATATATATATATATATATATATATATACTTATACTGTCCGCCATATATTTGGGGACATACATATGCAAAAAAAAATATTAAATTATTGAAATTTTTAAAAAAACTCTATTGAGAGATTCTCAGAGTTCGTTTCTGCATGTCTATTTTGACACATGACATGTGACCACCGGCTTGACGGGAATTTAAAAGAATGTTGACGGTGGTACCGAAAAATGGGTCAAATTGACAAGATATCGAAAAATTTAATCAAGAAAAATTGTTCAGAATGCACCGAGGATCCCATATATCTCTTTTGAGAGAAAATAATAATTTTAACCGTTCCATCGCTATGAAAAATCAGGAATTATTTTTTTTACTAACAAATACTAAATTTAATTATGAAAAAATATTGTATTATTAGGTTTGAATGGTAATTCTTAGTTCGTCTAAATTTTACTGGCGCATGGCGGTCCGAAAATCTTGGATAAGCTCATGGTGCATCAACATACAGGGCATGACCAGACCGTATTTTTTAAATTTCCCGCAAAGTGTCTATTTCACAAATATTTGATTAGTTGTGACACAAACCTATGTAATTTAGGTGAATAAAGTTATCTGCAAGTAAAAAAATAATATATGATTTTTCATAGCGATGGTACGGGAAAAATTTTGAATTTTTTGTTTCAGGTATGGTTCATTCTGAACAATTTTTCTTAATAAAATTTTTCGATATCTTTCTAATTTGACACAAACTACAAAAAACTCAAAAATCTCGTTAAAACAAAAAAATAAACTCTCAAAAAAGGTAAAAATTAATAAATATGTGACAACATAAATGCCATATCTACAGATATTTAATTTTTGAACTGCTGTTTTGACTGCTCTGGCTGTAACAAAAAACCATAAATTTCCAAACAAGTGTAATTTAAGTTGAACTTTGTAAAAATCATATTATGTCTTATGGTCTCAAGTTGCAGTCTATTTCGTTTTTTGGTCCATTGAGATTGAGCAGTGATTAGAGGGAATATCCTTTCGACATTTGCAGTGGGTGTGGAACTTAGCGAAAATCCGGACCAGTTATCAAAACCCGCCCGGACTTCCCGGACGCCCCTAAAACCCGGACATGTCCGGGGAAATCCGGACGGATGGCAACCCTAAGTAAGAGTTTTCCTAGAATCCGTAGTTTCATCGAACGCTAACCACACTTTTTTACTGTTGATTTGAGCAATAATTTTCAATTATTTAGCGCACATACGGTCAATACCTTCGCAACGTTGTTTCGCTTGGCAATTTCCATTGCGAATCATATTTTTCCCAAAAGTAAACGGTTGTTTGTGAACTTTTTAAATGGCATATTCACACGCACACGTCATAAATATTAAGTCGAAAAGAAATGCGGCATAGGGTCTTTCGCCGTTTTTTTTTTATATTTGTGATCTGTACTGTTCATAGGGCATGTGCACATTTGGCTCTTCCAACAAAGAGATTTTTTATTACATACTAAACATATCACGTGTGAGCCATTGTGCTTTAAATCTGGAAAACCCGCACCAAATTTTTTAACACTAAAACTACACAAGCGTTTGTTAAACCGTTTTTCCTCAGCCATATTCACTTAATGCTCGCAAATAATAAAAGAAAAACAATATAATGCGCTGCCGCCAAAACCTGTTTACTTAAAAATGTATTATCGTAACGACGAATTTTCTCTCGCCTCATATCGCACCAACCCCTCTCTTTTCGGCGACGCCCGTTATGTAAAGAAAACAATCACAAGAAGCCGGTATAATAACTTGGGGAATTTTGCATACACGGCGAGCGAAATAAACTATTTATGACCTGAAATGACTTATGTTCATTGCTGAACAATATGTACTTCGCTTCGCGTTGACCTGTTGAATAAGATGTAAAAAAGAGTAAAAAAATTGGCATTTCCATATACGAGTACAGGTTAGTTCAGTGTAGACAACATATTACCATCTTCGTATTAATATTAATAATATGTGCAAGAAATTACCTATACTAAAGTCAAATAAGCCTATCGCCAAGCGTAAACAAAACCATGGGGCCGTTGTCTGCCCGCGAAGTAATGCGATTGGTCAGTCAGTCGTAAAATGTCCCGCGGATTGCGCCTCGCCCAGTGGCAGCTTGTTTACGCTTGGGGATAGGCTTATTTGAATTTAACATTGATCCCAATTTAAACTTCGATATTATTTTTTAAAATACCTGGTGTTGGGTTCAATGCTTTCAGTTTCGGAAGTGTCTGGATCAGATACGAGGCTCATTGACGGCAAAATATTGGGAGATTCTATATCCAAATATGAGCAAATTGCAGCTTGTAGATTCCTATAAAAAAAGGTTGGTGCTATCATTTAAAGATACCTTTGCTAAAATTTTGTAGTGTAAGTTTTACAACTTATCATACAACAAACAAAAACACTAACTCAGGGACTCAGTAGTACTAGTTTAAACTTAGATCTTCTAGTTAATCAGTTACTAGACACCTTTTTATTATGTCATCATTAATAAGTTGTCATTATGCTGCGATTTTCTTGGTTTCCAAATGATTTTTATCCTGGAACTTTTTGCTAAAATTAATTTACTAGGATGGGTTGGAAAGTTACCGGCCTGGCAAAGAAAACAGCAAAATATTGGTTAAAGAACGTTTTTACTTTTTACATAGTCTCCTTGAAGCTCAATAAATTTATTACAGCGATATTCAAGAGTATGTCATTGTATACCATCATTATAGGCTGATTAGTTCAACTCGTCGAAATAGACGTTGGCGGCAGCAATCACTTCTAAATCCGATTCGAACTTTTTGCCAGCAAGAATTGAAATCATTCAAATTCGTTGAAATCCGATGGGGCGAAATCCAGTGGCGATCCGTGGTCAGTAAAAGAGGTGAGGCCAAAAGTTATAATATGAAGCATATAGTTTTATTTAAAACACACATCAAAACGTAAAATATCATAAAACGGAAAACAAATGGCAAACTTAAAAACAAACTAAGAAAAATGCAAAATTATGTTTTATAGATTAAGTCTATCTTTCTGTTGCACTTAATCGCAAACGATCCTATTACTAAGTTATAAAATGAGTCAGAAGAATACATTTTAATTATTAAGCCTTTTCTATAGACACTACAGCCAAACCATTTAACATTTCTTGTGCAGTCGAATTTCTCGAATAAGTTTTATGAGTTTTAAAGCTAAAAAATTTCTTTCAGCTGAAACCGATGCTCCAGGTAGTGTTGGCTATTAAACATAACAATTTGTACATTTCTGATAAAACCTCGTTTAGACCATTTTTGAACATTTTGTCTCTATAATCTCTGGCAAAGATAAGGAACGGAAATGTCTGTCAGCAAAAAAAATTGTAAGCTCGGTTTTGCATCGGTCTTTTTGGAAAAGATTTTTATAACTTTGAACTAAATTGTTAAATAACTGATTTAGAAATGATACGTCAAAATCGGCAAAAAGCGTTTGGTTAAATTAGGTTCAAAAATAATAACTTATTAATACCGTTAAATCGATCTGTAATTTGATTATTATCAAGCACTTCATAAAATATGTAACGCCTGGTAAGTCAATGTAACATCATTGTTAATTAGGTCCTTATTTTCGGTTCTTGCCCGTATACTTGTATAATAGTACTTGTGAAGTAGGTCTCCCATTAGTAACAGTTTCATTTTTTTCACGTTTAGAACGCATAGAAAATGACGTTTGCCGCAGCAATAAAACATCATAAAATACGTAGCTCCGTTCTCAAATAAAATATCTAGTAAATCAGGAGGCCAAGCGCTTTACAGGCGTCTCTTCACTATAAATTCGCGCGTGGAAGCAACGAATACGTGTACGCGTGGAAGTGAGTAATATAAACATACTAAATAAAGAGAACCATTCACACACGTCCAGAGACGAGCTGCTTCGAGAGTCTAGCGCTCACCGGGCCTCTGCTGCATAGGCTGTTCTCTCATAGAAGAACTTGTTAACATACAGCGCGTACTGCGAATATCGCATGTGGTTCGTTTTTAGTCGAATATATGGTCGTAAATATTAGCGCTTCCCTTGTAAATAAAAGTGGCTTTATAGACGTTTGCTAAACCTTTCGACCTTTATAATTGCCAAATTTATATAATACATTTTAGATTTGAAGTAATGTGATGAAGAAGAGCAAAACAAAACATGTTAATCAATCTTACGAAAATTTTCATTTTTACATTTTAAATTAATTGTAGTGAGGCCGGGCCTCACCTGCCTCATGCTACCGATCGCCACTGGCGAAATCTGGCGAATAAGGTGCATAAGGAACCAGTTGGAAGCCTAACTGATGAATTTTTGGCATGCCAGTTCCTGATTTGTGGCAAGGAGCATGGTTCTGGTGGAACAGAATTTTTTTCTTGTCTAATGCGGGACATTTCTCGCGAATATTTTGGTTTAGTTGATCAACTAAGCTCCGATAGTACTCTAAATTTGCTCTTTTCCCTGTTCAATATAATCTATGAGAATAATACCTTTGGCATCCCAAAAAACAGTGACCATAACTTTTTCGGCAGATGGCCTTTGCCTTTTTCGATGTCGGTTCATCCACCACCATTCTAAAGGGCGTGGTGACCGTTTTTTAGAGGAAATTAAAATCTAGTTTCATCCCTCGTTTTTACATTTGAATCTTTGGTAGGGACTCTAAAGGGGAAAACCCAGCCTAATTATTTAACCAGCTTAATTATTTACTTATTTGAGTATTTGATCTTCGCATCGTGTTTCCTCGATCACAAGTTAGAGTTCTTTTAAAACATCTTTTGGTTCTCAATAGTTTGTGAAATCGTGGACATGTGTCATTGTTCAAGCCTTTTGTAGCAGACTAGTGGAGGAGTGCGCTCCATAAAGAATATCTTTTGGAAACAACCCTTGGTGTTTCAGAGTTGAGGTATTAAAATACATCACCACTAAGATAAGTACTTAGTTTTATAATTGTCAAGAAAAGCCAAATGTTTTGAATATCATTATTATAAAGAAAATTGATTTAAGATAGTGTCCTAGCACTGGAAAGGCGTTGCAACATCCAAGAGCTAGCTAAAAAATAATCATTTTCTTTTTTATTAAATACATTCGATTCATATTCTAGGGGTGATGCCTTTTAATATTGTGTCATTATGTGCACTTTGTGAGTTTACTTACAGGAGCTTTAATTATTGGTACTGGGCTGTTTGCCACATTTATGATACTGTAAGGGGCGCCAATCATACGGAGTTCTTCTTTTGGTAAGTATATTTATGGGTCATTAGCATGTGGTATTAATGAACTAAAATTCGTACCCCCCTCCCCCCCCCCCCCCTAAGTAAACTGCCTCGCTACTAGAGCTAGTAGATGGCTTGTCATACATTTTGGCCTTTACTATAACAACTATTAATTGGTGGCAGTAATTATTGTTATAAGATGTCATTTTATGGCCTGCCAAAAATCGGAGCATAATATGGCTCGTCCGACCACGTTAAAAAGTCCGCAGTCCAAGATTTCACTGTTGAAAATAAAGTGGCATCAGGTTTAGCTATATCCTCTGTAGGTGATAAACCTTTAAAATGGAAATATTTTGTTACAGTGTACGGATCTCGATTTTTTCCAGCATTTACAAAATGTAAAACCTTATAAAATTTAACAAAAATGTAAAATACAGATGTTGTTTGCTTTTCAGAATAGCAAAAAATGTAATAATTTAAAATGCATTGACTTTATCAAACTTGTTTTATTCATTCCTACAATTGTCAATATAAAGCCCTAACTGTCAGATTAGACTGATCTTAGCAATAAATAGTGAACCTGGCCGTATTTTTTATTTATTTCTATCTGTTATTAGCAGAGCAGTATAACTGTCATAATTTAATGCATCGCCGCTTGCCGTCAACATGTGCGGGAACAGTGATACAACTCCAGTTATTAGTGCTAACTAGGCACTTACCAATTATTCATATCTAAAAAAAATGCTGCCGTAGAATAATTTAAATGAGTTGGACTGCCCAACAGTTTTTGTAACTGCTGAACGAGTTCATCCTTGTCGGTCGTCCCCATGCAACTGAACTGCTGTAAAAGAGACTGCTCTATGTCCAAGGAGCCACCAACGCTGCCCTCTGAAGATCCATTATCGACATCCATTTTTGTATGGTGTTAGATACAAAATTCTAAAAATTATTAAAATTTAAAGATTTTATTTGTTATTCTACCATAACAGGTATACTTTGAAAAATATAGTATATACAAAATGTTACTTTAGTAATAATTGATGCGAGTTTTAGGTCGGGTTTCAAGTTTTCTCGTTTTTGGACTTTTTTCCATGCACATAATGTGCATTTGACAATCTAAACTCTACTACTGTACACGTCGTGTGCAAAAGGCTTTAGATCATATAATGTTCCTTTCATAGCCTTCTGGATGTACTGCGCAAGAGATAACACCAATCTCTTTCTCACACTGTACATCCAGCAGGCTATGGTTTCTCCAAACGACAAGCTTAGGTCCTGGAATAAGCTTGTTCAGTCATTTCATGTTTTCAACAAATATGTTAATATTATTGCACAATCAGTCAATCAAAACACGCACACAAAACATTATGTCTGTTAATATGGCAGCATCACCATGCGCCACGTCGGTTGGACGGATAATAACAAGAATATTAAGATTTTAAATTCAAATAAATTTAAAAAATCGAGTTTCCCGCCTGACGTCATCCTACAAAAAGCAACTGAGCAATGTGGCCAATCAAGTTAAGGATACGGCAACACCGCCATACGCCCCGTCGGCCACTGTGCCTAGTTCTGCCAAGAAATTATTTAAGTAGGTACCTAGAAATAAACACTGCAAAAAAAACATAGAATACTAAAATTGCATTTTTGCTGACTTTTTTTCAAATGTAAACAAAAGTTTATGCAAATACAATGTGCATATTAGGTAATTAGTTTTCTTTTTGTCTAACCCAAATGTTTTGGAATAGTATATTTTACAGAGCGGTTCGAGTGTGTTTCCATAGTGGCCCAGGACAACCAGAGAACCGGCGACGTCGACGGTCACGCGCGCCCCGAAAGCAACATTATTGGTCGTCGAAAATTTCATCATATATTTGTCTCTTTTTAACTTCCTAAAACGCGTATGTTTGTTTCTCTCTTAGTTTCAATGCATTTATATAGTTTTCTATTTCCATATAAACCTATGAAGCCAATTTAAAATATGACCGAGCCCAAAGCAAGCACCACGAATTATTGGTGCTTCGCTTTCCTTGGCTTGATTCTTTATTGGGGAGTTTTCGCATGGAGCTTGCACGTTTTTGAATAAATTTTTTGAGTAAATTATTAGGTGAGTCATTGACCAATGGACAAGCTGCTCCTGTTGAAATAGTGTATAAATTAGAATTTTAAGCAGTTTAGGCTAAAATGAAAATACTGTTTGTGTTCTGTCTTGGTTTCAATTGATAATTCCGTTTTTTATAGCCTCTAAATTGCAAGGAAGATAACCAGCTTTTATCATTGTACACACTATGCCCTAAAAACTACACTTTTTGGTCTGCTCGTGGTTACTTAATATAAATCATCTACAAATGATAAAGTTTTCTTTTCCAACTCTTAATAAATCTGATGATAAAGATTCTGGTTAGCTCTAATTTTTCTTCTTTGTTCAGGTTTTTTAAAGTCAAACATTGAAGAGACAACTACTGAACTAACCTGATAATTAAAATATGTTGTTTCTTTGTTTACCATGCTCAGTTTGAGAAAATTATTAAGGTGAGATTTTGCATTTCCACGTTTTCTTCAAAAAGTATTTCGAACAGGCTTCAAAAATAGGACAAGAAAAATCAGGGTCATATTATAATATTATAAACATTACTATTGTGGTATTTTCTTCTAAAATTCGATTTACCCTAATTACCTATAAAAATGGTATAATATTTAGGAAATAAAATGTTAAATTGTGCTTACCAAGTTTATAATTTAACAAATCACGATTTTTAATCACAAAAATCTTTTCATGGTGATCAGCTGGAATGACAGTGACAGTAACTTTGACAGAAAAATATTTGTGCCATCACCCATCGATTAGTACGACTGGTGAACGTTGAGTATATTTGTGTCTCTTATTACGCAGTGAAAAGAAGAAAGATGCAGACACTCATGTTAGAACTGCTCAGATTTGAATCTTTTAATTCCTTTTGACTAAAAAGGACAAATTCGAAAAATATCACGACCTCCTTCCCTATTTTATCTCTTTCTATTCTCCCTGCTTCCGCTGTTGTTACTATTCGTGCTAGGTATTCGGTAAAAATTCGTTCGTAATCCCAAACCCATTTATTTTCCTTGCGTAATCTGTGATCCCAATTAAAATCGTCTCCCTGTCGACGAACACGAACACAACTCTCAGCGGAGCTGCCAAATATAAATGATTTAGTACAAAGTTAGGAAAAACCCAGCTGATTATTCAGAATAATTCAAACATTGCTTTACAAAGTGGATAATGAAAAATGAATGAACGTAACTGTTATGTTATTACGTTATTAGACTTCATTTTGGGGAAGGGGGGCTAGGGATGACTCACGAAAACGCGTTTTTTTTGACAGAGGTAAAACAATAAAACCTATTATTAACTTTTTGGGTAAAACTACAGCAGTGGTAGCTATTTTTGGGGGAGGGCTAATTATTTCGGGGGGGGGGGGGAGGGCTTAGCCCCCCTTTAGTTATGTCTATGGAAGGATACCTAACTTACTAAAACCGTTTCCACTTTCACTTGACAATAATAATTGTACTTCTAACTGTTAAAACAATTATAGGTAGTTCTAATTAATTAAAATGAATTCTAGATCCTTATTTTATGGATTTTCGCATTCAAAGTGTTTTCAACAATAATTAAAAGTTGAAAAGGGAGGTCAGAAGTTTTATTGTGTTTACCATATCCAGGCCCATTCCTGTATGGTCAATTTTATGCCTGCAGCGTCCAAGTTTCCAGCAGTTTCTTGTACCCTCTTTGGTTTCCTTGGAAAGAATTAATGGCAACAGTGCCTGGCTCGTGATTGGTTAGATTTGTTTCTGTAGCCAATCAAAAACGGGAAAACAAAAACACGTTAACTATTCTTTTAACCTCAAAACTGTTTAAATTTTAAAATATTTTATAGAGATTTTAATTTTGTTCTCCTTATGTAAAGCGAGTGTTTAAGAATTTATCTGTCCAAAACAGAATTACCAGATATTTATAGAAATATCATGGATAGCAGGCGAACACCAAATCAACCGAAAACCGGCGGTAATTACCCAAAGTCAGGGGGTTCATCATCAAAGTTTGCAAGACCAAGGAGTCATCGTAAGCAAGATGCAAATTCTACCATTTTATTGGGTGGTTTTAATCACAACGTCTCAGTTATGGGTTCGGCTAGAAACCTGAACCAAACAGTAAGGCACAACCTTGATGTAACAATATCTGGACCTTTTAATCCAAAAATAAAATCCAATTTTGTAGCACCAACCAGCGATGTTGAATTAGAGTATGATTTGGCATATAATGAATACTTACAAGCCCTAATGAAACAGCAAATAGTTAAAAAGACCATTGAAGACCACACAGAAAAATTAAATGATCAAATTTTTATTCAAAGCGAACAGCTATATAAGCTTGAAAGCACTTACAAAGATATTTGCCATAAAATTGAAAATTTAAAGCATCAAAGTGAAGTAGTTGAAGTTCTGGATATGCTGAAAGGTGGTATGGATGAAATAGACAATTTGTGTGAAAAGTACAGTACCAACAATCGCTTAGAGCAGTTAAACCACATTCTTACTGTAGAATCCAATCTAATTAGTATTCGCAATATAAAACCAATAAGCTCGCAAGAAGAATATGACGAATTGATTTCAACTTTAAATAGTATTTTAGTTATTACAGAAAAAATCTTCAATTCAGGCAGAAGTTTTGAAGAAGTAAATAAGCTAGCTACAACGATCAAAAATTTCAACGAACTAAGAAATACAGTGGAGGAGACCACTAAAAAAATGTGTGATTTAAGAAAAAAAGCTGCTGTAAACTTAATAAAACATGGCTCAGATATGTTTGCTGAAATAGGAGGCTACTTTTAATTTTTAGGACTACTAATTTTATAAATAAAAAATATATTTTTCACTTTTGTGTTTATGTCGATTTGTATTAACAGAGTTTAATAAAAGAATTTGTGATTGAAGCTGTTTAGCAAAGTTAAAACCTTTCTAGAATTAAAAATTATAGATAAAAAATGAGTGATTTTTTTTATCTGAGACAGCCTTCGTGCACTTCAAGCCTAAGTACTAACGTTCAGGCGCGGCCCGTGAAATTTTAAAGTTTTATATCTTTGTTGCTACGTTGCTACTTATGGGACCCATGCCAAGTTAAGGTTTTTTAATAGTGAGCCTACTAGGAATGTTTTGATAAAGAAAAAAATATTTTGTAATTTGCGAAAAAAAGTTGAGTTTTTGAATTGACCCACCTGGGGAAAAAATTACCACCCTTAGGTATTTTCAAGGGTATTTTATTTATTATTTTTTCTAAGCAAATTTTACACCATTTTGTCGACAATTCTTAAATTTGAAGAGAAAAAATTGTGTTAGTAGAAAGTTATGGTCATTTGAATTTTTTTTATATCCTAGGTTTAAAAAAATTCAAATGACTATAACTTTCTGCTAACACATTTTTTGCTCTTAAAATTTAAGTATTATCGACAAAACGATGTAAAATTTGTTTAGAAAAAATAATACATATTAGATAAATCGTGGGCGCCTGAAAAGAAGGGATATAAAGTTACTATTAACACGGGATTTAAATGGTTGATAGTTAACTGAAACTCCATAAATTGCGAAAACGCCATTTCTGTAATTGAAGTTACAAATTACCGAAACTCGTTTCCACATTCCTGATCCTGATTAACTCGGTCGTCTCCATGTGAGGCCAAAATTAACTTTAGTTCTTGTCTTGTAGCTAAAGCCACAGATAAATAAACGTTCGCTTGCTAACTGCTAAAGCCACACAGCAAAAGAGTAGCTTCAACTAATGGCCATACGGCCAACGTCAATGGTTAAGTTGTTAACGAGGTTATGTCATGTAAATAAAAACAACTTTTGCTTCAGCTTCAGAAGTGTTCAAAATATATAAAAAAGTTCTTGTTTAAAATGTTTAAAGTAACATTAGTGTCATTAGTACTATTTTCTTTGATCACCAAAGGTAAGTAAGATTGTACGACCAATTTATTACATTAAAGGGGCGTTGCCCCATTAACAATAAATTATTGTGACTCATAAATTGTGTTGCCTTAAAATGTTGAATTTTTCGGCTTATTCTAAGGTAGATACGGATTTTGTAAACACTAAAAGTCATATTATCCCAAGGTCTTGCCATTTGGTGCTACCAATGTGTTTCAACTCAACCGGGTTGTGGAACTTCTCTCAATTGGCTATGGCATTGGACTAAAGTGTGTCCAGAAGATAATGATGTATGTGTTAAAATACTCGAAGAAAAAGATGGTAGGTAGTCGAAATTTTTAATAATTTTGTAACAAGTTTTACCAGTAGGTATGTGGAAAGCTCATTTCAAGCTCTTTCGTTGACCTATTGCCTGCAATAAACTATTATCGACACAAGCTGTAATAAGTTTTGCCAGTAGGTATTTGTAAAGTTCATTTGAAGCTCTTTTGTTGACCTATGGCCTGCAATAAACTGTTATAGACATTAGCTGTAATAGGTTTTACCAGTAGGTATTTGTAAAGCTTATTTCAAGCTCTTTTGTTGACCTATTGCCTGCAATAAACTATTATCGACACCAGCTGTAATAAAACCCCCTAAATTGCAAGAACTGTAAACAAGGCCGGCCCGAATAAAATACCAGGTACAGGTAATTTTAATATAATAATCAGTAAAGGGTATGAATAAAGTATTTTTTTACCTGGTTTAATAATAATTGCGAAATATTTTAGTTTAGTTTAGTTCCTATCCATTTGGTATACTGTGCAGTTGTTATATGATTTCGATTGTATTTTTTGTTAAGTACTCCGACCGTGCTTAATGAATTTGATTAACCATGTTATTAAAGTTGAAGATTCCTATTTTTCATTTACTAATAACATAGAGCGACTTGTTTTTAATGTAGATGTAAATAAATTTAAGTAATAATTTTTTATTGTACAGATAAATCGAATGACATAAAAAACATTTTACTTTAAAAAATGTTTATCAGTTCATCCATTTGCAAACAATTTTTATTTCTAGGGGAAACTGTCATAACAAGAGACTGTCTAAGTTCAATGAGCAGGATTCGAGTAGATATTCCCGCTGATCATTATGAAGGATGCAGGCCAGCAGCAACTGATGTCAAACTTGCAAATTATGTCAATAATTCCATTAAAGAATTAGATATTTATAGGTAAGTTTTTATCTTAATGACTTCGTATTAAAACAAACTTAGTACCTGTTAGGGCCATAATTAGTAAAGGCAGAGCAAGAGAAGGGGAAAGTAAGAATGTAGAAAAGTGAACAAAACCTAAAGGGGTCCAAATTTATAAGATGGTTTTAGTCCTGGGGCTAATCTTGCAAGTTAAGGACTTTTTTTTAAATATACCATGTTTAAAAACAATAATATTATTGTTTAATTTTTAAATGTTTAGGTATTGCATGAACACTCCATTTGAGTTCACTCTGCCTTTTTAATTTAATTGGAGGTGTTTTTTATACCTAAAAAGATATACTTACTTTTGCTAAACATTGTCTTTTTTTGAAATACTAACAAATTTAACTAAGTAAGAAGAAGTACCACTTCTAATATAGAAGATAGGGGTTTAGTAGGTACCTGTAGTACCAAAATTGGATTTTTTTTTGTAATATGTATTACCTGTAAAAACTATAAATAAATTAACATGACAATATTATATTCTTTATTTTTCATAATATAAAATATATTGTACATACAGAGTATTTGTTTTACAGTAATTTTGTTTAAAAAGTTATTGGGAAAAAATGTATTTTTTTTTCAGGAACTATTATGATAAAACAACATGGTGTTTTTGTTTCTTGGACCATAGATGTAACAGTGCACTTAGTTTAAGTGTACCTATACCTCTTGTTGTTAGTAGTATATTTATTACAGTTTACCAAATATTACTTAGATAGTAGTTTCCTTCTGTCAAACATTTAAAAATGATTCATTTTTTAATATGGCAGGAACTTTTTTGTACCTTACAAAGCATATCTAGATGTGCCTATTGGAAGGTATTTCATTTTATTTAAAAAATTGTATGATCTATTTTATGATTTAAATTTTAATTACGAAGATGTGTTAGATTCAAAGATACAAATGTTTAATAAGCTGAAAAAAGAACTTTAGCCATGAGCTTGGATAATTCAAGATTACCTGATAAGAGTGAGAAGTTGGTGAAAATGAGTACATAATTTTAAGTACTATAATAAACAAACAGAGCCTAATTGATACCATAATAATTTCATTAAATTTTATGTTGGTGACAGTGAATTAATTTTTATTAGTCTATCATTGTCTTAATATTCTAACAGACTGAAGCATTTCAAATAGAATGTTGTTAAGTTTTTTCCAGAACATAGATTAATAAAATAATTTGATTGTAATAGGTTTTTGCTGAAATTCAGCTGGTTAATTTTTTTCAGATAAAGCAAATAATACATTTTTTACATAGTTTCTTTATATAACAAGCTTTACATACTTCCATTACTTTATTGGAGATAATACGTTAGTCTGTAAACCCCTATACACACAGTCATTAGGGTTGGTAAAGACGGTGCCAGACCTTGGGCCGCGGGACCGTAAATAAACTGTGTTTAAAAGTAAGAGACAATTTTACATAATACTAAAAAACACCCAGAACATTTGTGTACAGTGGTTACTACCCATTTTTTTATGGATTCGCCAGTACCCCTCTGAAGTCTTCCTGACTTTTAAATAGGAAGATGGCAATCCTTGTGGATTTAATGTTCAAACTATAACATTGACCACGGACTTTTTCTTTAAATCCCTTGATTCATCGATGGTCAGCCACAATTTTTTACTGTTTACTTCACATCAAATTGCATTTTCCATTCGTTCGCGTATTTGTGGTAAATAATTTCGCAATGTTGCTTGGCATGGCAATTTCCAGGCGGGATTATATTTTGCCAAAAATTACGAAACGTTTTTTCTGGACTGTATAAAAAAGGTATATTACAAGTACTCGTCATAAATATCAAATCTAGTATAAATTCGGCATAGGGTTTCTGACTCCTTTTTCTAAATTTATTATTTACACTATTAACATGTTTTTGAGACTGTTTGGGATGAAATAGCGTCGTATGAATTAGCGCCGTATGAAATGGCGCTTATTGATTTAGCGCTGTAATATAATAGCGCCCCAATGAAATTGCGCTGTGTAAAAATAGCGTTGTAACGAAATAGCGTCAATAATAAAAAAGCGCCAGTAATATAACAGCGCCTAATGAAAAATGGCTTAAGTAACAAAATAAGAATACTGTGGATGTGTACTTAGGTTTGCTCAGTATTAGTTGATCAGTTTTTGTTTTTAATGATATAACAAAAAAGACAGAAAAGAATCATCAAATGTCGTCACTAACCAATTTTCATCATTGTGCGTGTGTATATATATATATATATATATATATATATATATATATATATATATATATAGATATATATATATATATATATATATATATATATATATATATATATATATATATATATATATATATATATATATATATATAATTGGATATTGGCCGGCCAATCATAAATACGCTGTGCAGCTTTATTCAGATTTCTTTAGGTTTGTTTAGGATTCTTTTGCCTTTTGCACAGCAAATACCACACGCGAGACACGTCATGTTTTAGGTCCGGAAAAGTAAAAATAAACTGTCGAAGATTCTGCGATAGCAGGTGACTTCTACGAACGTTTGGTGTGTTGTTTCTACCGCAAAGCGTCGACACATCGCGGTAGTTATAGTTCCGGCGCCTATGGTCTAGTCTGTCACTTTGATTTACACTCATGCAAGTGATAAGACACCTGAGCAAGCATGTGCGGGAGCAAGTGCAAAAGATTGTTTTGTATACATAGGCACTTTAAGGGTTGCCAGATGCATTTCATGCCGCTCCTCAGCCAGAACTCTCTTAAAATATGGTTATAAGTCCGTCCATTTCTTTGTATCTTGTGATTTATTTTATATGGAAATTTTTAGAGATCTGATTTTTTAAGATATACCTAAGTAGATTTAGTTTTATTAAATATGTATTTTTTTATGTAAAGTGCCTTTTTCAACATATCAAATATGTAATGATATTTTGATGAGCAGAAATGAATACTAAATGGGCAATTTTTTGCTTTCACCAGGTCATCAAAAATGGTTAAGGTCTGGTCGAGCTATAGTTAAAGATTAGGCATACCTAATTTTCTCTTTGCTATAGTCACGTTATAGTTTACTTCCTAAGCTTTATTATCAACCTAATTTGTATACTTAGTGCCTTGAAATTTCAGAGGTACAACCTAACATAGGCAAATATTTTGTCAATGGTGCTGCATACTTCTTTTAGATAGTAAACAAATTTAAAGTAAATAAGAGTGAAAAAGTGCGCATAACTTGTGTATCCGTCAGATTTTTATTTGTTAATTTTATTTGCTTAGGTTGGGTTAGTGTGCGTTATATATTTTTTATATCGATAACCATCTATTTTATTTTGTTATTACCTAAAATTTTAAATTTTATTAATATTGTTACCAATATTTTTATATTGTTTGGTCTTGTCTCATTATGTAGATTAGCTTTAACTTTGTCAATAAGAAAGATTTCTTTGGACAATAAAGTACAGTTTGAGTTTGAGTTTGAGAATAATCTGTTCGTCACTTTGTAATCTAAGTTTAAGAGACTAGGTTTGTTCTGGTTTGAGGACTGTAACCTGCCATTTGACTAACCATGAAGTCATGTGTAGAAATATTTATTTTTGTCTTTACACCTTTACAGTTTAATTCAACTCTCAACAATTTAGCAAAAAGATAAAAAAAATAAATAAAAAAAAATGTAAGCGCCAAAATACTCTATCATTGTTTACTGGACTTTCAAAAGTTACGGGAACATGTTTTTATATTTTTATTTTAAAAAGATTTATTTAGCAATATATGCTACAGTATAAACATTATTAAGCAATAACAGTTTAGCAAATTATAATTAAATTTTAAGAATTTTAAGTGAGCTGTTGAACTGTATTACTTTCAAATTGATTATTAAACAAATATGTTTTTAATTATTTTTTAAATTTCCTTGCCTTACATTGATTTTTAATACAATTGCTTAGGTTATTAAATGCTATTATTCCTTTATGAAAATCTCATTTATAGTACATATTGCATGAAACACTATTTACAAACGAATTTTTTTGTTTCTTGTATTATGTTGATGATTATTTAAGTTGTGTGATAAAAATTCCGAAAGATTTGTTGGTAAAAGATTATTTTTAATTTTAAAAATAAAGACAAAAACGTTAAAAAGAATAAAATGATTTACATCTAACCATTTTAATTTTTTTAACATAAATTTAATTGGCGTATATTTATCTGGGCATTTCTCTACTAACAGGATCATTTTGGCTGAAAAAATGTCTCAAAGATTTTATTGCTCGAATTATCCAATGAAGTAATTTAAAATGAAGCTAAAAATAATGCAAATACGTTAGTTCATAAGGCTAGTAACAATATGCAGAATATTCTTTAGTTTTTGCCATTTTATTGGATCATTTTTTATTCGTTCGTAATGGCGACGTTCTGCTTCTATTTTTTCTCAAGTATCTCTACTCTCGTAAGTCTTTTTTTTTCGAGGGGCCATTTTGTATTTGTAAACTGTACATAGGCGGTTCTAGACCTCTATTTTGGGGAGGCTTAAGCCCCGGTTTATATATAGGCGGTTAGGCTTTTCAGTTGAATTTGGGGGGCTAATTGGAGATTTGGGGGGCTTAGCCCCCCAATCCCCCACCTAAAACGCCTATGAAACTGTAAAATAAAATACAAGAGTCAGTCCTCTGGTAGTGCAAACAGTCCCCTGTATTTGTTTAAAGCAGGGGACTGTTGCCAGGGGACTGTTAAAACTAATGAAATCACATGGTATCGTAAATATTACTGAAGTATTGGACTTCATTGGCATTCCTAGAGTTCAGTGTTCATTAAAGAAATAAAATCAAAAAGTAATAAATTCAACAGCAAAAATATAACATAAAAAGGGACTCGCCAGGGGACTGTGGCTCGAACTAGTTTTTACGTGGGTGTCCGCTCGAATAGTTCGCGCTACACTAAACAAAACGGAGATGGCGTCCTCAAACGTTAAGGGAGCCAACTTCACACCGGTAACGTTCCATTTCACTCAAATCATCGCGAGGTGAAGTAAAGAGATTATAATGGTAGCATTTTATAATTAAACCAGGGGATGGTGCTCAAAATGTGTGGACAAATTGTAGCTGTTTTATACAATTCAAAATCAATATTATGATTGAGAAATGAAGTTTTTATATACATGAACTACAACTGTATGAAGAAATATTACTGAATAATTTACTTACAATTACATGCATTTAAAATAATTGACTGAAACATGTTTTTTGAATTGGTGACCAACCAGGGGACTGTTTTTTCGGTATTTAGAACATGAATAAATAATGATTAGAAAAATATTTTCTTAAATTTTATAACATGCACGCATATAATTCATTATACATTTATATATAAGATTAAAATTGCAATGGTTTTGACAAGTTTCGTAATAAAAATCGTGCGAGACACTGAGTTGCCCAGTTAGTAGAGAAATGCCCATCTACATTTAAAATTATTCTCATTGCTTATTTTGCAATACTTGTAATTTATAAAAAAAAATTCTTCATTTGCAGTGTATAATACTGTTGAACAGTGTAAAAAATGAGGTAAAATAATAGAATTATATAATCTTTTTAGAGAAAAATGATAAATTTGAACTTATTGTTTTTAAATAATTAATTTTGAATCCAATACGATCGCCAAATATTTGAAAGTACATATTTACAATTTGTAATTTCTCACCCTCTATTTCAATATCAACGTGTCGTGCATTATTTTTTGCTTATATTAACATAGATTTCGTTTTAAGAACATGTAATTTTTAATTTATTCCATTTTAACCAATTTTCTACATATTTTAGATCTTCGTTAATTTTTTTTAATAACTTTACTACCTTCACCCCTGACCAGTATAACAAAACTTAAATTTTTGTTGACTACAAATATAAACCAACAATTGGAGCCGGTCAGAAATTTCATGATTAACAACGCTCAATAATATGCGGGTTCGGCAACTCATCAGCAAGCGTTTAGATGACACTATCCAGAGATGGTCACGTGGATTACTACAAATCATTTGATAAGTAACCACGTGACCAGCTGTCATTAGTGTCATCTAAACGCTCGCTGATGAATATCCGAACCCGCCTAATGTTGCCACATGTCTTGACCAAACTGTAAAAATTTACGCGAAAATGTAATTTTAATTAGAAGAGAAATTTGATGACCTAGTCAACGGCAAAAAATGCGTTTTTATTCCGTCCGTATTTTATGATCTGTTTTACAGTTAAAATTTTAGAAGATTTTACTTCTTATTTTAATAATTTACATGGTAGATCTAAGGTTTTAAACGTAAGTCTTGTTATATTTATAATATGTATAGGTATAGTGCCTATTACAACAGTGTATCCAAATAATATGTGCACGCAACTTTTACATTAATAAAAACTTACATTAATTACTTTTTTTCTAACAAAACCTATATCCACACTCTGCTATATAGGTAAAGTATTTGTGCATATTTTCGACTTCCGACTTTCGACATTTATCTTTAAGGTGATTTGAAGACGTTTTTGCTGTTTTTGGAGTGTGTGGTCCAAATTGTGCCAAGACAACTGAAACTACCTACCTTCGGTAAGAGAAGCTGATATTCATTCATAGCTAGCCTTTTGTTTCATACATTATGCGTATATTGGACAAAGAGGGAGAGAGGACGCTGAACATCCGACGTCGCGCGCCGTCGGTATGGATATCCGAGCCTTCTGTATTTCACTTAGCCAACTTGTGAAAAGACTATTCCCGATGGAAGGAGTTCAATTTTCCACACACTTGACTTTGGTGCACCATTTTCCAAACTTTATGGATAAAATTCTTTAAAAAAGACTGAGAATGTCACTACAGCATATTTCCACTGCTAGGCAATCCTGTACACAAAAACGTATTAGCCACTACAGCTGTTTAATCCTGAAAGAATGGGACTACGGCATGTGTTGCAAAGTAAAAGCGACGTTGCGACACCCGATTCTAAATAACTTGTAATTCTCTGTTTATTAGTGTCGGGAAAATCGATGAAAATCGGGAAAACCGAGTTATCGCTACTTGAATGATTTCAATAATCGAGTGATCACTCGAGTGATTTTTCACTTAGAATTCCGATGTAAGCGTCGCAATATCATTCGAACGATTTTTCACTTTCACTTGTTTCAGTTTCTATTCGATGATCATTGACGCTTCTAATCATTGAGCCAACCTTTCCTTGTGAAACATTCATTTATTTTCTAACAAGCAAGACAGAGATGAACAGATTCCGACCAAAATGGGAGTGGCTTTGCTTGCGACGCGACGATCGAGTGAATAACTCTGTAGTCTGTATATTTTGTTAGCGTTAGGTATACGAGTGACGATTTTCGCTTAAACTTGTAAATCGAGTACTGGCTTGAATAATCTAGTGATGTCGATGATTTCAATAACCGAGTGATTTTTCACTCGAGTTTTCAAAATGGCGGCCATTTTAAGTTGGCACTAGGCTATGTGGCAGGCGCGGCTCGTCCATAAGGTCATTTGATCAATGACCCACCTAAATTAATTTTCAATGATCCACCTAATAATTTAATAAAACCAAAAAGTAATTATCTTTTCGTTCAAACAAGTGCAAGTTCCATGCTAGGACTCCCTAATAAAGAATCGGGAAGCCAAGCACCAATTCCTGTGTTGCTTGCTCCGGACTCAACCGTATTTTAAATTGATCTCGTAGGTTTATATGGAAATAGAAAAAACTATAAATGCATCAAAGCTAAGAGAGAAACAAACATACGCGCTTTAGGAAGTTAAAAAGAGACAAATATATCAGGAAATTGTCGACGGCCCACTAAATAATATCGCAGTCGGCACGCGTGGGACCGTTTACGCCGCCGGTTGCTCCGGGCCCCTATGGAAATACACTCGAACCGCTCCGCGAATATCCTATTGCAAAACATTTGAGTTAGACAAGGAAAAAATAATTACGTAATATGCGCATTGTATTTGCATAAACTTTCGTTTACATTTCATTACGTCGCGCCGGCACTTGAAGTGTTTGGTGTAATATGTTTTTCAATATTTTTTGATGTTTGTGTTGTGTCCTTTGTGTAGTAGTGTAGTACTAAAGTTAAACCATCGAACAGATGGCGCAATAAAACTGCGTGATCGACGCGTATCAGGGGATGCCGGGTTAGACGAGCGGGTTTTCATAGATAATGGTAGGCCAAATTCGTTTTCTAGGAGGTGATAAATTAAAAACATTGGCATCAGGTGCGTAAAGTGCGTCAGCGCGCGTGGTTTGCACCTGTTTACTCCATCTGTTCGGTAATCCGAGTATAGTGCTTGTGTTAACAGTGCAGGAAACCGTTTGCCTGTAATTTAAAAAAAAATCAGCAAAAATGCAATTTTAGTATTATGTTTTTTACGATGTTTATTTGTAGGTAAATAATTTTAGTATTTTATGTGTTTTGCGGTGCTTATTTGTAGGTAAATAATTTCTTGGCAGAACTAGGCATATTATTAACAATACCCTTAATTAAAAAAAGTGTATTTTGCTTGTTACGTTGATATCACTAGTTACCCACCGAATTTGTCCCGGCTGTAAAAAAAGCTCACGGGCCGCGCCTGCTATGCGGTAAAATCAAATTTAAAGCAATATTTACAAACGAACACCTTTTGGCTATATGCCACGCGGAGTATTGAATCATAAAAGGTTCAATGGCTGACCAACAGTTAAAATTCCAAAAAAACTTTTTTTCTTTTTCAAAAATATTTAACAATATCGTCAAAAAATTACAACCAAATTGCTTTATGTATTTCATTCAGTTTTCGCTTCAGTTCGACTGATTCACATCGGGTCGTGTTAACTGAACTGCTAAATAAACCTTAAGAAAACATTTTTTGCTTTGGTAAAATATATTTGAGTAAAATCCTTCAATCCTAAAAACAATCTCTTCAATACAATATAAATTTGGTAAGTATAATTTCTACTTAAAATTACATTATATAAAAATAAAATATATATACTTAACAATTACGCAACAGTTTTTAGAGATTAGTATACTTATCATGCTTTAAAATTAATTATTTTCAATGAAAATATTTAATTTTCATTATAAAACGCATGCAGTATTTGCATTCTAGTATTCATTGACAAATTCTCTCTCCCCATACGCGTTTTGACTGCCCTATCGTCTCATCTCTGGGACTGTAAGTAGCAGACGAGGACGAATCGACAGAAAAAGCCACTATCCCAAAAAGAGGAAAACTCCATGTAAATCTAGCCTTATTCTGTAACTTCATCAATCGTCTGCACCAGTTTCAGTGATAAGACTGCAAGGCAGCCGTAATGCGTGTGGGGAGAGGGCGAGAACGAATGTACAAGGAAAGCAAAGCTCTTTATAGGTAGACAAGGGGTTAAACCAGGGTTCGAAAATATCAGATACTTTGATTTTATTTATCATAACGTCTATAAAATCTTATGGTCACTAATAGAACTAAAACATCCTTAAATAACAACTTTTTGATTTGATTTGATTTTTGCAATTTACAGAATATAAATTTCAACATGATCACTTTTAACCTGGTCCCTAGCTATGTTGTTGATTTCAGAATCTGTATCCGAGTGGTAGTGGCAAAGTAAGACTACTGCACTGAGTTGTTAGATTGATATTGTTGACAATTCTGTAAATATTTCTGTCAAATTCTTTCTTGTCTTGACAATTTTCAACTAATATACCAGGATTTATTTGATTACCTCATCCTCATATTGTATATTTATTGAGGAATAGATATGATACATATCTTGATTTATATTACTCGATATACAGTCAATAACACAAGAGCATTGGCTTGAGTTCTTGAAAGGTTCAAGAGGAATTAGCCTTAGCCCTTTATAAATGACTAGAGGGTGGGGAAAGCTAATACGCAGTAACGGTAAACGGTGGTAGTCGTTAGTTTTATAATTAGTGGGTACTGTAAACGTGCCGAAGCAGCCTTTCTGTGTACCCACCCCAAAGGGGCCAAAATTAAGTTTTGCAGCGGCGCACATAGGGGCCATGTATAGGAAAACTTGGCAGAAATTACAAAAATCAGATTAACAATATGACTGGTATTATTGAGCGCAACGTAAGTGTGGACTTGTCGGCAGTCGATACCTACCACCAAAATATTCGAAGAACTGCCTTGCATTTTACTACGCCTGTCGTAACTTAGTATTGTTGCCGACTTCCTCTGTACGCGACTATAGGAGAAGTGTTGTCTTGTGAATTGTAAAACATTATTGAACCGTTTTTGTGATGTATGATATTCCTTCAGGTAGTATACTCATTTTTTACCACTACGTAATATCTCGCATTAGTCGAAATAATTGTAGGAAAAAAAGTTGAGCATAGTCAAATTTACTTCGAAAATGATAGTAGCAAATAGTTTGTGTAATGTTTTGTTTAGGTTCTGAGTAAGTCCGGGTTAACATTTTGCTTTTTTGTGATAAATTAACTTGTCTAGTTGTATTTTCAAGCAGAAAAGTTTGCGCATGTTTGCGCCATTTTTTTTAATTACAAGATATTTATCGATAGTACATACTGTTTTCTGATGAACTAAAAATTAATTTAGTAATTTTTTTTTAGGATCGAGTTCTGATCGTACATTTATATCAAAAATCGTACTAACATTTATTTCGTAAATAAACATTGGTATTTATCTTTATATTTTGTAGTTTTTCTGATTTGTAACAAAAATAGCAACCCATTAATTTATGCCAACTTATGATGCTTTTGGCCCCTATGTGCGGCGGGCTCATCATATGAAAAAATCAGATGAGTTCGTACGGAAGTGGGCTGGCGGCTTTCAGGATACCAGTAAAACTCGAGGGCCTACTAAAAGCAAGATCAATCATTTGTAAATTATTTGAAAAAAATCCGACAACAAGCACAAAAAATTCTTAAGAAAAAAGGAATATACATTACATAACAATAAAACGCTGAATAAGTAAAAGCAAGATCGTTTACAGAAGCACACTACAAAAACCGTTACTGCGTTACTGTCTGCAAAACACACTGAAAAGCGGCACGAGACAATATTGATCGCGACTGGAGCAACATAATTTTTTCTGGTCAAGCGTCATTTTGGGCATGGATTCCTTGGGCTACTATAAAGCGAAAGCTTAGTGGAAACAGTGTATTAACACTGAAGCATTTAAGTCACCACATTCGCCGGATATGGAGGTCTTCGCCTAATGGGTATAATGAGAACCTTATGGAAAGCATGCCCGTACGCAAGCCAACGCTCTTGTATTACCGACTGTGTATCGGCGAACTCTGATTTAAACCAGCTTTTGAGTATACAGACCGAAAAGATTTACTAATTTAAGGGTAATACTTAGCGTTCGTTACAACTATTTCAGTTTTTTAGCTAGCTTTAGTTGATTACTCCTCCCAGACATTTAAAATTAGCAGTAGCGGTAGAGATAAATATACTAACTCTAATTACACATTAAAATTACATCACAGCAAATCTTCCGACGAGTAAAATATTACAGTCATCACAGACCCGAACGGGTTTGGCCGACGATGGGAGGGACATCGAGTTATCTGAGCACGTGTTGCAGAATATTTCACCGCAGTTGCGACAATGGTGCTGAAAATAAACGACAATTACAAACTTAATTCAGTTATTGAAGTTAAAATTTTTTTAGTGGCGGCAGTGTAAATTTGTTGGGGAGAGACGAAAGTGAAACGCTTATATTGGAGAAGACGGATGGAGGACAGAACGCTTCGTTCCTGACGCTTTTCTTGGTGCAGTGTCATTTACAGTTGTAACGTTCGTTACTGTTATATTTTCAAGTAAGTCAATTGCTGATTAAATTTTGATTATTTTCGAGCATAACCATGAACTTGGTCCAAAACGTAGAAGTGGTAGTCATACCGTCCAGGTTGACGTTTGTGATTTTAGAGCTATCGTTCTTCTGGACGAAACTAAAATCTTGTTTCATCCCTCCTGTTTAAGCAGGCTATTCTTTGTTAGGGAATCTAAAAGGGTAGGTACGTCGATTTTTTCCATTTTAATTATATATTTTGTATAGACGTAAATTATAGCCTATAATTTCACGTGTCGGAATTCGATTATTGCTGTTTTTAGGGATAACCCAGCTTATTTATTTAAGTGTTTGATTCGCCTTTGGATCATGTTCCTTTGATCACGAGTTACAGTATTTCGAATAGCGTTTTTTGGCCGTTTTTAGATTTTCGATAGTTTGACGAAACCTTAGACATGTCTCCCTGTCGAAGCCTTTTGAAATATACTAGTGGGGGAGTGCGCTCCACAAAGAATATTTTTCAGTTTTGGAATCGACACTTGGTATTCCAGGGTTCAAGTTTTAAATGACATCACCATTATATACTAGTACATACTATTATAATTAATTAATAAAAAAACATTTATTATTATTAATATTATTATTATTATTATTATTATTAAGCTAAGTGCTTCGTTTTATAATCGCCTAGAAAAGCCAAATGTTCGGAATAATCATATTTATATAAAAAAAGCTGATTTAATATAGTGTTCTAGCACTGTAAAGGCGTTGCAACTTCCTAGAGCTAGGTAAAAAATCATTTTCCTTTTTATTACATACGAGTACATCTAATTCATATTCTAGGATGTCTCTTCTTTTTTTGAATTAAAAATTTAAATTACTTCTATCGGTGTTTCATTATAATGTACACTTTTTGAGATTACTCACAGCAATGTTAATTATTGGTGAGTGGGCTGTTTAATACATTTACGAGTATAAATAATACTGTAAGTGGCGCCAAATTAAATCTATTTTGTGGCTCGCACCAATAATGTTAAGGAGTGTACATTTATTTCATGTACGTACATTGATAGGTCATCATCATTAAAAAACAAAAATATGCGCTTATTTGAATGTACAACACTGCACTGTCGATGTACTTACCCGTCTTCGAGTCAAGCTAAATTCCTTGTTGCAAGATTTACAGTGCGTCGCAGTCTTGTCACTGACCCACGTTCCGTCGACCTTACTTTTATTCGCTTCTTCCTTAAGTTCCGAAATTTGCAATTTTGTGTCTCGCAATTGAGTGCCCAATTCTTCCAGAGTATGTTCCTGTTCCAAACAGTTGTCTTTGAGTGTGTAGTATTCTTCTTGTAAAGTGGCATATTTCTGTAAGAAAATTTTTAAGCATAACAAAGAGTTGTTGGTCTGTTATTAACTGTTTTAGGGTTGTCAAAAAATTGGAACAAGTGTCAAAAAGATCTAAAAAAGGGAAAGAATATAGTGTCACGACATGTCCTTAAGCGTAGTTCGTACGGTAAACGTTTCGAAGCAGTCTTTCTGTGTCTCCACCTCAAGGGGCCAAAATTTACTTTTGTAGCCTCGTTATATGAAAAATCAGATGAGCTCGCACGGAAGTCGATCATGCGTTACAAACAAGTGAAATGATGATTTTCAGGATAGGAGTAAAACTATAAAACACGAGCGAACTGATGAGTTCTGTTAACTTACATCTGCTATTATCTTCAATTGACCATTCTCATGCTGCAATTTCGAAATTCGCTCCCTATCCTGCTGCATTGTCTCTTGTAGCGATATTCTCCATTCCCTTTCTACTTTCAAGTCTCCTTCAACGCTAGTGGCTTGCTCTTCAACTTGAGCTGCCTGAAGATGCAGTTCTCTTTTCACTTGTTCCACTGAAAGGCGATTATTCTCCGATTCTTTTAACCTTTAAAATTATGAGTTTGTTAGAAAAAGATGTAGATACGATTAAGATCAGATGCTAATACCGATAAAATAAGTTACATTTACATCCCTCTGCCCTATGTATTAAAGTAATATAAAATGAAAAAAATACGATTTTAAGTTTCATCATTTTAAATAGTGAAAATAAGCGGCGGGATTACGGATATCGTTAGTAAAAAAGCGGTATTCTGGATAGAAAATAATTTATAAATTCTTACCGTTCTTAAAGCACTGCAAAGTCCATTTTAAGTCTGAATATATTACGTAAATTTTGACGTCTTTGATTACGGTTCTAGACACGGTTGACAGTTATGGTCATTTTTTCGCGCCGATTCTAGCATCACAATTTGACAAGTGGGGCAAATATAAACGGTAATTTTAACAATTCGGCATAAGGCATAAGGCCTTATATGCGAAAAATTAATAAGAAAGCGAGACTCTGTGTTGTGCAGAGTAAAACTGAAAAAAACTGGTCACAGTAGGATATCTACAAGTTGCATTCATTTTGCCGTGTTAAATCTTGTTTCACTATTTCTGACGCACACTGTATATAGTAACTCAAATTTTTCTTCGTCAAAATAAAATTTAATAATAACTTAAAGTTTTCCACTTTGTCGATTTTTTACGGACATACAAAAATAAAGCAAATATCAAGAGTGAACATTATTTTATTTACATCTGCTTGTCAGATTCTGCCGCGAGTAAAAAATGGAATAAATTGCTGACAGGAGCTGTCAAATAATTTTTCCACTTAAAAATCTCTTTTGACACAAAAATTGTCGCTTGTGATTGGTCACAATATACAGGGTGTTATGGAATTAACTGCATATATTGAAACCGGTAAATCCTGGCATTAATTCAGACTGAATAAAAATATTCATAAATGGCGCTTCACGATAAAAAAAAAGGTAGATATCGGTCCTCACAAAATTGTTTTTTAGTAACAACAGCGCACCACTAGTCATAGGTGGTCATATAAAAAACAGCGAGAAATGTCAGTTACAGAAAAAAACTTTTGTTTTGACGTCAGACGTTGCCAAGTCTCTCTAGAATATTCCTATGTAACAGGTTTGAAAAAATAATATTTTTGTTATCTTTAAAGTAAGATATCATCGTAACTCTTTTAAAACATTCAATTTCAAAACGTTAAAATACTACAACACAAAAAATACAGAGAACAGCTGTTCAAACCAAGAGTAAAATTTTGTTCAACTAGGCCGACCAGAAATTTTTGGAGAAAAAACAGTGCCTACATAAAAATTTTAATTCAAAATTAGCTTTAAACAAAAAAAATCCTAATACTGAAGCATGTACTTTTTTTTATTTGCCTATTTTTAATCATATTTAACAGAAGATTTGGCTTTTATTAAAAGGTTTGCTTAGGTAAAATTTACCTGCATAACGTCTTCCAGTGTTAAAACAATCATTCGACTTTTTCACCTGTCCAGTAATTTTTAATTTCGCTAGAACCTTTAACAGTCTACGTTAGTACTACCAGGTAACATAAAAATACTCGATACGATTTTTTTATACAGGAAAAGTTGTTTCAAATGCATAATTGTATTTACAGTAGCGGACAATTCCGACAATATACACAACACACCTCATTTTCACTCACAACTCTTAAAAGTGATATAAAAACACCAAAAAAGAACTTTAAATCACAAGGCGACCTTAACAAAGACGTGTATTGCTGCCATACAAAATATGGCGGAATTACTCGTACCTAGAGGTGGAGAACTATCGATAGCGACTATCGATGTATCGATAGTTTTATACCGTCGAAACTATCGAAGTCGTATTTAAACTACCGATAGTCGATACCATTTAAAATTCAAAATAGATTTAAGAAAAAAAAGGTATTTGGTATGTCTGTAGACTACCTCAGGAGTCACTCATTTCAATATATGCAGTGAATTCCATAACAAGTCTTGGTTTCATTCATCTATGGTGATCAAATACCCTGTAATTAGTGTGTTAATTTGTAAAATAATAAAAATCTATCTAGTAAAAATATAAACAATAATAAAAAGCATGGGAATGAGGGATGTAATTATCGGGAAACTAATGGCAAACCAGCAATACAACAACTTAAAATACTAAAATAAAAATAGTGGTCACAAAAAAACTGTTGTGTGATGTAAGTGTACAAATACTTAAGGAAGTATTAAAATAAAATTAACTACATTTCTCTTCAATATGTTTATTAAGCGAACATTTTCCTACGATATTAGAATTACCAAATTATCTTTTTAACTAGTAACATACAAGAATATTCAATTATACAATATATACTTTTGCTAAAATACATTTGGAATCATTTAATACAGTAATACTAAAATATTACGAACGCGAGATCTTAAAAAGCTTTAACAACATTAATGTTGCATCCATGTACAACTATACATAATATGGTCCTATGACTAAAGTATTGATAGGGTGTCTATACAATACTTTTTTAAACTTAAAAATAGCTGCCGTAGTGAAGGTTTGCCAACAGTTTCTTGTTGTCTTCTTAAAAGTTATTCTAAAATTACTCTAAATTTGCTATTTTACTTATATTTAGTTTTTTTTTTTTGGCTTACGATCAATTATTTGATTTCAAAATATTAGAGTAACGGAAATAATTAAATTTACGATTATAAATAATACGGTACTTGTTAGTAGAAAAAATTGAAAAGGAAAAAGAGATTATTTAAAAATGGACGATTCCAAAAATGTCTCACCGTTATACACAAAAATATAACGAATACCACGCCATTATTTTGTATTCGACGCACGTTTCGCTAACCCTGTCAGCATCATCAGAATCAGAAGCAGTGACTAAAACTAAATGACAAACCTAACAGGCGCGGCTTGTCCATAACGTCATTTGATCAATGACTCACCTAATAACTTTTTTTAATGATCCACCTAATAAGTTATTTTTTAAAATCAAAAAATAATTATCTTTTCTTTCAAAAAAGTGCAAGTTCCATGCGACAACTCTCTAATAAAGAATCGAGGCACACGGTGTGCCTTGACTAAGTTTAACCCAAAGGTCTTCCCACTTCCATTTTTGTTTTTCAGATTTTGTTAAAGTGGTGTGCCCTAAGTAATTTAAGCCCAAAATGAAAATCCTAGATCAACAGATTGAAAGAAAACTTGATTTTACCTTTTTTTAGGTTAAGCGGCTTTATTTTATGAAAAACAAAGTATAATCTCAAGTCCTGAGAACGATATCTCTTCTTAGTGGAAATATTTAATATTTTTAACCAGCTTTGATAATCCTGAAAAAAGATGAAAAAATTAGTTTTTCGCCAGTTCTTGGTACCGATCTCTTAAATGGTACGTTAAAATACGATGGTTTATGAATTAATTTTAAAGATAATGCAATTATCTACAAATAAAAAAAAAATGCCTCTCCATCTACATCTGTTCAAAAGATATATGTAGATAAACAGAAGGTTGAAAAATTCGAACAAAAAAATTATGGAATCAAAATGTTGTGATATATCTCAGTAATTATAAGTTATGGTTAGAACTGTTTATCATTTTCAAAAAGTTGACTCAATTTCAAGCAAAATAAAAAAAAATTATCTTTTATCTGGAATAAAACCAAAGATAGGCTCGTCGGAAACTGTATGTCCGCGCCGACGCGACGGTGTAGTAGACAGTGCCAACCGCGTAGATATGACGAAATACATTTAATAGCTGTTTCATTAAGTTTTTTTTCGAGTTTTACTTAGATAGTGAAAATGATTCATTTTAGTTTAATTTCCTTTAAATGAATTATTTTCAATGTATCATTCTACATAAAAGGACAAAATGATACATTCAAAATAATTCATTTAAAGGAACTCAAATTAAAAGGGATACATTTTATATTTTCACTAAGTAAAACTCAAACAAAATTAACAATACAGCTATTAAATCCATTTCGTCTCAAAACGGCCCGTACCCGGGTCGTTATAACCGTTGAAATTTTTGCAAGATCTCTAAAGAAAAATGAATATTCTAAAATATAAAATTCTAATATGAATACCTACGTAAAAACGTCAGTTTTAAAATAGTCCAAAAACGTCGAAAAAGGTAAAAGTTTGCATAAAAAAGAGTCTTCCAGGTCAAATTCTTTAGTTACTTAACAACAGATGGCCAAATGACGCCAAGCCGCCAGGTCATGCTACCCGCCCCCGCAGAGGAGAAGCGCGTATATTTAAGCGCTCGACGCGACCGCAAAAAAGGCATTCAGATTCAGGTTCAGATGTCAGATAGACATACAAGTTTTCCTCTTTTTAAAGTTAAGTCGTTACGATGCCAATAGGGTTTCTTTTAAATGATTTTCTTTTGTGTTATGAAACTGTTAGTAAGTCCTCTTGCTCTTTGTCCAAAGTATATTTATATCACTTTGTTTGTAATAATAATTCTATAAATTGAATTTATTTTTACTTAGTGGGACCTCTGGCGCCGATTTAAGCTGACGGTGCGCAAACATTGCGCCGAGGCTTATCTAACAGGTGTTGGGTTTTTTTGGTAACGAAATGAAATCCATAAATCTGCTTTAAAATATAGTTTCATCACGAAGGCAGCAAGCCTTCTAAGGTACCGTGGGTTGTATATCGCAAAGCCGACTCACACACCCAGCGCTGGAAACATTCATAATGATTTCACCAGCCTTTTAAGTGTGTATGTGGGGTTATACCTCCTCTGTCGATATCTTTAATCGAGATTAAATGACAACAAAGTCTAAAAATACAGACTGGAAATACCGACGCATTCAGTTTTTCCACTGCCACATGTAATTGGCTACTTCGTCGTGAAACACTTAGAATAACGTAAAAATCGTTATTTTTAGGCTTGTTCATTTAATTTTAATCATCGCCCTTGACGATGCCAACGTGATTAGCGAAACACGTGTTGAATTGATTAATATTATGCTTGTAAAACTCACAGAACTTCGCAAACTGCCAACAGCTACAGTATTATGTAAAAACCACAAGCAAATGCACATAAAAAATAAAATGTACCTACTTAGCCTCGAGAGATTGTACAGTATCTGTCATAGTTTGTGCCTTAGCCTCTAACTTGCCTACTAACTCGGTTTTATGTTTTAAAGACGCCTCACAATCCTGAAATAAGTCAATTCTCAGTCTTATCCATCTCACTTTTAGCACATACCTGTCAATTTACTAGGGTCAAAAATATCATACTGTTTAAAAAAATAATGTGCTTACGATGATCTCTCAGAATTGTAATGCATATACCCTAGATAAGAAACTGAAAATGTTTTGCATACTAACTTTAGATTCAAAAACTTTTTTCAATATATCAGGCATTTCCTTAATAAAGGAAATTACGATTTAGAAGTAGGAGTAATAAAGGCTTACTTAAATTATTTTTTTTTAGTTTTAAATTTTTATAGGCTTGTCCTTTAAAAACGAATTAAGATACGGACCTCGGGTTGGCGGTAAAATGTTTCATTTTGAAGACCTTTAAAATGAGGTACCACACATCATAGGGTTGTATTTAAAAATTTTACCTCAACTCCTCGTCACCCCCAAGGGGGCTGTAAAAGTTATAAAAGTAGATTTATTAACCAATAAGATACATCTGAAATTTGGTGTCTCTATCTGTACTAATAGCAAAGATATTTGCCCATATTAAGACTTTTCGGACACCCTGTATATATAATAATAAACAATTAGCATCCTGCCAAATGAGAAAAGAAATTATTTCCTTGGGTTATGTTTTGACAGGTAAATTAAAGACAGAAACTTAACAAAAACATTGTTTGTAGAATTATACTTGTTAAATACAGTGTATTATCTACTACTTTTTTCGTTACTAAAGAGTAAAGTTTAATATGCATATTTTAAAAAGTTAAATTGTGAAAATTTTCATTTTCTGAAATAGGTTTTTTTGACATAGTCTGTATATCAGACTGCTATCCTACTTCTAAGCCAGGCTCAGCTTTTTACAGTACCTTCTTGATAATAAAACGGAAAACAAATCCCATTTGGCAAAAATTCTCTGGAACACACGCTGTAACGATTGTAACCGCAATAATATTTTCTTGACAATCTAAAGTTTTTCTGCTAAACATTACCAATGTAAGTAAAGTAATTCATAGGGAAAACATTAAAGGGCTGAGCTAAACGAACGCCTGTATTGCCCTATGTACTTCGAATACTACTATATTGAAGTTATATAAATCAATTATACTTTACTTCAATCTTCTGCACATTCATCATTAAGAACGCTTCTTCTAAGTTGAAATTTTTCGTCTTATAAACGCTAAACAGCCAGCGATAAGCCTTATGAAGATGTTTCACTTTTCTATGTATTATGGGAACAATGGGTTGATGTTACTTAATCGAATTAAACTGTTATTTATATGGGAAACAAGAGTAGATGTCATGCAGCTTACAAGAGCTAAGTAAGTTTTTCTTAAGTTAAGTTTTCTCGAAAACTCTATATTGAAGGAAAAAGGGGCCAAACAATTAAAAAACACGCTATATTTTACACCAACCAAATAAGGGTCGATTTGTGCTGTTGCCAAATTGTCCAAAGCAATTTTACCTATGTTACATTTATATATTGATCAATATGTACAAAACAGATAGTAGTACCCAAATAGTAATCCATCGTATAAAAATATGTCATGAAAAAATTCATAGATACATACATAGTAAAATCAGTGAAAAGCACATACATAGTTCAAAAACACAAAAAAAAATATTTTGTAACTTACAACCTGCCGTTATCCATATTTATATTTACTTTTAACAACGGGTGTATCTAAAAATTGATACGAATTGAACCATCTTGTTCTAAATATCTTCTAACTCCTAACACTCTCGCGAACTACAAAGAGATACAAGGGTTGCACAGCGAGGCGAGCAATTTCACGTTATTTATTATTGGAATTTTGGAATTTTATCGGCCGCAATCCGTCACTTGTGAATCATTTTATAAGGCTTATCGCAGATACGGCTCAGCGCTAACAATGTAAAAAATGGCCAAAACTGAATTATATGACAAACAATTTTAAGTAAGCATTACTTATCATCAGATTCTAAGTCAAGTTTAACAAACGAATCGGTAGAATCTGAAGACAGTCTCGCTTCGTCAACAGAATCTTCCTGCCAGCTTTCATCTTTACTACTGCTATCCTTATCTTTTTTGCAACTGTCCTTAGTTTTTGAACAGCTACTTTTATCACAGTCTTTAAAAGATTCTTTGCTAGTATCTTTACTAAAAAATTCTTTGCTTGTATCTTTACTAAAAGATTCTTTGCTAGTATCTTTACTAAAAGATTCTTTGCTTTCTCTGCTAGTATCTTTACTAGCGTCAACGATAACGTTTTTAGGGATGTTTTCTTTATTTTCGACTTTACACGATCGCTTTTCGATTCGTTTGTCAAACATTTTCCTGTCATCTTTTAATAAATGGTTATACTTTTCGAGATTATTGAGAATTTTCCCAATTTGGCCAGCTTTAGCCTGAAGACGGCTGACCATTTCTCCTTTCTGTGTAAGTTCCATTTCGCATTCCTATAATTTGCCCAGCAGTTTTAATATCAGGCATAAAATACTTAATTAAAACAGAAATAAAAGATGCTAACTAACTATATTAATTTTAAGGGGCGATTTTTTGACTAATCCCAGGACGAGGCGTTTATGTAAACATGAATTCTAAACGGCTTCCTTTTCAAGATACAGGGTGATAAAGTTTAGATATTTTAAAATTCATTTCACTTGATTTTAAAGACAGTTAATTTAAAATTGGCTCAAACTCGGTCTATTCACTATAGATCATAAGTAATGATTTAGTTCCATGATTATTTCTTTTTCGGATTATGAACACTTTGATCGCACCAAAGGATAATCTAGGGCGACACTTGGATGATTTAACACATCATGTAAAAACAATTTTTTTTATTTTTTCCATATTTTTTTTGCTCCGTCAAGTTTTGTGTGGTAAATAAGTTTCTGAGTTTTAATCTAAATTTGTTAAAAATAAAATTAACGTACATTTTTTTTGGTGGGCAGAATCGTATTATTTTAAAAATCGGATTATTAGATTATGCCTACTTTCGTAATCGGACCATAATTCAAATTATACAGGGTAAGTTTTTTAAAGTGTTACAAGGCGATATCTCGAGAACGGTTTAAAATATTTTCTTGAAATTTTGGTGAATTAATAGGGCGTAGTATTAAAGTACATTAAAATCCCCATTAGAATTCCAAAGTTACCCCACCCCTAAAGGGGTGGGGTAAATGTCAGGGAAAGGGGGTAAATGTCAAAAATATGTTTAAATGTGTCCCCCATCTCCCTATTAAGTTACCAAAATTTCATGAAAATATTTTAAACCGATTTCGAGATATCGCCTTGTAACACTTTATAAAACTGTATACATGTATTATTAATAATTTAACTTTCTACTGCTGCGAGGAGCAAATCTTATTACTGCCGATTCTTAGTTGTTATTTTATTAAGTTTATGCTTCTTTAACAAGTTTACTATTATTTTCAATTCAGTTAAGCTCTGCTTTTATTTTCTTGACACACATGTTATTTTTATATTACAACTTTTAGCCTTTGAATATAAATAATATCCTAAAAATTAAATAAACTCATTTTGAATACCTTCGAGAAGGCAAAATGGTCGCATCCCCAATGATGGATTACAAGAAAGGTTTATTTATTTAGCAGTACAATCCAGACAACCTCACGATTATTAAATATCGGATTATTTTAAATTCAGCTTAGGATTTAAGTTTATTTGAACTTTATCCTAGAATTGTCAACGAATCGTCCCTTAAAGCGTGTCTACATGCTCAACGTCCCGTAATTATAACTACTGACAAACTATTTAGTTTGTAGTCAAAATGTTCACCACTGACCAAAAATATAGGGGATGTTTCAGAAGAATCTTGTTCCTCCTCAATCATCTCATATATATTTTTTACCTTAGGTTTTTATTCTTGGAAATAAAATAATTTAAACTTTAAAGTAACAGATTTAATAAAGGATGTCCCACTAGGTACTCCGGGATTTAAATTTGGCGCCATTTTCCAACTACTTAACCTAGAAATTTTATATTTTGCATGTGTTATCTAGAGACTCGACAACTTAATTATTATTTAATTGTTTAAACTTACTAAGTCAGAAATAATGCAGATTTTTAAAATAAAATTATCTTTTCCGACGAAGCTCATTTCCACCTAGGAGGTTATGTGAACAAGCAAAACTGTAGGATTTTGGGAAGTGAAGATCTTCGAGTGATTGAAGAAAAACTTTTATATATTCTTCGAGTAACCGTCCCAGGTAATATATTTATTTAGACACAAATTGGACACAAATTTTTTCCTGCGAAAAGTTTCGAAACATTTTCGATTCAAATTATAAAACCCTAGCAAGAGAGAAGTATAGTCAATGTCATCCCTGGGTATACCCATCTTGTATGTGTATGTGATTTACAGATACTGTAGTATGGCGACCATACCGGTGATGCGTACTCCAAAATGGAAAGAACAATACAACAATACACATCCTTTAGACATGAAATATCATTAAAATCCGATAAATCTCGGGATATAAAGTCAATAAGGTTTAGCCCCCTATTCGAAATATCACCAAATATGCTCACCAAAAGAAGTAATTATCAAGCAGAACCCCAATGTCCCTAATAGATTTCACACCGTCCATCGAAACAACACCCAGTTTATAATCAAATTCAAGTGTTGTCCTCTTCCTACAAAACCGCACAACTTTGCATTTTTTGACATTTAAGTTAATCTTATTATTATAACACCATGAAAAGAATGCATACAAATCAGCTTGCAAATCAATGCAGTCTTGGATTCTTTCAATTCGTTTGCAAGTCATCTGCAAGGAGAAGTGCGGTTCCATGTGAAAAGGGCTCAGTTACGTCATTAAGAAACAGATTGAATAGAAATTGGGTGTTGACTCCATTTAGGCCAGAATAATTTCTCGCTTTCAGGCGGCCATTTTGACAAATGAATGTTTACTTTGTTAAAATTGGTTTTAATTAAATTCCTGCATCTTTCCAAAAGGCAAAAAAATGTTACGTTGGCTTCATTTTACTAGCTAATTCAATTTAAAAAAGAAAACAAATTTTAAAAATATTCTAAATTTAAATTTTTACAACAAAGTATTATTTCTTCTGTAAATGCAAATAAATGGAGAGCGCGTTAAATACATAAAGCTAAATTATTAAATTGCACAATTAAATTTATTTTGACGATGATTTTTGGTTCTCTTTTGCAATAAGCACGAAATAAATCTACCATAACTTGCAGAAAATACACTTGTGGCAAATTCATGATGGCGAAATTATTTTGTCTTTATACTGTTTTCCTTTTATTTCACAACGTTTCTAATTATTTGTTTCCTTATTTTGTCCATTTTGACCTATTCAAATACAAATATCAGCCACACTTACAAACAATTTTACCAAAATGTTTGCGCTGGTGCTGGTTTTGCCCATGCTCTAACAGTATAGCGCCCTCCATAAGATGTTTAACTGCCACTTGTCACTCTTGAATAAACACATCTGATTAAGAGTTTAGAATCATTCGGTCTCTCCCACCAGACTGATGTTGTGTGGCATGAAGAGCCTTGAGCGCAGAAGAAGGGACGCACTCCTGCTTTTTCTGTACAAGCTTCTGGGCGGTCAGATTGACTGTGCCAGACCATTGGGGCTAGTTTCACTATTTGTTCCTGCAAGGCAGCAACAACTTTTTTATGAAGGCTACCACCGGACCAACTACGGCCAGACCGAATTTGTCAACAGAATAGCGTGGAACTACAATTATATATACTCTGACTGCGATATTTTTAACAGTACTTTGTCAAAACTCAGAAGATTAATATTGTTCAAATAATTTCAATTGTTTTATACGCTTTTCTCTCTGTTAGTTTACTCATCATGTTCATGCTTTTCTCTTCTTTCTTATCTTCTGGGTGTTCTCTATGCTTTGTTCTTATACTTTGTTTTTTTTTTATTTTCTCTGTACCATTTGGGATTTAAATTCCGTAGTATATATATATATATATATATATATATATATATATATATATATATATATATATATATATATATATATATATATATATATATATATATATATATATATATATATATAGTTTTATATAGTTATATATAGTTTTTTGGGGTATTTTTTGGGTCAGCGGTCTGTAGGTCACTCAAATAAACTCATTTATTCATTAAATCCTCTATATTTCGTCATTTATTTATGACTTCATCAGGAGGCAACACTACAAAAAATACCCCAAAAAACTATATTAGTACGGTCGAGAATATATTGAAGTGTATATATATGAAATAAATAAATAAATAAAACATTTTCCATAAAAGTTTCGATTGTGTGTCGAAACAGCGAAAGTCACAGCTAGTACCCACCACTTGGAAACACGTGCAAATGCGCCATGTAAAATGTATACGTTTCGAAAATATTTTCATGTTTGTTGCAGTTTCCAATTTGTGTCGGAAACTCGGAAACAGAAACAATGGTTTAGATACGTTTACCAAAATGTGAAAAAATGCTACTTTGGGTGTGGTGCAAAAAAATGGTCCTATAACACCTCAAGTCCACAATGCAATGCATTGTGGACTTGAGGTGTTATAGGACCATTTTTTTTTAATGAAAAACACGATGGCGAAACGGTTAATGTTAATGGCGAACGCTACTGCAATATGTTAAGAAACCTTTTAAGGCCCAGATTAGATTATATGCCAGACCTTAACAATACGTTCTTTCAAGAACCTGTCACGTGGCGAGGGAAACTGGATTTGTTACGGACAAGTTTTCCTAGGAGCGTCATTTCCCGAAATGGTGATATTCAGTGGCCTGCAAGATCATGCGATCTAGCTCCTATCGATTTTTTCTTATGGGCCTCCTCAAGGACAAAGTCTATTCTAACAATCCGCCTGAAGCAAAATATTCGTCAAGATATTGATTAAATTGAACCGCTATTGTCCAAAATTTTATTGACAATTTTACGCAAAGAATGGTCATACGTAGAAACAGCCGAGGAACCATTTGGCGAATATTATTTTTAAAACTTAACTGTCAGGTCTATACTTTTTGATAAAATAAACAAGCATGTTATTTTTCTAAAATTGTTGGTTTTATTTAAAAAATAAATCTCGAAGTACCTATCGGGACAGCATTTACATACGTAACAAAAGTTTTTGGATGTGTTTTAGCTCGCGATACTACACAATAATTTAAAGGAAGTGCCTAAATACAATAGCCATTCTTACCTGTAACTTTTTGTACATTTCCAAATTGATTAGTTTAATATCATCGAGCTGCCTTCTTAAAGACACAATGGTATCTTGTTTCTCGTGAATGTCTTTTTCCAATAGTTTCATTGCAACCTCCATTTCAGCCTTAAGGCACATCTGAAAAGATTTTTTGGTTCAATTTCACTAAACCTGAATATCATAATTTTTATACTAACGTCCTAAAACAGAGTATGTTGTCCCATGATTTTTTAATCGAGAATGAAAAAACTACTAAAATTCAACGATAATAATACTTTGTGTGGAATTTCAAACATTTTTTTTAAACACTTATTGATTTTAACTTTCTTCCCTACCTGTATTTCTAATTCACGATCTGCTTCTTGCCTTATCCTTCTTTCTTCTTCTAGCCTTTGCTTTAGTTCCTCTACCTCACCAGTGGCAATTTTATTTTCTTTGTCATTTGAATTTACCATATTTACTCCACTAAGACTCATTGTGTACCTGTAAGTAAAAAATATATACTTCGACAGATGACAGACGTTGCACTTCGACAGATGACAGACGTTGCGAAACGCAGCTTAAAAGTTAATATGTAAGTAACAGGCACAGGCGCGGCTTGACCATAATGTCATTTGGCCAATGACCCACCTAATAATTTATTTTTTAAAACCAAAAAAATATTTAGCTTCAAAAAAGTGCAAGTTCCATGCGAAAACCCCCCAATAAAGAATCGAGCCAAGCTTGCTCCGGGCTGCGCCATATTTTAAGATGACCTCATGGGTTTACATGGAAATAGAAAACCATATAACTGCATTGAAACTGAGAGAGAAACAAACAGGAAGTTAAAAAGAGACAAATATATGACGAAACTGTCGAAGGCCCACCGCTTTCGGCGCGCGCGTGATCCGTCGACGCCGCCGGATTTCGGGTTGTCCCGGGCCACTATGGGAATATACGCGAACCGCTCCGCGAATATACTATTGCAAAACATTTGGGTTAGACAAAGAAAAACTAATTACCTAATATGCGCATTGTATTTGCACAAACTTTTGTTTACATTTCATTACTTCGCGCCGGTACTTAGTTATTAAGTTATTATTGGTTTAAGAGGTGTTTCGGTTTCCCTAATTTTATCGTGTAATATGTTTGTGGCCACTATTTGATATTTGTGATGTGTCCTTTGTGTAGTAGTGTAGTACTAGTACTTGAGTACTTATGTTAACAATAGCTTTAACAGTGCAATAAATTGTTCGCCTGTAATTTTAAAAAAGTCACAGCAAAAATTTTAGTACTTTGTTTTTTGCAGTGTTTATTTGTAGGTAAATAATTTCTTGGCAGAAATATGCACATTATTAAAAAACCATCCTTAATTTAAAAAAGTGTATTTTGCTTGTTACGTTGATATCACTAGTTGCCCACAAGCCTGGTAAGTAATATTAAAATTTTGAGTTTTTTAATGATGCTGATGTCTTTTTAAGGTAGGCGTCCACTGATCGGCATCGCATGGACGGTAAGCATCGCGCGGATAGGACTTTTTAATTAACCACATAGTTTCAAATAGGACTGCGTTCTAGTGATGTAAGGATACGTATCCAAAAATCCGTTGGATCCGAATATTAAAAGAATCCGGATTATCCGGAACCGGCCGAGAACTTGAATACGGATTCGGAATCAAAATAAATTCGCATCGGGTGGTTACTAATGCAAAGTGCAAAGAGAAAACGGAATCGGAATCGAGTGTAAGCGAACAACACGGTCTGCGATTTGGCATATTTGATATTGTGCTTTCTCTTTCTAATGACATTTCCTAAAAAAAGATGGCATAGTTATCGGGGTAACGGGTATCATATGAGATGAGACCCATTGGTTAAACTAGTCCCGCCTCACCCGAACCGAATTCAAACGAGAACGGCGCGACGCGGTGCCTTCTTATCCCTAAACTTCGTCTTCGACTGGTAAGATACCGATACCGCATCGACCTACCTAGCCGTGTATCCGGATAGAAAATGTTTTAGTCTGTTGCATGCATACGTATACATGATCTGTAACCGCTTTCGCGCGGGTCAAGAAATGGATTCGAATTCGGATAATGGATACGGATATTAGCTGATTCCGATTCCGTATGATTCGGATATCTAATGAATACGGATATTTACAACACTACTGCGTTCACCTATAGGCATCGAACGGATCGCACTTCGGTATTTCCGATCGGGATTCCGAAGACGAAATCAAAATCTATTGCGTACCGACACTGCCGATGCTGATACTGTGAATACCGACAAGTGCACGCAGGCATCGGTATTTTCGTTTCAGAATTTTGTTAGAAGATAATATTATAATAGATTTCTGTTGTAATATTATATCAGATTTCTGTCGGGTTTTGGCGAACGGCCGGAAATAATCATGGATGTAGCAAGGCTAATCACAATTGTGCAGGAATATGAAGAAATTTATAATGTGGGGCATCTGAAATATTCCAATATTTTTTGTAGGGATAATATTTGGGATGAGATTGGAAGAAGAATGAATCAATGCAGTAAGTAGATATCCTTATTAACAACACCAGCTAGTTAACTGCGTAAGGAAAATACCAGTGCCGACGATACCGATTCCGATGATCCGTAGCAGTAAACGCAACGCACAAAAAAATATCCGATTCGTGAGATGCATACCATCCAAGCGATGCCGATCAGTGGACGCGTACCTTTATGTATCTATGCTGAAAGGAATTTTTTAAGGGAAACAACTGGGCTACAATAATGTTTCAAAACCGAAATAGAAGTAATGAGCATTGAATGCTGTTCTTAACACTATAGGGCTGTAGATGCACAAACTGATTTTATAAGTAAAAACATTAACATGTGCCTAGGCAGTATCTGAATTACTACAAAAATTCCACTTTTGAAATGATGAATTTATTGTTACAACTTACACCAGTACGATACGTGAACATTAATATACTGGACGCACCGCAGTATTTCTTGTCGTAAATTGTACCATAAATGTTATATTAATATTAATTATAAACCTGGGCTAAATATTGGTTAGATATATAGGATTTTGCGGTTACAAATATGTATTATCTTTTCATTTACCATATTTAATTAACACAGTAGAAAAAGTGAAAATATTATTAGATAAACTTTGGTGTCTTTAACAGTTTTTATTTATTTATTTATTTATTATCAACGGTACCTCCATTTTTACAATAAAAATAAACTAAGAATGTAATATGTATTATTAAATCTTTCAAATGACGGATAACAAAATAATACTACTTAGGCCTGAAACACATTATATATATATATATATAAATGTAAATGCGAAGATTTACTTCTTCGCTAGTGCAGCGAAAAGGCCGTGAATGAAAAAAATATATATATATAAATATATATATATATATATATATATATATATATATATATATATATATATATATATATATATATATATATATATATATATATATATATATATATATATATACAAATACCCGAAACTCACGGAACGAGAAGAACGCGTCATGCGATGCCACCCGATCACGGCCGAAACGGTACCGAACAGGAATAGGATTACCTACATTGGTGATACATAGGACGAACATTGTGGAGACACACAATGAAAGGTAATGCAGTATTATAATATATGTTACTTTACAATTTCCTTTATAGAAAAAAGAGAGTATGGTCTTGTTACCTGACGCCATCAATAATTCTACGCAAAATACGATCACCTTAAAATTGCTGCATTTACCATAGCACAAAAATAGTAAATAAAACGATTCGGTTCTCTTATATTACTTACCCGCCAGGATCTTTACCGCACTCGTGCCTAAGCTGCCTATTTTCTTCATATAGAGCCAAAAGATTGTTTTTAGCAATAGCTAAGTCTTCTTTCATTAAAGCGTTTGTAGTTGTCAGGCTTTCCACTTTGGTTTGCAGATTTGCAACTGTAGCGCTATAAAGAAACATGACAACATAAAAATCTAATATTTCTGTTAAAAGGTAAAAAATGAGGGACAATTAAAAAGGTGAAAAGAAAATCAGTAAATAAACTTTAATTTTAATGGGTATTAAGACTTTTTTGTATTTCATCCAAAGTAAGACACCCATACAACAGAAAAATAACATACGCAAAACATAGCAGATGAACTACGAGGGCTGGACAGTATTTACTATCTGTAGCATATAAAACAAAATTATTTTTCTACGTAATCACCGTGCACTTGAAGACATTCATTTCACCAATGTTCTAAAATAGAAACACCTTTTTCAAAAAACTAGGAGTTTTGAATACAGAAGAATTCTTGAACTGCTCTCATAAAGTCATCATCGATGTCAAATTTAGTTCTTCGAAGACATTTTTTAGCTTTGGAAATAAATCAAAATCAGGAGGTTTCGGGTGATTATGGTGGATGCGTCATCAGTTCAAATCAGCATCGTGAATTGCGTTCAAGGAAACGCGGCTATGAACTGGAGCATTGTCCTGATAATCTAGAAATCCATGAGACAACTTTCCTCTCCTTTTTTTTAATGCAATTACGAAGTTTATTGAATAATGTTGCATAATACATTGAATAATGTTGCATAATCAATGAATACAATTCCTTCCCTCAGCATCCCAGACAATTGTAGCCATAATCTTACCCGATGAGGGTTTGACCCTAAATTTGCGAGGTGGTGGAGATCCTGGGTGTCGCCATTCTTTACCTTGAAGATCGCCGTGGTGAACCCACGTTTTATCAACACACCGATCCAGAAAACTTTTGGATTACTGTTAAACCACGCCAAATTCGCTTCTGAAGTGGTGGTGGTTTCTCTCCATTTTTTTGAAACCTTTGCACAACTTCTATTTATATACTCTTATATATATACATATATATATATATATATATATATATATATATATATATATATATATATATATATATATATATATATATATATATATACTTATTAATAAATAAACATACAAAAACCAATTGCGACACTTCGTTTGATAGATAAATAATAAATATGGTGTGTTGTTATGGCACCTTTTTTCAATACCTACTATGTTAGAGACAATAAATACTGTACAGCCCTCGTAAAAGATTTAACTAGTGAGTTAGTTTAGTGTGAGATTATACTAAAGGTATCGAAAGCCTTCTGATTGTATTGCATAAAAGTAAACCTTCCGTTTAGCTGACTTCAAAAACACTTACTTTAAATGTCGATTTAACTCCTCAATGTAATTTTTCTGATCTAAGACGACGGTCACCATATTATCACCAGGTTCATCGTTATTCGATTCATTAGATACCTGATTCGGCGATCTCAAATACAGAGAAAAATCTATTACTCCTTGTGGACAATCTAAATCTTCTTCCTGTAAACAATATATTTTGCTAACGTAGAACGGATGCTTCCACGGCTTCGAGTCATTTAGAATCTGAGCAAATGTTGAGGTTAAAACCTTACCTTAACACATAGATTGCAGTCAATAACATTTAACCCCACCAAAAGGCCTATTATTACAATGGACTCGTCGCTTAGCATTAGGGCATCGGGTTCAAAATATTCTACTAAAGTTTCATCTTTGTGGTCAACCAAAACTTTAAGATAGTCAGCCAGTTTCTTTTGCATTAGAGCTAGACGTAGCCAGGCGCGTGCCCGTCCCATGTGAGTTCTGAAATAGTTTATTCGTAAATTTACTGAAATTAGTCACAACACATTTTCGTGTTTAGGGCCAGGTGATTGGTGTTTTGCACTGATATTTTTTCAATACAGCTGATAAAATGGTGTAAAAAATTGTTATTACTTTAGAGAGCAGATCTAGCTTAAGAGCAAAGTTCTATTTATTTTTTGATCGATGTGATTTCATTCACTTTATATTACAGATAACAAAAAAATTCAAAATCGCTAAAATGAGATAAAAATTTATCTCCCTTACAAGTACTAAGTTTAAAGTTTCTCATTTTTCCAGACTCTAAAAACTGGCCATTTGATACACAGGTAGTTTTTAGGTCAGAAGTAAACAAAAATAAAACTGAAAATTTTAAAATTTCTGTATTATTAAAAACTCATTAAAGTAGGTAATTCCACACGGTAAAAATCAAATGTAATTATATTACCTTACGGTAGGCAAGTCTCTAACACTAGCAGTGATATCTTGTGCCTCTGAAGCATACTTTTCAACCGTTTGTAAAATGTCCCATAGTTCCTTTTTTGGTCCCAATAGTCCCTAAAATAGATAATACAATAGATAATAAATTTAAGCTGATGCTAACTTCTAATTTATACTGGTTAGCTTCCTATAATTTATTTAATTATTTACTTGACGTTTTTACAAACAATATAGAATATAGTGTCAAAAGAAATTCATTTATTAGATGGGTAGGTATTATCCAGCAAATTACGTTGATTTGCGAAGGACAAAAGACCAGGAATATATTTGGCGTTTTATACTGATAATATGTTTCAACATTTTTGCAGTAAAAATAACAAGTAAAGATAACAATTTGGTACTATTTTAAAGAGTAGATCTTATTCAATATTAAAGCTCTATTTATTTTTAAATTAGAGGCATTAAGTCCCTTTGCCAAGGGTACTGATTACTGAGACAAATATGTAGGTGGTTAATTTTTAATTGATTTTAATTTTTTACTTAAAAAAATCGCTTCCATTTTGCCATTATCTAGTGGCAAAAGGGCCTGCATCTGATCATTTAGAAATAAATAGAGCTTTGCTACTAAACTAGGTCTACCGTTTTTAAAATGGTAGCAAGATTTTATATCAATTTGTTTATAATGAAAAAATGTAGAAAACTTAAAAAAGTGGTCCTTAAGAAGTGAACTAATATGATATTACTGATCTGAAAGCAGCAAGTTACCAAGGCACAATTTTTTTTTAACATAAAAAAATTATACAGTGTTACATGAAACCCACGTTTTTTTTTTGGAAAAAAAACGAAATTTATCAAATATGCAAAAACAATCATATCTATGGTTAAATGTCAATAGAAGACATACGAGTATTTGTCTAGAACTCTATCAAGTTTCAGATGATTATCTTTTTTCATTATATTTTATAACAATTTATAGCGATATTTTCATCTTTTTCCAAATAACTTCAACTTTACGCCAATAAAACTCACTGAAAAATTAAAGTTTTTGTAAACCCAATCACACCATATGAAAGTAAATGTTTTACCTCACTGATAACTGCTGTATTATTTTTAAAATTGAAGAATTACATAAAAAAAATTATTGGTCTTCCTACACTGCCAAAAATGACTGTAAAATTACAGTTTGGCTCCATAGGATATTGCCTATTTTTCCTTAATAAGTTATGCCATTTTGTTATCACAAAATAAATTATGCAAATTGAATTTCTAAAAGAAAGTCATTTATAAAATATTTAATTTCACAAAGTAAAGTAAAATTACAAATTAAAAATACAGATTATTTTCCCAAATATTATTGAAATATTGTTGAGGGAATCGCATGACTTGTCGCGAGATTAAACGCAAGCCGGAATTTATGGTCATTTTCTTGTGAATCTTCCAACAATAAACAAGTTCGTTGTTAGTTTGATAAATTTTATGTTTTACAAATAAAGTGAGTATAATGTTTAACTGTATTTATGTGCAGACTTTGTAATATTAGTCTAAAAACAATTAAGCAATGTTTTTGTAAAGTATATCCTATAATATGTTTGTTGTTAAATGTGTTTTATATGTTTAAATCTAAATTTATAATTTTTACTCTAATAAAAAACCTAACCATATATTTATTTCATTTATTTGTATATTGCCTTTTTTCCACCAGTAGGCGCATAGTATTCCAACATTGGTATCTGTTCTTTTGTTACAGATTTCCTGTTCTGTAAATAGTTTTTATACCCAACTTTTTCTAGTAAAAAGCTATAAAATACAGCAGTGGAACTATCTACGTAAATTTACTTTCTATTTATTTCTGTTTTCTAATATTTTATTGTAACGAGTTCTGCTTTATCCGCAATATTGTCGATCTTAAATTGAACAAATATTTTTAGTTACGAAAAAAACGTAATAATGTTTTTCCATTTCCAGAGTCTGTATTTAAGATCCACAATTGTGTATGAAGAACTCATTACATAATATCAAGAAATTAGAAAGAAGAAAGAAATATAATTCTTACACCCAGGGGCATACTTATGTATGGGCTGATTGGGCTATACTCCAGGGCGGCGAAATTGTAGGGGCGGCAGATATCTCTTCACTTTGATGTAAAATGTGAAGAAATACTGACGATAGGGGCAGCCAGATTTAAGTAGTCCGGGGCGGCACTGAACCTTAATACGCCCCTGGTTACAGCAGCTATAAATTTTCTAAATATGTACAGCAGAATTGGGTAGTAAAATTAAATATTATATTACGCAATTTTAAATAGTAAATATAATCAGTTTATATTCCGATTACGGAAATTAACGTATTTCGGTACTTTAAAAGGGAAATTTTAGGTATATGTTATTGATAGTAAAAAATCATGAATGTATTGTGTACAAATTTACTTCATTGATTAGTGAATTTTACCAAAAATATATAGGGAAATAAAATCAGGATGTTGCATAATTTTTTTGCTTACTTCGACTCTCCAGATCTAACTTACCTCCTCTAATAGTTTTTTTACTGACCTTCTTAGGCTTTAACCCGTGTCGCAATACATGTTCCAAAACAATAAAGAAGTGCTGCAAGGGCATATGATCA